>VZTM01012625.1:108668-130835 GCA_013400555.1 Jacana jacana | reverse complement strand
CAAAAAAAAAAAAAGGGGGGGGTGAGAAATAAATGAAGAAAAAGGAGACATTTAAAGAAACCTACTTGGAGTTGTATTCTGAATTGAAAACTTGCCTTGTGAAGGAGAAGTTTATGGTTTAAAAGTCACAGAACTTGTTAATCTTCCTGAGCTTAAAACCAATACTGGCAGATATCCTGTGTAAGCCATTTTCTTAAAACTTGGCCCTTCAGGCAACAAGTAAGGAACGACTAATTATTGGAATAGCTTCAGAATCTCACCCAAACAACAAAAAAGGTGTTAACTTTTAATTTCTTAATATAAAATAGCATTCCTAAAATTTTTCCAAGTAACCTCTGATTCTGGGAGTGCAGAGTCGTTTTGTGGGATCTCGCACTTCTGGCCCAAGCGCATACAGTTTACTGGAATTCCATCAGCTGCTTCTGAAAACTGGGATTTAAACAAAGTGCTACACAAAATGGCTAGGGTAATTACATTATTATTCTGGTTGCATTGAATCTTAGGTAATACTGAAGAATGATGAAATGTGAAGCAAGTTTAAAAGACATGTTTTGCTAAGAGTAATGGTCCATATATGTTTCACACACACTTCTGGGGAGAGGTGTATTTTGTTAGGTTTTACATAATTGTTTTATTTAAATTCCCCCTTTATCCCCCCCTTTTTGGTCCCTCTAGTGTATTTTCAATGGATATTAACTTATTTTATTAACTTATTAACTTAATTTATTCAGCCATTAGTGTAACATGCTACTTTACACTATTTGTAATTTGGGGGAGAGGAAAAAGCTATAGGTGTGAAGCTGAATGAGAGTTTACAAATTTCATGTAAAAATGAAGTTGTACTGAAATTTTGGCAACCTCTGCCACCAAGTGGTCATTCAGCAATTTACAATGGATGTTTTGTCCTGCTAGTGTTACGCATAAGCACATTTAGTGAAGTTACACGCTTCTGATCTACCTGCCAACTTTCAGGATACAGTTTCTAGTTAATTAAAAGTACATTATTCTATTCAAAAACTGCAGAGTGCTGAAGGGTCAAAGTGAAATAAAGATGTTACAGTATGCAGTGTCTCACTTAACTGATTCCTTACATATTACCATTTTTGCTATTTCAATTGAAAATCAAGTTTTGGATTGACTTTTGAAGTGAACCAATGTAACATAAATTTGAAACTGGTAACCAGCATGACAGATTACATTTAAAATACATCATAAAATATATAATAATTTTTTAAAAATACATAATAAAATGAAATGTTTTTGTAGATTCTGTGTAAGCTGGTAAGTAAGAGGATCAAGAGTGGTATCACAGCTGCAGAAAATGTCAGAGCTCCAGAAGGGCTGGGACACCAGCCGTGCAGCTGGAGCCCAAGCTCACATCTGAGAGCAGCTTTGCCCAGAGCAACTTTCCTCTGCCACTGCAGTGGAAAGCTCTTCCTCTTCTGCTATTGCATTATTTTCAAAAATTGTGCATGAGGAAACCAGAAGCTGAAAAAGCAAATTGGAAGATGGTTTCTCTCTCTTATTCTAGTAATAAGGGTGAGGCCCAAGAGAGTATCAAGAGAGCTTGTATAAGAAGTAGTGTGACCAGCAGAAGTAGGGAGGTGATTCTATGATCAATGTAATTCATAGTTGCTTCTATGATCAATAGTTCTAAAATCCTGAAAAACATAGTGAATACATGGTCATTTAAACTCACTGGCCACTATTTTTTTTAATAGATCAGATACATAGTTTAAGTTAAAACGTTTAGATAAACTTATGTTTTCTAACACAAATTTGAAGCATTTAAGGTAGCTTTATTCAAGCAAGAAAAAGCAACAAAACCTTGCCTTTTCTATACATCTTTAATTCAATTTCCATCCAAAATCAGACTAATATGTTAATTATTAATTAGTTATACATCTATTTATATATAACTATATATCTTTTATAATAATTTTTGCTTAGTTAAACAAACATGGTCTGAATAGATACATAATGTTTTTAAAGTATGTATTTATATATATTGTGAATTTTTTGGTCCCTGGCATGAACTATGTGACATTCAGCCATTAGTGGAAGAGAGGGGAGAAGCAAACTTCTCATGTTTTGAGGTAATGGAGGTCACATTAGTTATGTGCAAGTGCTGTGAAAGAAAGGGAAGGGGTAATGCTGCCACCTCTCCTTCTTCCTTGGCTTTTCCCATACCCTGCCCTGACTCTCTCATCCCTTGCCTACAGAACTGTTCTGCAACAGTGTTTCTACTTCCTGACATGAATCCCTCTCCTGTGCACCTGAAGAGCGAGGAAAACCCAGCAGGGAGATGGCTGCTTTGCTCTGGTCCCTTGGGCATAGAATCATCAAATGGTTTGGGTTGGAAGGGACCTTCGAAGGTCATCTAGTCCAGCCCTCTTGCAATGAGCAGAGACATCTCCAACTAGATCAGGTTGCTCAGAGCCCTGTCCAGCCTGACCTTGAATGTTTCCAGGAAGTATCTACCACCTCCCTGGGCAATCAATTTCACCACCTTTATTGTAAAAAAATTTTTTCTATATATCTAGTCTAAATCTCCTCTCTTTGAGTTTAAAACCATTACCCTTCATCCTATGGCTACACTCCCTGACAAAGAGTCCCTCTCCATCTCTCTTGTAGGCCCCTTCAGGTACTGGAAGGTTGCTGAAAGGTCTCCCTGGAGCCTTCTTTTCTCCAGGCTGAACAACCCCAACTCTCTCAGCCTGTCTTCATAGGAGAGGTGCTCCAGCCCTCTGATCATCTTTGTGTCCCTCCTCTGGACCCACTCCCAACAGGTCCATGTCTTTTCAGTGATGAGGGCTCCAGAGCTGGAGGCAGTACTCCAGGTGGGGTCTCACCAGGGCAGAACTTAGGAGCAGGTGAGAGGCAGAGTAAAAGAAGAAAACCCCCCAGTCCTCACTTTCCTACAACACAGTGTGAAGGGATCTGTTTCAACTCTTGTGATGAAATTCTGCACAGGTACAAGGACTTTACCACCGTATTTTAATAATCCCCAAATTGAGTTTAACACTTAATGTTCTGTCGTGCAATATATGCATGTGGTAATTTAACCATATTGTTCTTGTATTTATTTTGTACTAAAATGAAGTTTCTTTTTCAGCTTGGTCAAAGGAAGCAATCAAGTATAAGAAGCTCAGATGAAATCCATTTAAACAGTTTAAATAATCCTCCAAGACAATACCAGGTAAAACGCTATTGCAGTCTAGTTTTAAACAAAAGCATGAAGTAGTAGAACTGACAGATCAGACTGACAGCATGAAGACAGGCTTCAATTTATGTTAAACAACATGAATTAAGGAAAAATCCACAGACCTTGTATATATCAGAAATAAATGCAATGATTCAGGTATTTGCAGCACAGTCTGTGGGTGGTTTCACAGTTTGTGGGTGGTTTTGTCTCCTCTTTGTTTCTTAAATGCTGCCTTTACGGTGCAATATTTTAAAGAGCTTTAGAATTTTTTTTTTTAATTTTTGGGACAGACTGAGTCCTCAATTGTGTGCCACAAATCAAGAAAACCAAAAAGAAACACTAAATCTTCCCCTTCCATCTGCTGAAGCAGTTTGGCTAATTGTACCACACCTCCATATTCTAATACCTCAAACACTGCAAATATCTTCCAGCCTCTATGCTTTCAGTACAGTCTGTTTACTCTTTGCCTCCTAAACAACTGCAGTGAGCCTTTGTGCAGGTAAGCATAAGGAGACCCAGCATAGTCTATATAAAGCCCAGTTACTCTGGTACGTAGACTGCTCCTTTCGTTCTTATAATACTACAAAGCAGGTGGAAAGGAAGAAGCAAGAGCTGCTTGGGCAGCAGAACAAGATCATCTGAATGCAAAAAGGTAGAGCAAACAGTGTTAAGTAGAACTTTCTTAATCATAAAACAGGAAAAAGCTTTTCTCTTTGGACAGGCTATCTCTGCTTCTCTTCCATTGTGCAGTGTCTGTACAAGTCTATTCCTAAAACTCCAACTTAATTGCAATGCAGTGATATATATTAAGATTACAATTTTATCCCATAAACCTGAGAATGTGTGGCTTTGTATTTTAAACATCCTCAGATTATTAGGATAAACAGTACAGCTGCTGCCCTTGCAAGCACAACTCTAGTCATGGTCTGGAGCGACCAATCTGGGATGAGTCACCTCACAACCACCCCTGGTCAGGTCTATTGCTGTGGAGACAAAAGCAGACACATAAATCTGTGCATATTTTCTGTCTTGTAGTGAGAAACAAAAAGAATTGTGTTGTTATAGTTTACACAATATGAAAATATTAAAGCCAAAGGTAGATTCTCAAAGGTAATTAGATACCATGTTCTTATTTGAGTAATTTGATCTAATTGGAGAATCAGGCGCAGAGTTCATTTTTCCTGGAAAAGTAAAATTTGCATCTACATTTGCTGGCCTACGTTCCCCTTATTTTTAGCAGAGAAGGTGGTTATTCTAATGGTGTGATTTATTTGATCAATTTCAGCAGTCTGAGATGAACTGTCCTCTCAGATTTGCTTTTTGACTCCACAGAGGATGTTAAAGGTGACTGCCACAGATGTGTATATTTACATCAGAAACTCTCTGTATTTGGTTAGATGAATCCCAGCAAGATGCTTAAGTGACTCTTAGAATGTGGATCCCGTTTTCTCTTAAGCCTTATGTTGGGAAAAGATAATTTACTAGATAAAATATAAAAATAGATTAAAGTAAACTGATTGCAAAAGGGTTTAGCAGTTTGCATTGCTAATCAGGGTCATTATAATCTTCTGGTAGCGATAAAGGCTAGATGGTTTCACCTCTAGGGAGATCAAAGCTGCAACTGTATTAATCATTCTCATGTGTATTAAGGGAATTAAGTGTTATTGTGAATGATGATATTCCTAAGATGTGTTAGCTTTCTAACTTTCATGTACATAGGTGCATGGAATCATAAAGTCTAAATACCTACTGCGGATGAAAGCAGAGGTTTATACATTATATTCCTTTAACCTGGCAAGTCCTACCCTGAAATGTCTGAAGGCAACAGAAGATTACAGAGCTCGTGTTGAAATGTCATGGCAATACTAGGAAGACTAAGAAAACTTTTCTTCTTCTTTCTTCTCTGCAGAAGATAATGAAGCGTCTCATTAAAAGATATGTACTGAAAGCTCAGATAGATAAGGAAAGTGATGAAGTCAATGAAGGTGAGCATGTTGATGAATTGTATGTTTATCTCTAATCAGAGAATCAAACAAACTAATTAATGGGGTTACATGTGCTATTTGAAAAATGTTTCCAAAATACTTAATCCACTTGACATGTTTACAGGTGCAAGATGTAAAAGTAACATGAAATTGAAACTAAGGAAGAGATCATAGAGTGACATATGTGGCTTTCCATCTGCTCTCCCATCAGAAGCTCTCACTGATCTGACACTTTCCTATAAGGAACGTTGCCGCTTCTAGCAGTGCCTGTGCATTCTCTGTAGGGAGGCTGCATTTAAGTGTAGTTGCTGGTTTGAGGCACTCTGGTAGGAATTCTCCCTCACGTGGGAGATGCATCAATGGTGATACACATGCTCCAGATATTTTTTGGTGTGGCTTACTAGCTGGAAACAGATAGTGAATGCACTTCACGGGAATGTTGTCTTCTGTTTACTTGGAAGACAGTGCAGCAGGAAGAGGAGAGGGCCACTCTCTAATGGACAGTGAGAGGCCTTGCTGCTGGCCAGGAGGACTCAGACACCCTCTCTTGGGGGCATGATCTCTCTTCCATCTAACAGATCCTTTGAGGTTTTGTGAACTGATGTGACCTCTCACACTTTTGCCTTCAGATTTGCTTGTTTCCTAAACTGCATCTTCATAACCCTATCCATAAGGCACCATTCCTTAATGGGCCACAGAACATCCACTTCAACAAAGACACCCAGAGGAATCCCACAATAACTGTGATATTTGGGTACTGGTTTTCTTCTTTGTTTTTTAATAGTTCTTTCTTCTGATGTCTCTTACAGGTGAACTGAAGGAAATTAAACAGGACATCTCAAGTCTCCGGTATGAACTCCTTGAGGAAAAATCTCAGAATTCTGAAGATCTGGCAGAACTTATACGGAAACTTGGGGAAAAACTGTCAATTGACTCTAAGGAAGAAGAAAACAAGAGATAACCTAAACATTTAAGGAATGAAACAGAACGCTAACAGTTCACTTAAAGCCATATTTCTGTTTTTCACAGGTCTAGCTCACATTTCTATAACAGATTCAGAAATTAAATCATTCCAATTCTTTATTGAAAACCCACAGTGGCAAATCCTCTATGTCTATGATAGAGAGGAAATACCACTTCAGTAAAGGTATTTATTTATTCTTTACCTGCTGAAGAAGAGTTAATTTTAGATCATTTCAATATTCAATTTCCTTTTATTTTTTTTAAACCAGTGGAATTCCAGCCCAGTCATGAAAGATTAAGAGCATAAATCTAAACCTTTCCTACACTAACCGGTTATTTTTGCAAATTTCCTTTTGTAGACATTCTTAACGTATTTTAGGGAAGCAAAAGAGGAAAATTCCAGGCTTTTACACGTTTATATCAAAAGCTATTTAATTTTATAAGCATTCCCAACTAGCGAAAAGGAAAGAAAAGAAAAGAAAAGAAAAGAAAAGAAAAGAAAAGAAAAGAAAAGAAAAGAAAAGAAAAGAAAAGAAAAGAAAAGAAAAGAAAAGAAAAGAAAAAAGAAAAGAAAGAAAACCTTTCTTAAAAATGGTCAGAACAGATAGATAGCAGAATGCTTGGAGCTTTTCCCTGTTTATCCTTGGAACTATCCTGAAAGATCAGAGTTAGTGCATTAAGAAAAAAGCATTTTTAACCAAGTTAATTGAAAAGCTATTGCTGAGGCCTGAGGAAAACATCTTTAATATTAAATAATTAATCCCTGAAGTTCTAATCTGTTCCAGAATTACCACATTCTCCAGCTTTTTTTTGTCTCGAACAAAGATTCACGAACTGCAGGGTAGTGGTTTGAATGTAAAGGTAGAAGATAGTAATAGGTTAGGTCCAAACCATCTCTCTGAATTCTAGGAACGTCATGCACTGGAGACTGTGTTTCCCCACAGCTGAACATCTTCTGAGTTTTGTTCAGATCTATCCTTAGCAAATGAAAACACATTGTTCCAAAAGTTCATGAAATTTCATCTATGGATTTGCATCCCCTGTCCTTTTTTCCACTGGAGAAAGCTCAGCTCCTTTGCTGTATTCCCTAGGACTCCTTCCGTGAAGAGTGTTCCCTCCATGTGATCAGCAGCAGCCTCCAATGCTTCCACCCTGCTTTCTGCAGTTCATCTCCGGTGTCTCCTTCTCTTTAGCAGGTTGAGAGGTAGCCCATGCTGTGCCTGGCTGATAGCTGTGTGACTGGCCAGCATCTGATACGTACATTCTGGAGAGTCAGCTGGTGTCTCTCGCTCCAGATAGATACAGGCAAAATTCCATCTTATATTCCCTCAGTTAATTTGGGTTTCTCTCTTCTGACAGTGACCGATTCTGGGGCTGTTAGAAGGATAGATTGCATTGGAGATCTCTGCTCCTCTTTAAGCTTGGTTGAAATTAGTTAAAGGGGCTGTGAGAATTTGCAAGAGGAACATCAAGATGTATGACTCGCCTTTTATGTTTAGGAAACAAGGCTGAAGAAGGCTTGTCAGTAATTGCTTTTGAATTAGCTTTGTGAAATTTATTTATTGTGGAATTTATCAGAATGTTTCTGCCTCTCCCTTTTAGACTGTGGGTTATTTTTTAATGGGTTTAGATTAATTTCTGGCTGAATTTACTGGTAGCCCTTTTTAAAAAAAAAATTGTTGGTGAAATCACTGTGTATTTTCAGGGAAAAAAAAAGAGGTACTAGAGCAGTTTTTTAAATCACATGGAGACAGATGGAGGTGAGGGGTTCTCTTCTGCTTTGAGAGCAATGGAAGCTGCCATGGAGGTGGACTCGCCCTAAGGGTGTTGTCATGGCTTGGGGGAATTGCTCAGCCTGTTGTGTTGGACAATCCCTGTCCTGTGGGCCTCAGCCATAATAAATTCAGAGTTTAGAACTTCTAAGATTTCTTCCTCTGAGGGAGGAGAAGGGAATGAGATTTTCAAATTAGTAGAGCAGTCTGCATTACAAACCACAGTGTGCTGGCTGGAAGAACTATGAGCTACAGAATAGCCAATTTCAGAACTTGCCTTTGATCATGAAAAAGCATTACCTCATGACCTGCAGTATTTCAGCAGAGGGTACTGCAGACTCTGAGATGACCTGCTGGATGGTCTTTGGCAGAAACGCTCTGGTTTCTGTGTCAGATGTTGTGTGGAAAATGAAGGCAGTTGGTGTGTTCTCGGGCTAGAAGACAGTGTGAAGCTAACTTCAAGTTTTTCAGCTCCTGGATGGTTCCTGCCCATCTCCCTTGGCCAGTACCAGCCACTGATTTTGAGTTTTGAGTTCTGGCTTGAGTATTTTGGGCCTGTTTTTTTGAAGCAGTGAGCACTTACTACAGCTCTGTTGAATGCCTGTCTTAGAGACCATATTGCTCAAAGCAGATCTTCCACCTTCGACAAGCTCGTCAGGAAATCTGTTGGTCAAAACTTGAGGTAACAAGGACAGTCAAAGTTTGCTCTCAGTAATCAAAAGCCTTTATTTTTTGTCATCATAATGTACAATTTGGATCCGCTGTCTAGTGCTAGATGATGGTAAAACCTTTGATCTCTATAAATGCAACGTAAGGAAATGTTGATTAAAAACAGATCAGTGTGATCTTAATGCGATCACTGTGATCTAAATGTGATCTTAAACACAGTTTAAGATGCAGGAGCTTTTAAAATGAAGATTTTTATTACAGAGGTAAAATGGACACTGTGAATTTGTTTAAGCCCAAATTTTAACTTACCTTAAAACTATAAGACCGTAATGTATATATTGTATTTCATGAAGAAAATACATATGGATTTTTTTAATTCAATGAAAGATATTTTATATGTAGTTATTACTCATGGAACAATTTGTTAAATATATTTGAAGAGTTTATTGCCAAATGTAGTGTGACAAGCAATGTAGTATTTAAAATGAGCACAATACCAAATATATTATTCTGATAAAAAAATTAAATGTACCAGACTGAAAATACCTTTGTGATGCATTGTATGAACACATTAGGCCTTCACTGGGAACCTTTGGCTGCTCTAGCTTGGAAGACAATAGCAAGACAATTTCCCAGCAGTGCTGCTACCAAAAAAAAAAAAGTATCACAGAAGTTTCCAGATTGCTTTTGGTGAATTATTAGAATAACAAGATAGTCTTGCTTAGTTGTTTCTTTAAATCTTGTTAATTTTTTGACATCAGCAAGTCAGTTTCTGCACCAGTAATTTCCACATGTTAACCATATCTACTATGAAGCTATATCGGCTTTCGTAATTTTTTTTCCCTTAATATTTCTTAAACTTGAATTATGAGACATGGTGAGTATAATCTGTCATCCCTTAGACATCCTCCTGTCTGTTCACACAAACATAGTTCACTAAAAAATATAGGAGGGCTTAAAAAATTCTGAACAAAAGAAAATGCAGTAAGGAAATCACCAAGATTTACACTAACAGGTCATGCATAAGAGCTACAGAGTTTCACATATAGATTCAGATATTCCAGGTTAAAATCTGCTGTATTTCACCTTGCTTTAAAGCACTGCCAAGCCAAGCCAAGCCAATCCAAGCAATTAATCCTAATGGGTTTAGAAGTGAGATCTCCAGGTTCATCTGATTTTAGATACCAGCTATGAAGACTTCTGCATCTGAGCTCATCTAGACTTTCTTTATATTCAGTGGATGAACAAGGTGGACAAGTGTCCCAAGGTCTCAGGTGAGTCATATTAGCAGAACTGACCGTTTCTCTGCAGTTACTCTAAAGAAGCCACTGTAGCTGTTATCAATGTTTATGATGAAGTGTGAGAAGTCCCCCCCTAGGCAGAAGTGAGCACTGCAGTACACTACAGAGTGATGAACCATCACAAATGGTCATCTGCTTGGAAAAACTTGAACCAATGAGGCCAGTAATTCAGAGGGGCAGGATCTAACCTGCTTCCAGAAGAACTCGGCTTATCTCCTAGGGGTTTTGGATGAGTATGGCTCTTCTTCACTCTCCAGCAATATTACATTTTTTCCTTCTTCATTAATGTAACTCTGGGTAGGCATAAATGAAAATACCCATTAACTGCATCTATATGAGAAAAATTAATTTACTGTGCACATGGCAACTAAATTCTTGTTGAACGAGGAGCTTTATGATAAAGAAGTTCATATCTTTCATATTTTGTGTTTTAGTACATTGTGGTGAGTGTGTATTTTCAATATTATATCTTTAAAGTTTACAATATACACTTTGATCTTGGCAGTACTTCAGCGATAGCAGCTGTATCATGTAATTTAGGAAGAACATGATCACATGATTGCAGTGTCCCAAAATGCAGTTTAGTCCAATGAAATCTTGCATTTGCCTCTTGGAGATTTCCCTCAAGCTTGAAATTTATAGCTGAACATTATAATTAATACATTATAGACCACATAATGTGCAACTGTACTCATTTGCAGAACAGTAGAAATTGTCCACATATTCAAAATTGCTCATTTTCCATGTAAATACTTAATGCTTTTTTTAATTCATTAGAAAATGCCTGGTGTGAGTAATACTTCTTATTTCTAAGCACTTATGTTCCTGCTTAAATTTTAATTTGGCCTGTAGAAAATAGAACTCGTAAATTCAAAAGTCTCTGTTTGGAAAAATGCTTTGTATTTCAGGAGCTCCTATCAAAAGAGAAGTTAGGTGAGGCTGAGGCTTTACTTAAATATAATCTCCATGCACTTAGAAGACTAGGAAATCCCAGAGGACACACTGCTCCTCTCTGGTGTATATTGCGTTGAGTAGCTCAAAATGTTTCATTTATTCTTTTTCCGCTGTTGCAACACCCAACAGTTTCCTGTTCCTCTTTCTTTTATTGTCACCCTCCTTAAGGGGAAAGTGCAGAAGGGATCACAATTGTGAAGGGATTGTTTCAGTGCTTCCTACATCCAAACAACTGTATTTTAGTAGCATCTGGTTTTGGCTTAACCTTTTCAATATTCTGTGATTCAGCTTCTTGACATTTACTCTTTGCCCCTTTAATCGATGGACTTCAAATCAAGGTAATTGAAAAGATCAGATTATACAGTATGCAAGGTACTGTTTAGCAGATAAATCATTATCAAATAAAAGCAATATTTTTGTTTACTTTTATGTATAGGTACTTTTATATCACTTTGATATTTTATTGTGCTTTATATAAACAAGAAGTATGTTCTGGTAGGTTTGCAGTCTGTCAATAAGGGCATAAATAAAGTGACAAGTCCAAAATCCTTTTGATTGTAGGCAAAACCTACTCACTCTCGGACAGTGGATGGATTTCTAGAAATAAATATTTTTTCCCATGGCCTTTGTCAAGCCAGTTCAACTCTCTGTTCCTCAGTTTCTTCATTTATGCCAGCCAAGAATGATACTAACTGATAACCTTGAGTATTGTGTCCAGTTCTGGGCACCTCAACACAAGAGAGATATCAAGGTGCTGGAGTGAGAGCAGAGGAGGACAATGAAACTGGTGAAGGGCCTGGAGCATAAATCTTATGAGAAACAATTGAGGGAGCTGGGACTGTTGAGTTTGAGGAAGAGGAGGCTGAGGGGAGACCTCATCACTCTCTACAACTGCTTGAAAAGACATTGTAGAGAGGTTGGTACTGGTCCCTTCTCATGGGCAATTAGTGATAGAATGAGAGGGAATGGCTGCAAGCTGCAGCAGGGTAGGTTTAGGCTGGACATTAGGAGAGAATGTTTCCCAGAAAAAGTGGTCAGGCACTGGAATCGGCTGCCCAGGGAGGTGGTGGAGTCCCCATCCC
This sequence comes from Jacana jacana, assembly GCA_013400555.1. Taxonomy (NCBI): domain Eukaryota; kingdom Metazoa; phylum Chordata; class Aves; order Charadriiformes; family Jacanidae; genus Jacana; species Jacana jacana. The sequence continues at coordinate 118,904 of VZTM01012625.1, read as the reverse complement.
TGAATGTGCTTAAGAGTAGATTAGATGTGGTGTTGGGGGATATGATGTAGGGGAGAGCTTTGTAGAGTAGGGCTGATGGTTGGACTCAATGATCGCAGGGGTCTATTCCAACCTGAACTATTGAGTCTATGAATGTTCCATGTCTCTGGTGATTTTGTCTCTTCTGGCTTATATATCCACAACAGAGATAACTCAGCAAACCATCTAGAATCCTCGTCTAAGCTCTGAAAAGATGTAGAAAATATGCCAGCAAAACATGCTTTCAAAATCTCTTTTTCTCCACTGCTCAGGTAAGTCCCATCCACTGTCACTTGAGAGTGTCTGTGAAAGCGAGCGTGGGTCACCAGCACCATCTGCTTCAGATCCTTCATTCAACATAGACTTTTATTAGTGCTTCAGAGGTAAATTTTGGTTTAGGGTGGAGGCCTGGCCTTGGCCCAACCTTTTTGAAGTTCAAGATCATCAGAAAATGGTAATCCCTTATTGGGTCACCAAGCAGGTCTGCATGGAAGTAGTGAGTCAACAGGAACGGCTGGTATTTGCACATGAAAATACACTGAGTGCTCTTCTGTGCAGATGGTGTCACAGCTTCAGACAATGTAGGAAGATTCAAATTTTAGGTAATTTATTTGTGTATTACAAATTAATCCCCATTACACTTGGCTTTACACTATAAAGTCCAGCAGTTCCAGTTGATCTAGCATCTCATCACTCAACCTCAAATTATTCAATCATTGCATAAAACAAGCATCAAGATGCACATAAATTTTCTAGTCTCCAATTGAAACTTAATCTAAAGGAGAGAGTGGTAGGGATTGGATGTGTGTTGATGGTCCCATTGAGGTATCCTCAGCTCCCTGCCCCAATAGTATCTCCTAGGATCATGTCACAAGCTTTTCCAGGAGCTCAATAGAAGAGGAGGCAGTTATCCATCACTCAAAAGGATTAGAATTATTTTAACAATGGTCTTGTCACCAGGTTTGCTTGAAATTACTTCAAATGCACCTATTTCTTTTGGTTTATTTTAGAATTCATAGAATCATAGAATTACCTAGGTTGAAAGGGACCTTTAAAATCATCTAATCCAACCATCAACATAACTGATTAAAAACACATGACTAAACCATGTCACTAAGCACTATGTCAACCTGTCTTTTGAATACCTTCAGGGATGATGCCTCAACCACTTCCCTGGGCAGCCCATTCCAATGCTTAATAACCCTTTTAGTGTAAAAATTTTTCCTAACTTTAAATCTAAACCTCCCCTGACACACCTTGATGGCATTTCCTCTTGTCCTGTTGTCTGTGACTTGGGAGAAGAGACCACCCCCTGCCTCTACAACCTCCTTTCAGGTAGTTGCAGAAAGCGGTAAGGTCTCTCCCCTCATCCTTTTCTCCAGGCTGAACAACCCCAGTTCCCTCAGCCTCACTTCATAATGCTTATTCTCCTGACCCTTCACCAGCTTCATTGTCCTTCTCTTGACCCACTCCAGCACCTCAATGTCTTTCTTATGGTAAGGGGCCCAAAACTGAACACTACTAGAAATTGGACCTTATCAGTGCTGAGTAGAGGGGATCAATCACCTCTCGAGTCTTTCTCACCACTCTGTTCCTGATAAAGGCCAGGATGCTGTTGGCCTTCTTGGCCACGTAGGCACACTGCTGGCTCATGTTCAGCTAACAGTCGACCAACATCCCCCCAGCTCTCCAGCCACTCTTCCCCAAGCCTGTAGCACTGCATGGACCCGGCACTTGACCTTGTTGAACCTAAGACACAGGGAACAGTTCCTGAGCCACAAGATTGCAGTCACTGCACTGCAGTAGCTCTGGAAAAAATAATCCCATTTCTTCCCTTGCTTTATCATAAAGAAGGCCTGAAAAATTTTTCAGTAGACTTGGTTACTGCAAATTTGACATACCCATGCATCTCCAGTAAACTGTTTCTGCTAAACTTATCCTAACACTTCTTTTGAAAAGTAAAATTCAAAGCTTACCTGTTTATTTTTAGGTTTATTGGTTTACATACTTGCTTTAGAAATTCCACTCTCATTGAAATACATGTGTTTCAAGTCATAATTTTCAATGGCAATGAATTTTACAATGTTGTCGTAGCATAGTCAGCAGCTGCTAGCCAACCATACTAAGCTTCTTCCATGCACAATAAGTAACATCATCTCATGCAAGGGTAGGTAAAGCCTGCTGTGTACCCACAGACCACAGGATGCATGCCAGAAGGCGGCAGATGGTGGTAGATATCCATCTTATTTAACAGGCTGTGGAAAGACAGACTGGAGTTTCTGGCAGGTAAATGATGTTTGGATTGACCAGGCACATTGTAGCAGAGCTGCTGCTTCAGACTTTGCAGGCCCTAAATCAAATTAATCCATCCCAGTGACCTACATGGCAATACAAAGAATTTGCAAATGAATGTGCAATATATGTAGGCAAGGACTTTGCTTCCCTGTGTACTTAGAAAATGTAAATTAACTTTATAATGGGACTGAAATTTATCTATATGCGTGCTGCATGGAGCAATACAAACCTGTAGTGGTTTGTCCAAAGTACCTTCAGTCTAATAACAACAGCCTGACGAAACTAGTCTTCAAATGCAGTCTCGGGTGTTTCTGGATTCAGGTGACATGCTGGGTAACAGGGAACTAGAGGGAACTATTACAGTGGGGGCTGGTTATGATGAAGCCCCTGCAGGGCTGTGGGCAGGCTCCCAGAGCCCAGCAAGGACAATTTTGGAATCTGCAATCCCCCAGTTCACTAACAATTGTAAATGTCTAGTCCTAAAATTTGCAAAGCAAAACATAAGGATAGTTCCAGAGTAACTGAAGCACTACTGACTGACTGAGTCAAGGGCAGCTTCCAGCACCTTCTGATATGTATGGTCCACCAGACATCTCAGGAGAGTTACAGAATCATAGAATGGTTTGAGTTGGAAGGGACCTTGAAGATCACTGAGTTCCAATCCCCCTGCCATGGGCAGGGACACCTCCCACTAGAGCAGGTTGTTCAAAGCCCCGTCCAGCCTGGCCTTAAACACTTCCAGGGATGGGACATCCACAGCTTCTCTTGGCAACCTGTCACAGTGCCTCACCACCCTCACAGGAAAGAGTTTCATTGTGGTATCTATTCTAAATCTCCCCTCTTCTAATTTAAAGCCATTACCCCTTGTCCTGTCACTATCCTTCCTGACAAAGAGTCCCTCCACAGCTCTCCTGTAGGCCCCCCTCAGGTATTGGAAGGCTGCCATAAGGTCTCCCCAGAGCCTTCTCATCTCCAGGCTGGACAACACCAGCTGCCTCAGCCAGTCTTCATAGGAAAGGTACTCCATCCCTCTGATCATCTTTGTGGCCCTCTGCTGGACCCGTTCCAACAGTTCCATGTCCTTCCTGTGCTTTGGACTCCAGAGCTGGACACAGTACTCCAGGTGGGGTCTAATGAGGGCAGAGTAGAGGGGTTGAATCACTTCCCACAACCTGCTGGTCACACTTCTTTTGACGAGGCCCAGGATGCAGTTGGCTTTCTGGGCCGCAAGCGCGTATTGCTGTCTCCTCTTGAGCTTCTCATCTACCATCACTCCCAAGTCCTTCTCCTCAGGTCTGTTCTGCAGCCATTCTCCACCCAAACTGTATTTGTGCTTGGGATTACCACATCCCAGGTGCAGGACCCTGCACTTGGCTGAACTTCATGCGATTTGCACTAGCCCACCTCTCAAGGCTGTCCAGGTCCCTCTGGATGGCAGCCCTTCCCTCCAGCGTGTCCACCGCACCACCAAGCTTGGTATCATCGTCAAACTTGTTGAGGGTGCACACCATCCCACTGTCCATGTCTCCAACAAAGATGTTAAACAGCACTGGTCCCAGTACCAACCTCTGAGGAACCCTAATCTGGCTGCCACTTGGACATTGAGCCATTGACCACAATCCTTTGAGTGTGGCCATCCAGCCAGTTCCTTACCCACCAAGTGGTCCATCTACCAAATCTATGACTTTCCAGTTGTGAGACAAGGATGCTATGAGGGACAGTGTCAAACGCTTTGTATAAATCCAAGTAGATGACATCTGTTGCTCTGCCCTAGTTCTCAAGTCTGTGGCAGTGTTGTAAAAGGCATATAAGTTAGGCATATAATTCCTTCTTTGCCAAAAAACATAAGATGTTGGGTGTCCACATGTGGGCAACAGGTAAAGAAACCATTGAGAGCTCATCAGCTACTTAGCTGAGTCACTACAGAAATTTTTTGTGTTGCTATCCAAAATAAGTATAATTACTGTCTGGATCACAATGAGGATTTGGCGTAACCTGCAAGCATATCCCATTTTCTCCCATTTCTGAGAGTTAAATTCCCTCTTGTTTGGCTAACACTGTCTCCATGAGACTGACTAAACCCTGTCTTCTGCTAAGCCCATCTGTGTAAATGTCTTAACTGGGTATGTAAATCAAGAGGTATAATTTTCTTTCCAATAAAACAAATATTTTAAGAATTTTATTTCCCAACTAAATATTCATTTTCTTTCATCTACTTTTTTCCTAAGTAACAACGAGCTTGAAAACCATGATTTCCCACAGCAGTGCCTTGGCCTTGCCAATACAAACTCATTATACCATGGCCAGAGCTTTGAATTAACAAGTACAGCTAGGAAACAGATGTATTGATTCAGTAACAATTATAATAATGTAACCTCCTTATCTTTGTGTGGTACATTTATCAAGGCCATGCCTAATTGCATTAACTGCACAGCTTTCCAGAAATCCTGCTATAAAAAAAGAGGAGGGGTGGGGGATAGAAAAAAATCCTTGTCTGAGCAAACTCAGTTCAGGAAATCAGAACCACTGTCTTCATTCTCATTTCTTCTTGTTTACAATGTAAAAGGATTTGAGTATTACAATCAGGCCCATACTTTTAAGGGCCAGTTTCTGCTGGGAGTTAGTTATCCTTGGTTGCACAAGTGGCTGTAAGCAACTGTGATATAGACAAATCCCCTTCAGAAAATTGCACCCCTATAAAATTCAAGCCTTGTAGCCTGGTTCGTATTTTACCTGCACCCTCAGGCTGCAGCAGCAGTGAATGCAATGGATGTCCTGGCTGGGCATCGCTGTAACGAAAACACATCAGCCCCTGATGATCTGGTGGCTCTCTCTATTTCTGCACTCATGGGCTCTATTTTCCTGGGGGTGTGCATGAGCATAAGCCTTAATGCAAGCTAAAACCTACCTCCCATTTAGATTATTTGGATGAAGGTTTTAAGGAAAAGCCAAGCATGGAAGCTGAGCCCACACATACCTTCAAAGTTGGTTCAAGAGTATTCCTAGATAAAGCGTGCATGGACCTGACACAGGAGTTTGATGTTTGCCTGGCCTGAGGTCACTGTTGCAACGCCCACAGTGCATGTTTGACTCTGCATGGCTCATGCAGCCCACATAAATTGGCCTAAAATCTTATAAAACAGGTACAATAAGGCCTTAGCGGTTATACAGCTGCAAGAATTACAGCCATCTGAGGGCAGTGATGTTGCACAGAGGGTGATATGGGCCTGTGGCACCACTTCTCTACCCAGGAGTGAAAACCATGGGACAATGGTGTGACTGGAGACAGTGCCTCCTTGAGGTGTCTCAGGCACAAAGTGACCAAAAGTGACCAAAACATGGGAAATCACAAGGACAAACATCACTTCCAACAAATGCTCTAAACCATCCGTGCTGAACTGTTTATACTCATTTGCAGTATATTTTTTGGTGGATTAATTCTTGAACAAAAGGCAAAGTATAGCACTGTTGGAGCTGCCTAGTTAAAAAGCAAACCTTTTCAAGGTTCAGGCAAACTGTAAGTACAGAGTAAACCAAAACACGTTTGAGTCTGTATGAAAGTGGCAGAGCTTTAAGGACGGATGTGAGAAAAAGTTCAGTGAATTCAAGACGTGCTGTTTTAAAGGCACCTGCAAGGGCAGCATCCACCACACTGGGGCAGTAATTCCCCATTCTTGCTTAAGGAGCAAGCCGTGGAGAAACACGCTTACAATGACATTCACACACCAACACAGCTTGTTTTATACACATATATGGTTGTACACATAAGAATTTACACATTACATATATATATATACACACACACACGCACCCCTATATACTACATATATGTATATAGTATACATATACATACATACTTACACCAAATTTTCTTATTTGATTTTTATGGCACCTTGGGCATTCAAATACATTTCCTATAAAGCATGCCATTGAGGGAGACTCTGGTCAAACCACTCAAAGGCCACAACAAATGCTGTGAAAATGATCCAGAATTTGCAAGACCACAGTTACACATCTCAGTCACACAAGGAGAATAAGGGCAATGGACACAAGCTGCAAGAAGGTAAATCTGGGTTAGATATAAGGAAATGTATTTTTCCACTGGGTCTGCTCAAACACTGGCACAGGCTGCTCGCACAGGCTGTGTATTCTTAATCTCTTTTGAAAAAATTGAGTGGATAAAAACGTGGGCCAATTTATTAGGATTGGGTATACTTTGAGCAGGAGGCTGATCCAGATGATCTATTGAGCTTCCCTCAAAACTAAATTCTCTAACTCTCTGATTATTTTATGTATATCTTTGTATGCATTTACAAGCCTTTCAGCATTTTTCAGCATTTTGCTTTTCCCTTGCTGAGTTTGGGAAAGTTATTAATTTTTATGCATGGTTTCTAGATTTATGTTTAATCACTTCCCTCTCATCTAAACACAGCAGTATTTGTTTATTTTATTTTCCCAGCCAAAGAAAACAGCCAAGGAACAAGCAACAAGCAAAGGCCCTAAGCAGACAAACCAATGCAGGCAAACAAGCATAGGCTCATCCCTGCTTGGGAAGGCTGCAGACTGCAGAACACAACATTTTTACGTAACAGAAAAAAAATATTACTACTATTCTAACCTGACGCAACAGGGTTAAAAAGTTGCCTAGAAAATTGTCTAAATATTCTTTAGAAAGATATTATATCAAGTGTCTATAGTAGCGCCAAAATGAAACTATATAAAAACAGTGACACTTCAAGTATAACTCAATATAAATGTTTTAAATCCCTGAACATAGAAACTTTTCGGTCTTAAAATACACCTTCTGTCATTCCTAAGGTTCACACTCCAAGCATGAAGTGGGTTGTGCTCAATCTACTACATCTACTTCTTGTTAGCCTGTTTCTAGAAACATGGCTCCAAATTCTTTTTCTTGTGTTTCTTATCTTACACCTTTTTTTTTTCCCTAAGAAATCCTTCTTCATCCATGTTTGATGTGGATTTTGGAATAGCTGTTCTGGAATAGCTGACAGAGCTTGTTCAAGGTGTGACAGACCAAGACAGAGGGAAGCAGGGAACCTTCTTTGGATTTCCAGCAGAAGGTCAAATGAGTTAGATTTTAAAAAAATGTTTATTTTAATTGCCACGGATCAGCTTAAATAGGTTATAGGTAAACATGAGAAATGTTTTGATTTCTGCATTCCTTTGTTCCTGAAGTTGTACTAGATTTATTTAGATTTTGTAGAAAGAAGAGAGGACTATGATCTCTACTTTCATTCATTATTTCTTCATTAATACAGATATTTCCCAATTCCAACAGCCAGCCAGGGCTGTAGTTTTGCACACAGTTTGTGCTGCATTTTCCTCACACAAGAAAGATGGAGCCAGAAGTTTCTGATAGATGTCCCTGAGTAAATGGCCTCTTTGGGCACGTATGAGCTTGGAAAATAGAGCAGGGAATTCAACCCAGCAGCCCAGGAGTTCCAACCCAGCTCAGGACCAGGATGCAGTTTTGGCCTCTGCCAAATCTGTGCTGCCTGGATGAGAGAGAGAATGAGCCCCGCAGCCAGCTCAGCTCTTCATCCAGCTTTACTCATGCAAGGTGGCTGCTCCTCCTCACTCCAGTTCTCAGCGGGTCTGGTTGTATAGTGATTGAACCTGCAAAGACATACAAGAATAAAACCCCCAGGTTCCTTTTTTATTTTTGCTCTCCCATGTTAGACCTGTCTATTGGCCCCCAAGGACTCTCATCTCAGAATGATCTGAATGATTTGAAGGCTGTCTTGCTTTTAACTGTAAAAAAACCAAACACTCCTGGCACCTACGCCAGCACCTGAAAGCTTCACATCAAAACACAGGGGTGGCATGCCTTGAACTACTTGCATGATTTGAGGCTGAATATATTTCGTTGCATCATGCTGCAGTAGAGAACAGTGAAAACTTCAGCTCTGTCAGGCTGTGTTTTCATATTTCAGGCTGCTTTTTCATAATTCAAATTGGAGACAGATGTGTCTCCAACTCCACATCTGCTAATTGGCTACCCACTTGCCTAATTTATAAATACGAAATCTCATTTTAATGTTCACCATTTGTGTGACATATTTATCAGTGTGATGTCTAGTTTCTTCTTTCAGGGCTGGCATGACCCCAGTCCTGGCAGGGTCATGAGGTTTGAATTACTTCTGGGTTTTGCTCTGCAGAGGAGTGATTAGGTGACACGGCCTTGTGTGTCTGTTCGCTTCCTTTCCTTGCTCTTGAGCCTTGACAGGCTGATGAGTGATGTGAGTAGATTCACCACAGTTTTCTATGCCTTCTAGAAGCTAAGCTGAAACTGCTAGTTACCTGGGAAAACCCCAGCAATTTATTGTATTTCATTTGAATAAATTGCTTTGTCATAAGTAGTTCTCATTAAAGCCAGCACTGCAACTTGCACGCCATTACTCAGAAAAGAGAGAATTTTCAGAGTTTTTGTGATAATTCTTCAACCAAACTTTGTAAATTATCATTCCTCAGAGGCTTTCTATCTAGCTGCAGACAGGAAGAGTTGCAAAATTATATGGGATCTGTGGAGGACTTGGAAGAACAGAGTAAATACATTTCCCTATTTATGGCTGGAAACTCTTGTACTTACAGGGGTTTTGTGGAAGACAAGTAGGCTATAATGTTGTCTGAATGTTCTACACAGCTGCTTTCCAAATCCTAAGGGAAGCAGGGGCGTATGGAACAAATATGTGCTAAAGGACATATCCTGCCACCCAGAAAATGACCAAAACAGTTTGCTTGACTGAGTTTTGGCAAAAAACCCAAAAACCTTCTTTAATCTACACCAGGTAGATCAAGGCATGAACAGTTGGACTAGATGATCTTGTAGGTCCTCCCCAACCTTGCGTTTCTATGATTCTATGATCTCATTGCTGTATATTCTGCACACCACCAGTGATCGGTAACAAAACACTGAACCATCCTCCCAGATACAAACAGCAAAGCCAAACCCTCTCTTAACCCAAAAATAGGGTTGACTTGTGTGTTTTCAGTGCTAGTGCTTTGTGATGAGCAAACTAAGGGGTGTTAGAACACAATTGCTGAAGCAGAAAAAGTGTCCCTTGATGCTTCTGCTGTCATTAGTGCATATATGGCTTCCTGATTTCTAGCATCAAAAAGAGCTCCTTTTGGATTAGGAATACACTGGGAGGGGGTTTGTGTGTCCTCACCTTCAAACAGGATCCAGAGCAGAGAAGGCTATGTCTGCAGGAATTCTCCCAGCACTGTCTGCCCCAGAACTCTTGTCGCCCCTCCACGGGCTGCACCCAGACACTTTACATTTCCTGTCTAGAGAGCCACAGCAAACTCTCTTGGTCTGGACCTATTTATTGGACATGTGGGGAAAAAAATAAGTATATTTTCATGAAAAATAGTATTATATTCATTCACTTATTCTTACTCACTATGTGGTGATTTACTGTACTTTTACATAAAGTTCCTGGAGTTTGACCTCAGAAAGCATCAAAATGAAAAGGGAGGGATTGGAGTGACAACCAGCCAGTGCTCCAGAAGCACTAATGTTGTTTTTTACCTTGAACATGGATAAAGTAGGATGAAACAGGAGAGTGAAGGTTTCTTATCTCTCTTTTTCATCAGAACAAACCTTTTTTTTTTTTTATCTTCTTGACCAGCACCATTTCCGATTGCTTCTATATAGGAAAGGGCAGAAAAATTACTTTCTTATAAGTAAATTTATAACTACAATAGAACCAACAATTGGGAAAAATACACTCTTTTCCAAACCCCTTCTTAACCTTCTCATATCCTCTCATTGTTTGTATGTCTAGAAACATATATATATATATATATATATATATATAAAATAAACATACAATATATTGTAATATGTAACATAACCTATATATAGTCTCTACGTATATCACAGAATCACAGAATATCAGG
>VZTM01012625.1:93615-104804 GCA_013400555.1 Jacana jacana | reverse complement strand
TTTGTGTGTGAAATCTCACAAGTTCCTGCAAAATTCAGTGAGAATAGGATAGTTAAAAACCTCTGAAATCTACTAAAAAAGATGTTCCTGTGGGATAAGGATCCCACCCATTTTTTTATGTACTGTGCTGCTCATCAGCTTTGCCTTAAAATAATGCATTCTGGCAGAAAAAGACTTGTAAGTATTTTAAAATATTATCTCCGGTAATGAGTCAACAAAAGCAGCCAAGAGTCAGCCTGGTCTTTTAAAAACCCAGACTCAGAAGTCCACCCCTCATGCTGAGATAGGATCTGATTTATAGACATTTTGCCTCAATCTGCTTTTAAAACCTCAGGTGCTGGTGACCCCACAACAACCATAACCCATATACATGCTTTACTGTCCCAAAAGGTAAACTTTGCTTTTTCTCCTGTGTGAATTGAAGTTTTCTTGCTATATTTTCAGGTTGTATCATCCCAGCATGACAAGATAGAACAGATTATTCACTTCCTCTTTGCTGTAGCCTCCTATGTATTTGAGGACTATTGTCATTTCAGAACATCATTTCTTTCAATTCTTTTCCTCATAAATCATGGGGTTTAGGCTCTTCTCATTTAAGATTTCTTCTTCTGTTTTTCATGTCCCATGCTAAATGTGGTTGTCCAGCTGTGGCCCTGCCAACACAAAACAGACATCAAGTATGACTTTCTCCCTTACAAGCTCACTTTTAGTTTATGCTGGTCTTTTTCTTGAGAACATGTCACAGGTGACTTTCATTTCATTTATGACTCACCATAACCCCTGATCCCTTTATTTTGGAAGAATTCCTGTCTCGTCTGTTGTTTCCTAGCATAAATCTGAAGATAGATGTAGATTTCTGCTCACATTTTAGTTGAATTACATTCTATTTGGGGTTTCACCAGATCATTTCTCTAATTTGTCTGCATGATTTTGCATATATCCTGACTTCCTGACAAGTAGCAGAATATGAGCCAGCAGTGTGCTCAGGTGGCCAAAAAGGCCAATGGCATCCTGGCTTGTATAAGAAATAGTGTGACCAGCAGAAGCAGGGAGGTGATTGTTCCCCAGTACTCAGCACTGGTGAGGCCACACCTTGAGTATTGTGTCCAGTTCTGAGCACCTCAACACAAGAGAGATATCAAGGTGCTGGAGTGAGTGCAGAGGAGGACAAAAAAGCTGGTGAAGGCCCTGGAGAATAAATCTTATGAAGAGCGATTGAGGGAGTTGGGACTGTTAAGTCTGAGGAAGAGGAGGCTGAGGGGAGACCACATCACTCTCTACAACTACTTGAAAAGACATTGTAGAGAGGTTGGTGATGATCTCTTCTCAGCAGAAATTAGCGATAGAACAAGAGGGAATGGCTGCAAGCTGCAGCAGGGTAGGTTTAGGCTGGACATTAGGAAAAGATTCTTCCCAGAAAGAGTGGTCAGACACTGGGATAGGCTGCCCAGGGAGGTGGTGGAGTCCCCATCCCTGAATGTGTTTAAGAGTAGGTTAGATGTGGTGTTGAGGAGTAGGGGAGTAGTGTTGTGGTGTAGGGGAGAACTTTGTAGAGGAGGGCTGACGGTTGGACTCGATGATCCCAAGGGTCTATTCCAACCTGAATTATTCTATGATTCTATGATTCCAATGGCTCTGCAGTCTCTGCCAACTCTGGGAAAGGCCTGTCTTGAATTTAATGTTCTGCTGATTTGCGGGGTTGATGTCTGAGGACCTTCCTGAGCTTGGACAAAATTCTTCATTGATAGAACACCACTGACTTCAACTGAGGCCTGCTGTTCCCCATGTTGTCAGGCCCGGCGCTTGCTGCATATAAATCAATTTTCATGAGAGGTCTTATGACTCTGACATCCAGCTTGCCCAAAGAACTCTGCTCTTTCCTTACAAGGTGGGAGCAAGCCACCACCACTGCTCTGGCTGCCTGAGGGAGGATCTGCCACTGGCCACGCTCCTGTTCTGGCATCTGAGATGGGCAAGCTCTTCAATGCAAAGTTAAAGGACAGCTCATACACATTTATATAATGATTTTGCATGATATTTTTATGCTGGCACCTGCTGCTTGAGATTTTTCAGAATGACTTCCTGGCTTTAAATTAAATGTTGCCCTGCCTTTTGCTGGTGTCTTGGAAATGTGCAACAGTTCCTGAAGAGACCAATGGAAGTCTTGGGCTGGATTGTGAACCCCTTATCTCATTGACATGTATTTATTTATACACGGAGTAGCTCCATGAAAATATTTTTTTTTAATGACTAATCCCACCTTGATTGGAGCAAGGTCTGAGTCTTCATGAATATATAAATAAACAAAAATGAAAGAGGTATTGCCTATGTCCTCCCCATATGTTTTAATTCTAGTTATTTTAGGGATCATTTGCAGTAGGAATGTATGAAAAAGTCAAAAAGAGTGGATTTTCTTTTCTTCAGGTTCTGTTACAGCAGCCATCGCTTCCCACCCTGCTTGCTTTTAAGGCACTATTAATAACATCATTGATAATTCCCTGTGTTCCACACAAGAAGCCTACTGTTATCTGCTTTGTTGAGGGAATGCATCATGGATTTTGAATTTTTTCAAGGCTGCTCTTTACAAAGTAGCTTGAATTCACATTTCCAGCAGCACAGAAGAAATGGAGGGGCAGACCTTTAACATCACTCTCCAACTGAGCCTCTTCCATTTGTCAAACTGATCTAGCTTCATCCACTTTCCTGAATGAGTTGGCTCATCTACAGGTCTCTTTCTTAGCCCACCAGAAAAATCCTAAAAAAGGCATAGATACCAAAGCAGGATTAAGATGAAGTATCAATGCCTAAATACCAAATTGTTATCATGAATCCTTTCTCAGCTTCTGCCTGAGCTCACCAGGGTCCTAAAGTCACCAGATCAACCCTTTGCTTTTCTTTCAGCTGCTAAGCTCACCTGTGAAATTCATACTTGATTGTAGCAGCAATGCAGCATTTCATGCAGTTCTTCCCTACCTAATGCAGCTTCATGCTTGAATTGGGGTATTTGCTGTGTAGGCAAAGAGGGGAAAGGCTGTCTCCACTCTATAACTTTAGTACTGGAGTACAGTTGACCTTCTGTACTTGCCTTCTTTGGGTGATGAGGAAGATGGAAATGCAGAAATAATGCTGCCACAGTCAGCTGCCACTGAGCCTTCTTCCAGGCAGAATTGGTGACCATGAGAAGGACTGCTGCAGGCTTCGCTATTTACTGGTGATTTCAATTAACTTTGTACATCTTCTTTCTTAATCTTTCTGCGTTTTTTGGGACAGATGATTTTCTTGTACAGCAAGCAGACAAAAAAAAAATGCAATACCCCTGGTCTTTTGCCACTGGAGGAACATGGAATATAAGACAGTTTGCTGATGAAGTAATGATGAAAAGAAAACAGTGGCAACAATGTAATTTTCCCCACTAGAAGTTGTGTGAGCTGTGCACATATTTGTCATTGTTGTGTGTAGTATCCTCCCATCTCACCTTCTGTGGTCCTCATCGCTTTTCTGCAGGGTAAAAGCAATATTTTTCAGGATGGGCACCACTGGCCCCATTCCTGCATGACTAACTCTCTACACTGGGCTGTGGAGCCTGTTGTGTGTGTTCTTCCATCTCTGTGGAGTTCCCTCTCAGCTGCTTTCTTCCTTCAAATACATTTTGTACCTTTCTGCAGTATAGCCTACCCTCACCTTCAAGTTATATTTAGAGCTATTATTTCATCATGTCCTACACTATTTCTGCGTGTCTTCCATTCAACTTGACTTGAAGGGAACTAGCACAAGATTGTTGTCTCCACCAATATTTTGAATAGCTTTGCCCTTCTATGCACTCTGAATTGAGGCCAGAAGCTCTATTAAGTTATTACAGCTCTAGTCTGGTTAGATTTTTACAAATCCAGATAATTTACTGGCAGAATGGACTATACAAGTATTGCTACAGAAAATAAAAAGGTAATTTAAGGCATGAGATCACTGCAGAAAATCTAAATATAGCATGCTGATATGTTTGTTGAAAAAAATCTTTGCAGAAAATCTGGTGTTTATTTCCCTACAACCCATCTTTGAGGATTCCTAATGTGGCAGCAGACAGTGGTCTATATAAGAATTGTCTTTTTGTCTTTCTCTGAGTGTCATGCACTGATTTCTCAACAAACTTTTTATAATCCTTCTGATGATGTGAGGAAGTGATTGCCTCACATTCCCTCATGTTTTGAGGAAGAAAAATCCCCCAAGTAGTTGTCCTAATTCACTGTTTATGTTACCAGTTGTACAGATGCTCTGTAATACATTGATGCTGCGTTAATATTTGCCTTTTTCCAGCTGTAACATGGAGGAGTGCCTCAGAAGTCTTTTAGGAATTTCACCTTTTATTGTGATGGGAACTGGCTATATATAGTGGTGTGGAGGCCTGACCCTGGCCTCTGTGACCCTCTACTTTAGTTGTCTTGCTTGGCAGGTTCCATCACAAGATATGTATGTCATTTTTGCTCTGAGTTTTGTGTGGTCGTGTATGCTAGCTAGGTATAGTGAGGTATAGCACTAAATGTTCTACACTTTTGATCCAGTTATTTTTATGAATTATAAGCAATTCACCTGATTCCCTGTTTGCAAACATCAAGCCCTCTGGGAAATGTTCAGCTTGTAAAGCTTATGTCTAAATTTTCATTATTATTATATTACTGTTAGCAGTAATAAGTTCTGTCTTATTATTCTGTCTTAACAGGTCCTAACTATTAACAAATTATTTGCTTAAAGGTCTTGAGTGGTGATTCCTTTAGTGAGTCATTATATTGATCTTTGAGTTCAGGGGTTAATTTAATTTTCTTAGAAACAAACCCACCAGCAAAAATGTCTGTGGCTGATGCCAGGTGAAGGGAATGAAAGGGAAAAGTACAATATCAAAGTTGTCCGGAGATCTTACTGTCATGCTTTACTGCTTGGGAACATACCTGAGAACTATCAGGAAATGAAATGCTATGAATCATTATTTAAATTTCTCTCCTCCTGTAAAAACTATATAATTTACATAAAAGGAAAGTTGATGCAACCGTCTATCTGTCCTTCTACACTTGTTCGTACCTTGGCTGACTTCAAAGAAACAAGAAAGAACTGTTGTAAATGTGCAGCTAAAGAAAGCGTAATTCTTTATGGCATTTTGCTGACAGGGCTATAACCAGGAGATGATTTGGTTTTACTGTGCTTGGTCTTTAATACTAATGAGTCCAAATGCACTGAGACTCTAGGAGCAATGCTTATTTAGTAACTTCCTTGAGGGTGTCTGGATTCCTCTGTGTCTCTGGAATTGTTGTGAGCATGTTGTTTCTGTGAAAGAGCATTTTGAGAGATTGGTGGGGGTGTTGCACAAGTTCTGGCCCAGAAAAAAATTCTGTTTTTGATTATATATCCTAAATGTTATGTCCTTTAGTAATGGTCAGTCTTAATTTTTTTCTCATGATCTCTTTATTTTTATCCCCTTTCCTATTCTTCTCCCACATGAATTGAACCTGCTGTTTTCATCACTCCATTTTTCTGTATCTTCCTTGCAGCATCGGCCTCTCAGGACCTGTGCCAGTACCATCCACCATGCTGCCTCCTGGCCCTGCCCTGTTGTTGTCCTCTCCTTCCAGAAAATATCAGTTTTCTTATCCTTCAGTTACTTCTAGCAAAGTCAGAAGGAACTGAAGGTAAGTGTGTACAGGATCTGGCAGTTCAGGCACCATCATTTGTGCCAGCTGTTACATACTGATTTTCAAATCCTCTGCTCCTTGGGCTTTATCCTTTTACACCGGTTGCATTGCTTTTAGGAAATAATGTCTCAGCATGTGTGCCTCCACCACGTGATATCTCATTTAAGAAAAATTCTCCTGGGAACTCTTACAGTACAACTTCCCTGTGACATGAAGTGACAACACTTTATTCCCATGATGTTGGAAAGAGCATGCATATGGAAAGATATGCTACTCTTAATGTAAAACCACATTCTACAGAAGATATGAGAGTTCTAGCTGCTATCCAACCTCTGACTGAAGAGGGATCATGAGTGAATCTCATACACAGATCTTTCGTTACTTTCTATGTGTTGGATGTTTCTCATGTCACTCCTCATGGGGATACCCACTTGTTGGTCCTTGGTGTCTTCCTGACAGTCACGCTATTTCATTTACGTTCTTTGGAAAGGAAGGTCCCAAGACCTTCTAGGAGATGTCTCATCTTGGAGAATATTTCAATGCATAACAACTCTTAATTAGCTTCTCTTGCTAAATTAGACCTGCTCTCTTTTGATGGGAAAAAGTCAAAGGATTTAAATGTATCCCTCTCTGTCTGGTGGATTCTGCCTTTTCTCATAAGAGTGAGGATAAGACATATTAAATGCCCTCTTTGATTCAGAAATATAATCTCAGCACTTCTAATTGCCCTTTACCATGGGTAGGCATAATCATGGCAACAGAATGACTATAAAAGTTGTTGGAATTTAATCAAGAAATGCTAACTTGTGATGTCCTGTACCTCCTAGATCTGAATGGCCTTTCCAGAGGATGCACAGAATGAATATACAGTGTTTATTTTAACTGCTGTTTCTGACTTGTTTAAAAGGTCATTGCCACATGACAGAGAAAACCTAAACCCAGTTTTTGGTCTCTTTTTTAATAGATTTTTCCTTGTATAAATTATATGTATTAACTTCAATTTGTAGATGGAGCCTGTTAAGGAAGCAAATTTAGGTAGCTTTCTGTTTGCGGAAAACTTCATGAATTACTAAATTTGAAATTATTTTTATTAAACATGCAGCCTGGGAACATTTCTGTGTTAAAGGGAAGAAAATAAAAGCCCAAACAAATAAAGCCAGCAACTATAGTAGATATTTCTCTATATATCACAAATATTGTAAGAGATTTTTCCTAAAGAACCTGCTCTCGTTCCATGCTCATTTCCCATTTGTATTTTGATGCCAGCTTCATCAATAATGCAACTCAGCAGAAGGGCTGTTGCAAAGTGTCTGATATTGCAAAGGGAACATTCTTTGCTGCAGGTGTAGCAATAGCCTGTGCATTCTGAAATGTTAGAAAATAGTGAGCATCCAGGTGCTGCCATATACCCGTTTTATCGTTTTTCGTTTGCTGGTTTTCTCCTCCACTCCTTGGTCACAATTCCAGAATTAAACATCCTTTTCTATGTTTGTTCTAAGCTCAAATGCACTGTGAAATTGCTTCTCTTATATTTGAGGTTGTTTCCCCAATACATTCTTGACATCAATGGAAATGTTTTGGCTGTCTAGAAAAAGATAGCTTATAAGCTGCTTTACTAGTTTATGCTCTATTATTCAGTCACCAATAAAAAATGCCTTTTCAAATTTAATTTTGCCATCACTGCTTTACTAAAGAAGGATACTTTGATACAGGTGATAGAAAAAGAAACCTAAGAAATCCAACACAGTCATATGATCTTCCACTGTATACACTCATTTGAGAAGGAGAGGAAATAGAAAGTGTAACATAGGACTTTTCCTTTAAATAATAATGCTTTATAAATGATTGAAAACACTAAAAGATGGTTTTGAAGGAAGGGGATTATATAAAAGTATACCAACTATGGGTAAACACTAGCCAAGTGATCCTTCCACCATGACACTAGCCACTTAAGGTCTCTGAGTGCTGGTTTTCCAGCACACTGTCAGATTTCTCCAGGGCAGAAGGCTAACAAGACATTAAGGGATCTATTTGCTGACTGCAGTCTCACCCCTTCCAGCTGTTACTCTTTCTTGGCTAGTGGGATACTAGGTTTTACACAAAGCTACTTCAGATAATTTAATCTCATTTCTTAGTATCTACATCAGTAGGTTCTCTCCAATATAGTCTACAGATATTTTTACCTGGAGGAGAAAAATTAAAAAAAAAAATGTCTGTCTGTAGCTGCATTAGCTTGAACATATGACGTGGCAATGAAGATATGTTCAGAAGTGTTTACTGAATAAAGACAGCTTTGTAAGCCATCTTTTCTTGGAGCAGATACAAAACGATTTGACTTGGTATAGGTGAAAATGGTTTTTTTAAATAAAAGAAACCTCTACAACCATCTTCTTTCATGATTAGGGTAAACTACTTTTAGCTGGAGGCTATGGAGCATGTAGAAACAGATGGCTTATATGAAGGTAGCAATATTAACTTATTCTCAGATTTCTGTCCTAGATTTTAATGAAGAAACATCCATCTGGTGCTCATGGCTCCACCAGTTCACATCATTTAATACTGAAAAAGATGATCAGAAGTTCAAGGAAAACTGTGTTCTCTTTTTCATGATCACCGCTGGCACAGGTAATTATGTAAATGTGCTCAGGGGTAAGGCAGGTCTCATTAAGACTTGGTTCAGTTCCTGTAGACAAAGGGCATCTGCTATCTCTGTTGATACAACAAAGACCACAGTCCAGGTAGTTGCCATGGATGATCTCAGAAAGCTCTGGCTAGTCGCCTAACCTCTTAGGTCTCTGAGCATCCCACATATCTAAGATCGTACAAAGCTACCATGCTACAGGCACTGTCACAGTCTGGCTGCCAGTGAGTTACTATGGACTTCAGAAATACTTAACTGAAAGTCCTGCTAAGTAGAACTAAGCAAGTACCAGGGAAGAACATGGGGCTTCTTGTTGCTAGGGTGGACCTGTGTATGGTATGTTTAGAAACCATGTTTAGAT
Organism: Jacana jacana; assembly: GCA_013400555.1. Lineage (NCBI taxonomy): Eukaryota > Metazoa > Chordata > Aves > Charadriiformes > Jacanidae > Jacana > Jacana jacana. The sequence continues at coordinate 96,124 of VZTM01012625.1, read as the reverse complement.
CCATCTAATTAGATGCCTTCAACCCAGGTTTCCCCTTCCTGTACTTTAGGTAAAGTCTAACTGTTCAGATAGTTCAAATTAGTGCCTTCCTATAATTTTTATTATTTTTATTTTACCAAATGTAGATACTCACCAGAGCAGGAATTTGTAGAGGCATTTAAGATCCACCTCCTCCTCCTGAAATAAAATCTTTGATAGCTTTAGGCGCTTCTCGGGATTAGTTCCTCGAGCATCTAATTCTCCACAGGGCTGACTGACCTGGAGACAAGAATACCCCGGTTCAGTGTCCCTAGATGATGTTCATCTCACGTGGTGCAAACCTTAAGTACCTTTAGGGTTTAGCTCTTAATCTGTCTTGTCCATTAATTTCCTCAGACATAATGAAGTTCTTGCCTCAAACACACAGGGTGTTCTGAGGAACAATGCATTCTTCAGTGCTTGTGAAGAGCTCAGTTACTGTAATCATTTAAATAAAAGTAGATGGACAGGCAGATACTGTATAGCCACCTACCCCAACAGCACAGGGCACTGTGTACATGTTAAAAAACACCTTAATTTATTTGAAGGCAAAAGAGGTTGAAACCATACCTTCTGAAAATTCTAGCACACCTTCCTAGCAGAGAGAGCTATTGCAAATAATCCGGTTTCATGTTTGATTAGGTCAACTTGACATGCTTTCTGGAAATCAGAGAAAAATATATACAGATCAGCTACAATAAAAGATACTTAGGAAGCTCTTAGGAGAAAGTTAGACTGACAAAAACAGCAGCAGGGTACTTGAAATCTCAAAAGCAGACTGTGAAGTGTTACATTTGTCATGACTGCAAACTTCAGTTAGGAACCCAAACGGCTTAATATAATGCTAAGAAAAAAATAGTTGGGTTTTGCTGACTGTAATGAGTGAACAACTGTCAGGAGCAGTGAGTTTGCTTGGGTTAGGTTCAGAAACAATAAAATTGCTTTGAGTCCATCACTTTTCCTTTGACTAATGATATATGATTCACAAATTCAAGCTGCAGACTAAGAATATCTTTAGATAAGGGTAAATATGTCACAAATTCTGCCTTACAGAGCTGAATATACGAAATACAGATCCAACAGGGTGATGTGATTCTTGATATGAGTGCATCAGGCAACTAAGCAGTGGTTGAGTCTGAAAACTTTCTAAAAAAAGTCAGTATGGCAGTGGTTTCATTCCTTGCCTTCTGTGGAGCACTTTTCAGGGCCTTGATGAGATAGGGACAAGCAATCTGCTCTGCAAATTGACTGGTTTGGGCCCAGGTATAACACTATAATACTCCCACTATAAATATTTCCTCAAAGACAGATGTGATTGGGACACTTTCCTACTGGAAAAGGTGTTTTCTGTTTGTACATTGATGATCAGAGGGCTGGAGTACCTCTCCTATGAGGACAGGCTGAGAGAGTTGGGGTTGTTCAGCCCAAAGAAGAGAAGGCTCCAGGGAGACCTTATAGCAATCTTCCAGTACCTAAAGGGGGGGCTACAAGAGAGATGGGTTTGGACTCCTTATGAGGGAGTGTAGCAATAGGACAAGGGGTAATGGTTTTAAGTTGAAAGAGGGGACATTTAGATTAGATATTAGGAGGAAATTCTTTCCTGTGAAGATGATGAGACACTGTAACAGGTTGCCCAGGGAAGTTGTAGATGCCCCGTCCCTGGAAGTGTTTAAGACCAGACTGGATGGTGCTTTGAGCAACATGCTCTAGTGGAAGGTGTCCCTGCTCGTGGCAGGGGGTTGGAACTTGATGGTCTTTAAAGTCCATTCCCACTCAAAGCATTCTATGATTCTGTTCTATTCTATGGTCATATCTCCTTGCCAGTGGGTGAGGATCTGAGAGTCCAAATTATAAGTCTTAAATCTACAGTGGGTGTAAGACTCCAACAAGTTAACTCAATCCTTCTTCCAGCTGGTACTTTATGATTTACTTCAGGCTATGAAGGAAGACTACATAAAGTAGTAGTTAGGTCTCTTGGGCCTCATCCACTGTCTTGACCACCGAGAAGCCAAAGAAGGCGGCACATCTTCTGTCACCTAAGGCAGAAATATGTCTTAACCTGAATGTAAAATGAATTGTTCACATTTTTATNGAATTGTTCACATTTTTATGTGTTCTGAAGTCTTATGAAATAATCAAATTTAGAGATGTAAAAAAGCATAAATAGTTCTATAATTTCCATGCAGAATACAATCAGGAAAAGACAAAAAAATGTGCATCTGAATAAGTCACTTGTACCTTATTGCAATCAACTGCAATAAACCATTTTATTGAACAATGCCTGTCTCCATCACCGTGCTGCAAAAAGGTGAAGGTGAGCATAAATGAGGGTAATTTAGGTTCCCCACAACTTTCAGTGCAGCATTTTTAAGGGTCCATAAACCTTATCATTCTCTTCTGCTGTGGGTAGAAGAAACAAACATTTTAAAGGATAAATGCTTGCTTGCCTAATGCATAACGGGCCACCAAAATACAAAATTACAATTAAAAC
>VZTM01012625.1:59335-93569 GCA_013400555.1 Jacana jacana | reverse complement strand
ACCCCATTTATTGCTCCTGAGCTTCTTGTATTTGACTTCTCTAAATTATTGCTGGGCAACAACCTCTGAAATTATTGCCATGTGAACAAAGTGGGTCCCCTATAGATGTTTCAGTAAGTTCATCCTCTAGCTGACAGTGATGCACAGAGGCACAGTCAGGCAGCAAAACCAGAATGAGAGGATCATGTGAATTTTAAGATGAGTAGCACTTAATGAGCCACAAATCTCGTTTGATTGCCACATTCTCCTTCTACCGCCTCATGTGATATAATGTGATGATTTCAGGCATTTTTCGTAGCCTTCAAGTAATATTTCTCGAAGGAAAAAAGAACATCTCTGACTAACTGAAATTCTCTGGAAATTTTGATATTAGAGTACACTGGGTTTGTCCCTGTGTGCAGCTGGCCACTTGTTTACTTGCTGAAATTGTAAGAGCTGCCCTTGTGTACACAGCTGAGAGTGTGCAGAGGCCAGTATTGGTTTGAGCAACACTTGATGAAGTACAGTCTGCTGCCCTCCAGGTCTTGCTCAAATTGCTTTGATTAATATCTATTTCACACAAGATGTCTTCTGGGAATGCTGCCTCAGTGGCATAATTTCTTCCCTGTGGCAAGTTACCTGGATGTACAGCTTAACACTTCAAACAGATCATTGATTTTAAGTTATAGTCCAGCATCTGCCAGAGACATCGATGAACAAATGGAAAGTTTCACGGCTTGTTCAATAGAAGGGGTTACATTTTTGCAGAGTCCTTCACATTTAACTTACCACATCAATGTCACACAGCTGATTAGGCAAAGACAATAATATGGTTTTGATAGCAAATCAGTCACATAAGCAACACTGAATGAGGGCAAGTCATTTCACAGCACCTGGACAATCAAAAGCATTTGCTTTTGATTCCTTGAACAGAAATTCTTATGGGGTCCTCTAGTTCATGATCAATGTGTCAAGTTTCCTGGGTTTTGGAGAATAACTTCATAAGATAACTAAGATAGTTGATGGTCTCGGTCTGAGTGACTTGGGTATTTTCAAAGAGCTAACCCCCAGGAGATGTTGAAGCTGGCAGTACAGATAAGCACTTTATGTGGGTGACAGCCAAATTGTTTTGCAAAGACTCCTACAGGTGTGAAACATGGCACAAGTGAATGAGAAGGAGGCATGGGTGAATCCAGCAGTAGGGACAGCTTACATTAAATACACGAGATCGGTGTTATTCCTCTAGTTCTTTGTAAAAGGTATTTTAACCCCCCAATGTGGGGCTATGGACTCTCAGCCCATGCACTACGCATGGGGTCAGAATTTTCTTTGTAGCTTGGATTGTTCTCATTCAAAGGGTCTAAGGTGGGCACATTGATGTAAATGGCAAGCAATGTCAGCAGGGACCTTGTAAATACCATTGCCAGCTGCAAGCCAGGGAAGGTGGGGGGGCAAGTGGGATAACCAGCAAAATATTTTAGCCAGTGCTGATTTATTGAAGTGCTGATTCCTGTCTGGGGTTTTTTGTGTAGTCCCACATGTCTACATTTCTGCTCCCTTCAGCTGCCTTCTCATTCTTAAGGCTCCTAGATGCAGTTTTTAGAAAGACAAGGCTTGTAGAGAGAGGTAATACTTGTACCTAAACAATTATCAGAGTCACTAAATACAGACAAGGACACTGTCGGGCCTGAAACAGAAGCAGTGACTTTCATGCCAAGAACAATTTTGAAACAGTTATTCTGACTTAAGATGACCTATGCTAATTTTCTGAGTGCTTGGGCAGGCATTACAGGCAGGCTGTGAAGTGGCAGGTGAAGGTGAGACAGTTTGTTGTCTTTATGCATCTCCTTGGCACGGAAGCAGAGAAAACTCATGGTAAAAGCAAGCAGTACCCACAAACAGTTTTGCCACGTGCCACCTGCAGAGTAATATTACCAAAAGAAACTCCGGTCTCTGACTGCTTGTTCCTCTTTCTGCTCCCCCAAATTGACCCAGCTTTACAGTTTTGCCAATCTGTTTTATTCGGAAATAAAGTGGATCACCACAACAGAGGTCTGGGGATTTATTTTTTCAGCCAAGTGCAAAATAAAAAGCGAACCCAATCCAATATAATGACACAATAAATGTCATGATTGTTCTAAATTAAAAATCATGAAGGGGAACAAGACATCAGGTAGAAAAATGTGCTGATAGGGCTAAGTGCAACCTAAGTCTATTTTTTAAATGTGCAATTAATAGAAGAAGTTCTAATGCTAATAATGTTTGTCAAAAAAAAAGACAAGTAATGAATAATGCCAAAATAGAGTGGAAATACTCAATAATTAACCTTGCTTTGGTCACGGTAAGAAGCAGCTGTAAATCATTGCAGATGATAACGTATTTTCACTTACTGTCTCCAATACTCTAAACAGCAGGTATTCCAGATCCTCACTTGTTGTATAATGAGAAACATTCTTTTAATTTGAAGACTATAGCACCTTTGGTGAATTTATACTTTTGCGATCTTGTGTCAACACTGCCATTTAGCTTGGTTTTTTTCCTCAAAATGTATTTCTAAAGACAAAAACATGTTCCCTCAGCCATTGTTTAATTTTGTTAAAAAAATTAATCCATTCTAGTTTGTGATCTACAAAAGTCTCTCCATTCCTTAGATCATCTTCATAATCCTTTTCCAGCAACAATGAAAAATAATTTTTCACCCCAGATAACAGCTGTACCTTGTACACTGGCGCACACTTTTGAAGTGATATTGAAAATTTCTGCTGTTTCTTATGCTCTAGAATATTCTTTGCTTTCTATGTGATCAAAGCTCATTGATGAATTAGTAAAATTTGATTGTGTAATATTTTGAAGTCCCTCCTCTTCCAATCAACGTGTTTCCAGCTTCGAACAAATTTTTATGTGCTTGACCTTTTCATGCCCAACTACTTTTTCCACAAGTAATTTTTCTTCCTTTCCTCAAGGTATTACTTCATGTATTTATCCTCCTGTATTTTGACAACTCATTCAGGACGTTGATAAAAAAGGTCCTAAAATAGTTCCTTCAGGAATTTTACATTATAGCTCTCCTTAATCTTGCATTTCTGTTTGATGCTCAGTCCACAGAGTCTCCACTTCAGTTCTTGTTGATTTCCTAATCTGTGATCTGATCTTCATCTTTTCCAGATCAGAGTCTATCCTTGTGGTACTCTATCATCTTGCCTTTAATATTACCAGGCTAGTGGATTCTGTCGCAGAGGAGATTATAACAGCCCTCTCCCTTCCAATACTACCTTTGAACTGTTGACTGAAATAATAAAATACTCAAAGTGAGATCTAGCTGAAAATTTCCTATCTCAATACACTTTTTTAAATCACAGTGAAACTGTGACTTGTCATCTTTTACCCCATGAGGGTAAATCAGCCAGGATCCCTCCAGAGCAAGGCTGGATTAAGAAAGACAAAGTAAATAAAAAACATGATTTGATAAGAAATGTATTGTTTATGTGTGATTGAGGACATAAATCTACCTCCTCCCCAAAGTAGATGTGTCCATATTTGTTTACTTAAACACAAGATGGCACAGCATGATATTAGGGAAAACAATTATGAACAAAACCATTTTCTGAAAAGGAAATATCACTTTCTCCTCTTTACAGTACTCACAGATCTCCATAGTGTACTTTAATTTACAAAATTAGATATGCAGTGACAGAAGATTACCTGAGGAATACTTTATCATTCAATTATTCTGTAGTTAGCCAGCCTCAATCAGTTTGCAGAAATTTTAAAACATGTATCTGAATTAAGAGAACCAGTATGGGGTGATGCTTGGATGCACTTTGAAAAATAATGTATAAAAAGAACTCTGCAGTTCACACACTTTCAGACCCTGATTAAATACATCCTTTTTTAAGCATTTGTCTTGGGCAGGCCAAGACCAGAGTAAAGCCTCTGCCCAAGAGCAGAGGGTGTGGAGAAACCCACCATCCTCCTCTGGAAGGCATCGAATGTGATGAGACACGGTGAGAGAGCATCACTCAGGTTATTTATATGAACATAGTGCTGAGCATCATCTTCACTTGGCCAAGCACCTCACACCTCTGAGACAGTCTCATTTCAAGCCCTACACCTGAAATCATCCTGCCTGTAGCAGACCATAATTTTTCTGCCACAGGTTTCCTATAGATCCCCCCTCTCTCTCTCCTGGAGCCAGGGGGTGATGGTGCACACCCATCGGGTAGGGAAAGGGCACAGCGTGAAGCTCCTGCCCAGCTCAGTTTGCCAAAGCCGAGGTTGAGGGGAAGCATTTGGGGCTGTTGTTGGTCAGGAGGTTCTGCTTCAAAAGAGCTGCTGAGAGCTGTGAGCAGAGTTTTTGCTGCATGAGGAATGGGTACATCACGGTGGCCATGGTGAGCAAGGGGCTGGAGGGAAACTGACCTCATACAGAGAAAATCCTGGGAAAGGCTCCTTTTCCTTGGTTTTGTTCCTACTCCTTCAGCACTGATCCAGGGTTGGCTGGGATCTGTCTCCAACCATTTCTCTGCATTGCTTTGTTCCACATCTGCTGTGCAGAAATTATGATGTGGGTAGGCTCTACTCTCATAACAAATACTATGTCCCTTGTGCTCCTATAAAATTGTTCTCCCTTTAAGCCTAACATCTTCAATTACAGATCCACATGGTCTTTAAAGTCCCTTTTATTAGGCAATAAAATAAAAAATTTATTAGGAAACCGCACACACAGATTTACTCAAGTGACCGAAGCGTACAGTACATTTCACAAGGAAAATATGGAACACGGTGACCTGAAAAGCTTTGTGTTGGTAGCCAGTAGATCCTCATGGCAAAACATCAGACAGAGTGGGTGTTGTTTTTTTCCGCTGTATTGGTAATAGTGTATTACCTATTGCAGTTCCTCGCCCGGGCAATATTAGAAAGACAAAACAACGAGTCTCATCAGTCTGTTAGAACAGATTCTATTAATCCTTTTTTGTCATATCTTTTTTTTTCTTATTTCAAGTTGTATTTGAGTCATGCTCATGTGAACAGTGTTTGCTCTGGGGTTAGGGAAAATTATGCACAGTTGCATAACTACACAATCCTTCAAAGAAACTGCCCTCCCTTGCCACCCCAGCCCCATGCCGAGGTGAGCCATGGGGAGGAAAGCAGCAATGTGCTGCTGAGTGGACCCACTGGTTAAGCCATGATACTTCAGGGAGAGAACCAAAATCAGCTGTCACCCCCTTTCCCATCCAATCAAGGCTGGTGGGACAAGGTTTGCTGGGTCTTGCTGCTAATTTTTTTTGTGGATGGTAGAGCGTGTGGTGAGAGGGTTTCTTATCATCTTTGTCCCTTGTGCAGCTGTGTTGCCTACATCATGCTTTAACCCTGAAGATTAATCTGCTGATTTGCAGAGGACGTTCAGTAAGTAAAGCTGGCAGAGAGTAAATGTCAAATGAATTCACCCTACCTACTTACTGAAGCAAGGTCAGAGAATGATGAGAAAGCAATTAATTTATATGGTCTCAGAAAACTGAGCCGCCACTATAATTCATTGGTTTAATGTGTTATTTTTAATTATATGACTATAAGCACCTATACTATGAAATTAAAGGTGGTTGTAAATGCAAAGTCAAGACACCCAAGGAGTCGAGTACCTTGATGTATTACAATGTAATGGCTGTGTTTTGACAGAAGTCCGCCTATTTGCACAGGCAGATAAAAAACCTCACTCCTGGTCTCTTGTCCCATTGCCTTTCCAACTACATGAACTACAAAAGCACATCGTTTTGAATTGAGCCCTGCTATCCTTTAAATGTACATTACTTACATACTGCTATTGCATTTCAATTATGTCTGGGTAAGTCCATAACTATAATGTGTTGTGAATTCATTCCCTAGGGCTGGCTGACTGATTCCCACAGGGAATTTGTGTTTCTCTCCATACACAAGACATGACACTACCACACAGGCCCTTTGCAAGATCTTTCAAGCCTTCCTCCTGTGTCTTACTTACCAATTTGTGATTCCATTGCAATCCTTTTCATGTCATAATGTGATGAGCCCACTGGACTCCAGGAAAGCCCTACCTTTTGAGATGACACAACTCAGGCCACATCCAGAGTGGCCTTGCTACGTGAGGCAGTGCACACAGCTTCTGTTCTCAAATTTCCCTTCTTCTGGCAAAATATGCTTTCCAGAGATGTATGCAGCACCCTGACCCCTCACATGGTAAGACCAGGCAATTCATTGTATGTCTGGTTTCACCTCAAAAGTGGATGAACAGACGATTGCTGCCTTATTTTTGGAAAGAACAGCAGCTTTTTTTTCCCCAATAAAACTTTAATGTCAGTCTTGACTCACCAGCTCTTGGTTACTGATGTGTACTTCTGTGTTTGCGCTACATTTCATGTAGCAATCAGATTTGCCAGCCTAATGACCTTTAGGGTATCTAAACCTAATTTCTAAATGACTGCAATGACTGCTCAGTAGATGCTACCACAAAGGGAGTTAACTGTATCTGTAATATCTGTAATTCATGGGGAATTCAGTTTTGGGAGGCATACCAAACCTTTGAATTTTATGTTTAGCTTTGCAAGCTTTTAGGTATATCTTAAAACTTAAAAAAAACCCTGAAACACTCTTGCAAATATTTTGAAGGAGAAATTTAGTTGTTTGTTCCTTTGTTTGTTTGTTGTTTTTTTTTTTTCCTTCTTCTGTTTCTAGATGAGTTGCAGTTGGAATAGATCAGTAGCACAATTTCATTTTCATTGAAGAAAAACTCCAATAACAAAAAATATATGTGAGTTACTTTGGTAATATTTTTCAGCATTTCTTGAAGATACTTGAAAAATCTGTGAGATCACCCAACACTGAGTTTAAGCACAACCACCCTGTTTCTGTTCACTTTGCACAGCAGAGGTCTTTGAAAACACTTTGTCCTTAGCTGAGGCCTGCATTTATTTTTATATGTCANAGCTTTTAGGTATATCTTAAAACTTAAAAAATTAATTTTTTAAAAAATTAAAAACTGGATAAAGTGACTTCAGATACACCATCGTGATCTGCAATAACACAGGTCTGTCATCTCTGACTGTGGAAAAGGCAACATATAGGAATGGTGTAACAGCTACACTAAATTTAAGATGATGCTGCTTTAGTGTAATTTGGATATGCAGACTGCTGTACCTAAGAACTGAATAAGTTTTTTTGCTGACTTCTGTCACTGGCAGTGCCCATGCCTTTTTATTTCATAACAACTTGGAGTTATTCTCTTTCCTCATGTTCACCCCTCAGCAGGATCCAGGAATTTGTGCACAACCCTAGAGAGATCCACTTTAGAGATTCAAGAAGGAGTCCTCTATATGAGAAAGAATAAGATAGACCCCTCCAAAACATTCACTGTACATATGAACCAAGTCGTACAAACAGAGAAACAACAACCACATCACATATTGAGACATTCAAATGTTGAAAGCATAAACCACAGAGGAAATAAATAATCATGTTCTTGTACTAGATATCTTCTCATCAGCTGTGAGAGCCATGATAGACTGGGAGGGGTTAGTGGGGAATGAGGAGATAACTGATCAGATAGTGCCGTCATGCCACTGCCTAAACAGTGACTATGCAAGAAAAAACTGCAACTGCATTTCAGTGTGAGAGGTCAGATAAAATGTCTGAACACTAAGCACACAGGTTATACCTCCAATTTGAAAAGACTTGGTTTTGGAAGGCAGAAATTTGGGGAAAGGCTGTAGGTAGTGTTAGTGAAACTCTCTAGGTGAGATTGCAATCAGAGTGAAAGGTCACACAGCAGGGCTTCGTGTTGAAGTCTGTCTCATCTCAAAACACACATTTGATAGGTACCATGCATAATATAAATTTATGTACTTTGTTATTATAATTTTCCAGTTTACTCAGCAGTATGCAAGAGGCAAAGTGGGGGGAAGCTTTTGTAAATTCAGTTTTTATGCAATATATCCACACTGGAAAACAAACAGAAAACTACTTCCAGCTAATCACTCAAGAAGCTCAAAGAACAAACAGTTTAAATTGTGAAAGTATTTTTCCAGTATTGCTTTTATTTGAAAGGCAAAAAATAACACAAATGATAACAAGAGTATAGGTTTGGAAACACCCTGTAAAATGCCAGACCACACTGAGAACATGTAGAAACTCAAGGAATATCTCCATTTTTCTGATTCATAGAATCCAGAAGNGGAGTCCAGAACTGGATGCAGTATCCCAGCTGTAGCCTCACCAGTGCAGAGTAGAGGGGGAGAATGACCCCTGTTGACCTACTGGCCACACTCTTCCCTATGCAGCACAGAGTTCCATTGGCCCTCTTGGTGACAAGGGCACATTGCTGGCTCATGGAGACTATACTATCCACCAGGACCCACAGATCCTTCTCCCAAGAAGTGCTTTCCAGCAGGTCCACCCCTAACCTATATCGGTGCCCAGAATTGTTCCTTCTCAGGTACGGGACCCTGCACTTGCTCTTGTTGGACCTCATGAGGTTCTTCTCTGCCCAGCTCTCCAGCCTGTCCATCCAGTCACACTGGATGACAGCACAGACAAGCTTGTACAGATAAATTGTACATTTTACCTATAATCCATTTGTTTTCAGCAAATTGGGTATGAAAAAGTAAGTTTGGGCTCTTTTCCTTTCCAACAAATGTAGAGAATCTACTTGAATTGAAGAAGGTTATATAGCTAATGTCCACATGCCTGAGTGAATTCAAAGAACGGAAATGAAAGTGATGCAAGGACTGAGGAATATAATATTGTTTGGATTATAGAAAACAAGGCTGAGAAATGGTTTGGATCCTACTCTATAAGCATTTTCCCATTGATTGTGTAGGATTTTTCAACATAATTAATAGAGATATAACAAAATGCTGTTGCTAGATATCAAAGACAGGAAATTCAGTGTAGAAATAGAGTGTAAGACTAGGATGGTGAATTTATCTCCACTTAACCTTTAAAATAAGGTCTTATTTTCTAGAAGATCTTTATTCTGGAAGAAGTTCTGTGTCCAATGTGCATCTACAGAAGTGTGTGCACACAGTACCAGAAGTTAAATAATGCTCTGTTAAAAATAGGTTTCCAAGCCATCAATATAGCAGCTAGGTTGATAGGTTTGGAGGGGTGGGTACTTTTGTTTTCCTCTGTACTTCATCTGTGATGAGCTAAGCATATGTCATCTGTTGTTTAGAGGCCCCGGACTGGTAGCACCCTGTGCATCTATACTGTCAGCCAATTGCACACAGTTCATCCTAGTGACAGTAATTTTACGCTCTGTAAGTCTTTACAAAAGAATATTTGTACAAAACTTAACAACATACAATTATATAAGTCAGAAGAGAATATACAGCACTCCCTTACGCATGTAAACTGTGTGTAGTGAAACACTTCTATATGTTGTACTGAACAAGTATCAGGCAGACTTGAGTAAGAAGATTAAGAAACAGCTTATGGCAAACCGGTAAGGGACAGCATGACATTTTCTAGTTAATGGAAGCCAGAACAAATATTTTTAAATGCAATGTACATTAAGAGAAAATATAAAAATAAATGAGGGTGTACTGACCCACTACTTTGCTGTTTTCATTGAATAAGCTACCTTGAAAAAGAATGAGATCTACTAAACCAGCAATACTCATACTCCAGAGACATCTTAAAAAGTATAGCTAATTAATAACCACTGCTCAGCCTGAAAGTACAGTATTTGTCATTGTGCCCTGATTTCGGTAAACCATGTTTAGGCATCACCTACTCCAAACACATTGTTACTCCCCCAAAACATGTTTGCTATCCTGTCTAATCATTAGCCAAGAGTCCTTGCTCTCCCATCTGATACTTTATAGAATTTAACAGAATTAGCTAGAAATAATAGGGTGGCTGAGAAAGTTTTTAAATCTTTTATTACTGAGAAGGATGTGATTAATTTAAAGCGTGTATTTTAACAACAGGCAAACCATTTGTGTATGGCCAAAAAAAAGCATTGCACTTATTTTGTATCAACACAGAAATCTTTGTCTAGGCTCATCTAAACATTTAGTCAGTGAGCCTACCTGGCAGGAATAGTTCATTATGTAGCAAACACTGAAGATCTGAGAGGCAGTGTAACATTAGCATGAGCAAGGCTTCATGCTGTAACTGAATTCACTGTCAGAACTGAGGTTGAAAGAACCCCCTAAGGGTGAATCTATATTTGACATAATCCCTAATGGAGAAAAAGGTCCGTAACAAGAAAGTTTATACCTCTGTCACAATCACATTCAGGCACAATAAAAGCTAAGGGGAACACCTAGCTAATGGATTAAGTCTGCTAACTCTTATGTTTTGAGAGAATGATTATCTAACCATCTAACCTTCCTTCTATGATAAGAACACCCGATGGACAAACTTTTCGGATAAAATGAATGACCTCCAAATTTTACTGATTGACTGATTCCATCTCCATCATCTACCAAGAATATTTAACCACACAGTTTAGCCACCTACTTGCTTGGTATTTTGATAGCACCACAGCTTGCCGCCCACAGCTTGGTATTTTGATAGCAAAATGAGTCTCACCCAAGCAGTTCACTTAAAGCAGAACCAGAGTCTTCTTACAACCTCTGAAAGGTACCAGAAGAGATTTGGGTAAAATCAGAGAAGTGTCAGAGTTGGAAGGGACCTCTAGAGCTCACCTAACCCAAATTCCCTGCTAAAGCAGGATTGCCTAGAGCGCATGCATCACTCAGGACTGCATCCAGGTGGGTCTTGAAAATCTCCAGAGAAGGGAACTCCACCATGTCCCTGAGCAGCCTGTTCAAGGGCACTGTCACCCTAACCATAAGGAAGATATTTTCCTCATATTTGAATGGAACTTCCTGTGTTCCAGTTTGTGCCCATTGCCCCTCATCCTGTCACTGGGAGCCACTGAAAAGAGTCTGGCTCCATCCTCAATACACGTACAGAAGTATTGGCAAAGTTGTCTAAACCCAATAGGATTCCAAAGTCTAGATGAGGATGCACAGGTTGTGGGTCAGGCTGGACAGGGAAGAATTAACAAGCTGATGTGTGTGTTAAACTGTCAGCCGCCACAAACTGGAAGAAAAAAGAGCAGTTACCACTATCCAGCAGCTGCTTACAACAGATTCAGCCTGGGATATGACTATTCGTCAGGAGGAAGAGAAAGTAAATTCTACTGTAAGTCAGTAGCTTGGGCTGGGCCATACGTAGAGCTGATAGTATCAGGCAGGTTTGTGATGTGGGCAGCTCATTTTGTAACAGACCTGGCAAATAAACCCCTCACCTGTTTTAAAGCAGTGGGGACATTTGAATTAACACACCACTTTGCTTTACACAGTCTCATTCTTTGATAGGTCTGTAATTTTTTTTTCCTTCTGCATGACTTTCACCACCTTGTGTCCAAAGTGAGGATTAAGCCACCACTTGGGTTATCCTCAGTAGAGTAATTTAGAAATTACTCAGCAGCACAGGGACAGCCTCTGCTCCCTTCAGTTTTTCTGCCTCTGCTGTGCTAGCCTCGGTCCTCAGTAAAGTGCTCAGTACAGCTTAACTGGGCAACATAGCTCTGCATTTATAGAAATTTATCTATTGAGCATTGATTCCACCCTGTGTTTGATTGTTGATACAGAGTGATAAATTACCAGCTCTACATATATGTTAGGTTGCTGACCTTTCTCCCTCTTTGCCATTTCTCTCCCACACTGAGAAGAGCTGTTAGTGATGATTCACTGTATGTTTTCCTGGTTGTTATTCAGAATTAATTACAAACACATGGCACATTGCCCAGCATTTAAAATATTTTGCTGCTGAGCCACAGTCCATCAAGGAATCTTTACCCTGCTCTGCAGACATATCAAGTAGAAGGACATATAACTAATGGCCTACACATGGGACCAGCAGGGCAACTTCTTTGGCTTGTGAGTACCAGAAAGGGTGGCCCTGGACACCAGACAAGAGTCTCACCAACGAGTGTGGTGAACCTCACTGGGCAGAGGTTGCATGCAACCTGACAGCTGCTCGTTCCCTCCACCAGCAACACCAAATTTCCACCCCTGGGGTGAGCTGAGCTGTCTACAGCCCTTCTTCCCACATATAAGCACTTAGTCCTTGAGTTGCTGCCCTGATTGCAATTTTTATAACTATTACTTTTAGGAAGAATTGGAGAGAAAAGTTAATCCAACTGACCTAATGAATTAATAATACCTATAACATTAAACATAAATGACATTATTAATAATTTTAGTTTTACCAAGGCTGTAATCAATCAGCCATGCAAACTTACATTTTTCTCAGTCAAATGAATAGCATATTTTGCAGAGCTACAATGGTGTGAGTGAATAGAGTGAGATGACTTTAATGTAGCTTCAATGTACCTGTATTTATAACTCACTTATTTTTCCTGTGTTTGGAAACTTCTACATATTTTCCTTATCTTTGTGGGCAAGTTTAGAAACCACTTATGCATCTTACTCATAATATGACTATTGTCTACACATTATTCTTTTGGTAATAGGTGTATGTCCAGCCATCAGCACCAAACTTAAAACCTATGTGTTCAGGAGTTTCAGGGGCTAAAGTGCTAACCCTCTTTTCGGTTACAATTATCAAGACAACAGGTAACTAATACTTAAAGAAAAGCCTTCAAACTAAACCAGGATAATGTAACACAAAATATTTTTGTGATTTTAAAGAAAAAACTGGTAATAAAAGCTACTGAAAATTGTCCAGTTTTATGATTTTTTAACAGGCTGTTATAAAGAGATATAGGTTATGGTGGAGGTATAGAAGTCACTTAAAAGAACGGAAGGCTATCTTATATATTTTTCAGACTGGTGAACAAAACTCTTCAGTGTAGACTCAACCCACATTCATATTTCCATTCAAGTCAATGGATAGTTCCTCTAGAAAGTTTGAAAGTAGAATGACTGAATGATAACAATATCTTTTGTTCAGCAACACTCTTAAACACACACATACTTCTGATGAAGGTCAAAAGGACTTCAGTTTGTCCTTTTAAGTTTGGCCAAGATGTGTTTGGCTCACAGAACTGATTCTACAATTTTCCTCCTTGCAGATTAGTACTTATAGGATCAGATTAACAGAAATTATGTCAGATCACCTTTAGTTGAGTATAATTGAAGAACAGATGTAGGGGCTTGGTAAGATCTGCATTCTTGCATGTGAGCTACACATCTGAACTGCTGTCTGGGCTGACAGCTAAGACAGGCAAGCTCTTGTTCTTCTTGGAGCACTTACAACATTTCATGACAACTGAAGATCCACAGTTTTTTCCCAGGTGGTCATTTACACAGTCCAGGGATCACAGGTAGGTTCAGCACTACCATCTCCACCCACTGGTGTAGAAGGGCAGTTAGCATGAAGACCCATTTTGCTTTCCACTGGAATGTAATATGCTTGTCCTCACAAAATCTGTGAATTCTGTGGGTGCTTCTGGAGATACTCTCTACCTTTCCCATTGCAACCATTTTTTTTTTACATTGTGGTGTCCCAGATCTTTCCCAATTGCAGCAGATGCTGGAGAAAACCCATAGCTGAAAAGTGGTCTGTGTCCAAAGAACATGTATAGTTTCCTTATCGACACCCCTTCATGCAAGGAAAGAGTTCTCTCATGGAAGAGAACTGTCTACAAATTCTGATAGCATGTGGAGCCAACTGATCAATTTTATTCAGAAAATATGTGGACAGGAGGTGATAAGAAGGCAAGTAGCAAGCACTGTCACTGGGAACACGGCTCAGCATCTTTCAATTCCCCTGCCACGCAACATACAGATTTATAACAAATGGTTGCTTCTTCCAGTACCCCAATTACATTTGCAATTTGTTGGCAGCTAGACCTCCAGCAATTGCTCTAGGAATTGGTCTGGGCTGGTGTAGCTCTCCAGCTGCTTTCCAGGCACTGAGACAGACAATCCTTGCCCCAAAGATCAGCCCAGACTACATCTGGTTTCTCTTCCTTCTGGCCTCCAACTGCTGCTTCAGTTGCAACGGGACAGATGTATAATCTGGGAAGCTTTCCAGATGCATCTGGAGCAAAGCAAAGCATTGTGAATCATTGGTACTAAGCAGGATCTCTCGATCTGCCACAGTACCACTGGCAGCACTTGTCATGTACTCACAGTACACTCAGGAGGGCAAGCACCTCATGGAAGGGACACCAGTATTCACCAGAGACATATTCTTAAAGAACAAATAAACAAGTTGTCTCCCTTGCATGCTGTGGTGTTTCAGCATGAAGACTGTGCCCCAGCAGCACTGCTCTGCCCCTTGGGCAACAAGCCCATGCTCCTTTGTAACTGTAAATGTTGCACTAATAGTTTTCTTGCTAGTACTGGGTCATCACTTTAGCTTTTCTTTTGCTTCTCCTGTCCCAAAAATGCTCTCAGGTGTTATTCCCAGGAGTCTCTGCAGATTGTCAAACAGAGGAGAAAAATGACAATGTCATGGCCTCTGGCTCTTCCCTTAAACTGCAGCTTTTCTGTCATTCCCTAGAAGTCCTACAGCTTCTTTACAGCTCTGGAGACATGGGTCAATCAAGGAACAGATGTTCCTCTGTGTCAGACATCACTCTGATTCTGGAGCCTGCAAAGAACCTGTCAGCTGTCATTTTGCCAGGAATACACTGTGGTAGGGTGAACTGACAGCAAATATTCAAGGCAAATTGTTGCAGCAGGCACAGCCAAAATCAAGGTTACTGAGAAGAGGCTATTCCCCTGGAACTACTCTTGCTGCTTTTCTTCTGAGATAACTAACATTGGCCACCGTAAGAGGCAGGAAATGGAGCTGGATGCATATTTGACCCAGTACAATTGTTCTTGTGTCCTCATGGCATCCTTCCAGGGCAGACAGAAATGGGCAGGT
The DNA here is from genome assembly GCA_013400555.1 of Jacana jacana. Taxonomy (NCBI): domain Eukaryota; kingdom Metazoa; phylum Chordata; class Aves; order Charadriiformes; family Jacanidae; genus Jacana; species Jacana jacana. The sequence continues at coordinate 78,704 of VZTM01012625.1, read as the reverse complement.
TCTCGCTAACAGTCCCCAAATACATGAAAGCCCCTAGACCATCTGTTGCTGGAACAGTTTCTGCTGTTTCTATAGGACTGAAGCCAACATTTGCAGCTGCTTTATAACTTTTAGTAAACTTGCTGTTGCTATTCCATCACCCATGTCAGGTTCTCTTCAGGTTCACATATTAAAATCTGAATTTGGAAAAGTCCAGAAACAACAATTAAGTACTTCTCCAAACCTACATGAACAGACCACATGTTAAATTGAGTCCAACTCATTCACTTGTGAAATTTGTTTTTTAATTTTTATTGGTACTTGTTAATGAAACACATAAAGACAACAGGAGAGATGATTAGTTCCAAGGATGATTAGTTCAGATCTCCTCTGTGTTCAGACTGTTCCCAGGCCTTCACTGCCCAGTGTCATATTCTCAGGAAGTCACACACATTCCCTCTTTCCTTCCCTTTTCCTCCACCAGTGAAACTTGCTAATCCTGCAAGCTGCAGGGTAGAGCAAAGGTGTGTGATACAGCTTTGGGCAAAACAGCTCATGTTCTGGAAACATTCTTGCTATGGCAGCACTAAGCTGCTCACAGTTTGACTTAACTTTCTAGTTTTTGGTGCAAACCCTGCCAGAATAGTCCTCAGCAGCCAATAGAAAACACTTCTTCCTAAAAGCATCAAACCATATACAAGTACTTGAGACAAGCATTACACACACTTTGAAGACTCTGGTTTGCAGAATTCGGTGGAGCTTGAATGGTGGGTACATCTCAGCAGAAAATTTCTACAGTCATACAGGATCTGTGTCAAGATCTTTCATTGGACTTAAAATGTTTATTTGACTTAACTGCTGCTTGAATTTGAATTAATAGAAGTAAGAAAGAATATCGATTAGTATCAAAATACCAAGTATCATAAATACAGGAATTTAGTTGCATGAAAATATTCATTCTATAAAAAAAAAAAAAAGGGGGATTCACAAGATCAATCTGAAAACTATTTGGTTCAAGACATGACAGCTATTAATATGTGTCAGTAGACTTTCCAAAAAATACAGTGTATACATACATGACAATTATTTTCCTCTGCAGTAATCTTCATAAAACACAGTTTGGTGCACAGAAGTTTGCTTCATTTCAAATTAGTTTTACATTGGCATATGCCACAGCAGTACACTTATGATATTGCAACAAACACAAACAGGATAACATTGACATTTCTAAACTTGGTGACTAAGTCAGACACTTTTGGTTTTAGCAGCTTCAATAAATGATGAGATTGTCAGAATTAAAGTCTTTCACTTTTAAATGACTTAAATCAGTGGATTTTGGGCACAGGCATGTAAAATGGCAGCCTGTGATCTTGACAGCTGTACTGGAACTACACTGTGTTTTCTCAGGAATGGCCTTTGAGACAGTATTATATTTTTTCATTCTACCTACTGTTCTAAACAGAAAAGGAAATCAGTGGCTGAGAGCAATATCCTTGTTTCACGACTTTTCAGAAACAAAGTGTAGCTTCACACTGGAGGTAACCTTGTGCATTAAAATCCCTTACATGGGAAATATAAACAATAAGCTGGTGTGAGCAACGATCCTGGAGAGCTGCAAGCCAGGTTCTTTCCTATAGTTTTGCTGCAAATATATAAAAAAAAAATAATCCCAACTAAGAACTGTAGTTTGAGATATACATAAAAGTTAAATTAGAGGTAGTTCTTATGCAAATACATTGAAGATGATGATGCAAATGTCCAAGTCAAGGGAAAGTTTTTGGCAATAATCAGCCCACCTTTTCTGTGTGATAGGATTTTCTCACTTAAAGATTTTCTTCCTGGGACTGTCTTTACCATTCCTACATTTCCTCTTATTTCTTAATCATGACTTGGTCTTATGTAATTAGATTACTCTGTCACTTTCCTCACCTCTCACTGCCTTGCTACCTAGTCACTGTCCTCATTCCACTTCTGTCTTTTCACAGTTATTTATCTATTTTTTTTTTCCAGAGAATGAACCTCTTTCTTTTAGATCATTTGCCACTTGTTTTTTTTTTCTCACTGTTATTTTCTCTACTTTCTTCCTGTCTTGGTTTATAATCTGTTTTAACTCAGCACACATGTTGACCCATAGACTATGCTTCTTCGAGCTATTTTGCTGGCACTGTGCCTGAAATTCGTGGTAGAACCAAGGCATTTTCCCCAGTAGTGTGAGCAGAGGAACACTGCTTCGCTAAGCAATCATCAGTTTTCAGGGCAGAGCACATGACTGAACCATGCAGACACACAGAAATATTTCATTTTACATTCAGAGCAACCACAAAGCAAACAAAGCAAAACAAAAAAAAGAGAATGTAGTTGAACGATTAAAAAATGTTATCTCCTAGTCAAGAAAGAAGACAAATACCTAATTTAGATGAGAAATAACTATATTTGGAGTCTGTGCTTTCCTGTAAGAGGAAACAAGAGGATAATGTAACTGCCCAGGACCTCAGTGAGATAGTTGAGAGTCCATGACTCACAGATCCTCTCTCTCCCCCGCAAACTCTTAAGCTCCTTTCATCCAGGAATCCTTCTCCCTCCCTTTCCTGTTGCTTCTTATATTCCTAGGCTTGGTCCAGCTGCTCTCTCTGCCACCACAGACCTATTGTCCATTTGCACATTCAGTGTTAAAACCAGCAGCACCTTGAAGAGACCTATTGGTGCTACAAGAGGGGTGGCTGAGTTACACTCACATTCCTCAAAGTAAGCGTGGCAGTTAGGAAAGTGGTGGTCTTATTAATCATTAAAACATACCTTATCAAAGGAAAATTAGCACAAAAAATATCAATTGATTTATTTTTAAGGGCTCTGTGAAGCTGCCAACTGCTCCGGAAATGCTATGTATTTTATTATTACTGTGCTGAGCAAAAATTCACCAAAAGTTGGATCCTTACACCAATGGAATGTAAAGGTCACAGTTCTGTTCAGAGACACTTCATTTATGCTCGCCAAAATAAAAGCATGAGATGTACATCATTAAAAATGCCATGAATACTCAGAATACAGTCTTCAGTAAGCAGAAACAGTGCTGCACAGCACTGCAGCAGTTCTCTGAAACTTTCTTAAACAGGGCCATGGCTGGGCAACTTGGCTAAGGCTCAGCCAAGGACAAGACCTATGGCTGAGGTTACGGTTAGTGGGAGACAAAGCCTGAGGCTCCAAGTGAGGGTGAGGCTCCCAAAGTGAGAGGGGGATGGTGGTGTCCAAAAATAAATAGTTTCTGGGAGCTTTTTCAAAAAACAATGTCATGTGGGTTATGCACAGTGCATGGTGGAGACCAGAGGCCTCTTGGTCAAAGCTGCGTCTTCAGTCCAAGGCACCCAGCATTATAGTGTTGAACAAGATGTCAGTAATGATTTCTCTCTTCAGCCCACCCCTTCCTCTGGCAACCCCACTGCAGCCCCACACCAACTGGAGCTCTAGGCTTTACCTCTGTACTACCATAACTGTAAACCCTATACCTAACCTAAATCCAAAGCCTAAACACCATCCTATGGTATGTCAGTGACAGAGCCTTACCCCAAGATCCTCAGCCAAATTCCTGAGAATGATTTCTTTTTGAAGTCCACCCCATTCTTTTGGCGGCCCTTTTACAGACCACTCCACCTGTAGCCCTAGGCCCTTCCACACTGAGCCCTTGGTTTTCGGTTTTTCCTAATTCCAACCCTAAATGTAGCCCTAAACCAGGCTTGGGTCTGGCTGAGCTTTAGCTCAAGACCCCCTGGCTTCATTGCTTTGGTAAAGCTCCAAGAAGACCTTTTGGTTCTTTCACTGCCCACCCCTTTCTTGAGCAACTCCTTTGTAGCTTCGCTCCAGCTGGAGCCCCAGGCTTTGTGTCTCACTTAATCCTAAACCTAACTCTGTCCTTAAAACCTTGCAGTCTCATCAGAACCTAATCTCAAGACTTCCACCCATGGCACTGTTGAAGAAGTTCCTATGAACAATTTGACTTTGTAATCTATCTTCTTCTTGATCAGCCCCTTTGAAACAACACTCCAACTGAAGCCATATATGTCTCTCTCATAATACTAATTCTAAATCAAGGCCACAGGATCTTGACCTTGGCTCAGCCATATCCCAAAATCCTCAGTCATGCCCCTCTTGAATAAGTTCACAGTGTAGATTTCTCATTGTGTCCCACTCCTTCCTTGGACAGCCACCTGCCACCATTGCAGCCCCATTCCCACTAGAGCCTGAGGTTTTGTCTCTGTTCTAACCCTCACCCTTAGCCTAACTCTAGGTCTTGACCTGGGGCAAAGCCTACCCCAACACCATTGAGCCATTGGCCTGTTGTTGCCCAGTAGCCTCCAGCGTCTGGGGGAATTGTTTTAGCAGCCCAGCTCTTCCTTTAGCATTCCCTTTGCACTGACACTCCAGCTGGAGCCTTAGCCATATTCTCTCTCCTACACCTGAGAGTACCACCCTAAGTCCTGCCTTTGCTGTCCTTTAGTCATGGATCTCTTGAGACCTTGCTGTAGACCCCTCCTTCCTTGTCAGCCCTGAGACCTTGCTGTAGACCTCTCCTTCCTTTTCAGCCCCTTTGAAGCTTCTGTTACTGTAACTTTACATGTAAACGTAATCCTTGACAACAGCTGAGCTTTAGCACCGATCCTTCAGCCACAATCCTCATAAATTAGTTCTTAAGGGAAAATCCTTTTTGCAGACCACCTTTTCCTTGTGCAGCTTTTGTGCATTTATGTTAGGATTAGAGTCAGATTTGGACTAGTGTTCGGATCATGGTAAGGAGACTGACAAATCCTAGGTGTCCAATTAGAGTGGATCTGCAAAGGGGATGACTAAGGGTTGGATGGCAAGAAGAAACTGAAAACTTTTTCAAGATTGTCATGGCTGGGAGCCTGGAGAAGGCTCAGCTAAAGTTAAGGCAAAGGTGGTGGGCTTGAAGTGAAGAAGGAGAAAAAGTGTACACTTGTAATGGAAAAAAATGCAGCCAGGAACTGCAGTTTTGTTGTGGGTTGATGATCCACTGGGTGCCAGTCAAGAGCTTCTCTAGATAGGTCTGCACTCTGCAGAAACAAACCCCATAACATGCTCAACTTTAGCCAGTCAAAGAACACAGTGCCCTTCCTCAGGCTTACTTCATAAAGAAATGGGCAGACATGAAGGGGTGCAGACACCCCGTTGAGAATACTGCAGGCCAAGCAAGCAAGGGTACTCCTGAAGGACTGTGGCTGTCAGTGAACTAACTATGGAAGGGACACTCCTGCAGATTGTGGCAATTGGTGACCCACACTGGGGTGGGGACACTCCTGAGGGACTGTGGCCATGGGTAACCCACGCTGGGGCAGGGACATGACTGTGGTCATGGGTGACCCACACCAGGCATGGCTATTCCTGAGAGACTGCAGCTGTGGGTGACCCATGCTGGGACAGGGACATCTCTGAGGGACTGTGGCCATGGACCACACCTGGCAGAGCAGGGATACCCCTCAATTTGAATTTATTTAAAAACTTACAACTTCTTACCAAGAAATTAAGTCAGCTGGTTTGTCTGTAAAAAGCAGTCTGTAAAGTTCCTTTATGATAACAATAAAATTACCCATTTCTTGAGGTCGGCTTTACCAGAACTTCATTTCTCAAGAGCAAGTTGTTTTGGATCCCCTATCCGGTGACACTCACACCGGAGGTGTCACTATGGCAACCTCAGGAGGTCAGCGTGACCGTTGCTAGGCAGCAGGACACCACAGACAAGGCTCCCCTCTGGTCTCCAGGCACCGCAAGTCCCACTGGACGGGTTGTCCAGGATGCTAAGGCAGCTGTGACCATGGTGCCTGTGTGTGGAGGTGTCGGGAAATGAGAAGAAATTGTGGATGGTGCATTTTTAGATAATTACAGAATAGCTCTGGTGGGTTTATGAACTCTGAAGCTGACTGTGGTTGCACATCAACCACTCGAGACGTTCAAAAGAGACTTCTAAAGATGGGTTATATGAAAAGCTCTGCTGCTGTTCTAAAATTGAATTTTCCCATTTGTATTTACAGAACATTATTAATGCAGACAGGAGTGAAATGGATTACATTAATATGCTTCAGAAAATGGTCCAAGTGGGTGGCAAACGTGTAAGTATTTGCATGTAATTACAGCTTAGGGTGCCTGCAATATAAGCAGCCACCTATAAAAACAGGCAGCTGGCGACCAGTGGAACTGGGCATTGCCAGCTCTTTTTCCCCCTATGAAAGGCTCCACAACAACATTGTGTTTCCTCTCAGCCTCTGTGGCTCTGTGACACCTGTGACAGTAAGACAACGCCAGAATCTTCCAGCCAGGAGGTTTCTTCCTTCCCACCACCTCCACCTCTAAGAGGCAATGCATGGCTTCTGCAGTTGCTGTCCTGAGAGTCACATATCTTGGGGCCAGTCCAGCACAAAACCCATTTCACCATGAAAACAGCCCCTACCTGCAGAAAAAAGTGGAACAAGGGGAAAACTTTTCCTCCACAAATTTACTCCTGGTCTACTGATTGCCTCATGCTTCCTGTGTACTGTCCAAGCACCCGATCAGTCACAGAATCAATCACAGAATTGTAGGAGTTGGAAGGGACAGAATCACAGAATGATATGGAAGGGACCTGTGGAAATCATCTAGTCCAACCCCTCTGCCAGAGCAGGTCCACCTAGAGCAGGTTGCACAGGAAATTGTCTAGGCAGGTTTTGAAAGTCTTCAGAAACGGAGACTCCACCACGTCTCTGGGCAGCCTGTTCCAGTGCTCTGCCACCTTCAAAGTAAAGAAGTTTTTCCACAGAAGTTTCAAGCTAGATAGTGACAATCCAATAAAGAAATATAGAAAACAAAGTTTTTAGCAAGCACTTGGTAAGGATGAAGATCAAAAATAATATAGTGTTAAAATAATTACTGGGTATTTATAAGCAAGCTAATATAAGCAGCTTTAGGACAGGTAATTTAAGATCCTTACAAAGTGCTTTTTGAAATAATTCTTTATTTAAAGCAACACAGATTGTAATAAAAATAATTTTCAACATAAACTGCACTACTGACAATCTCATTAGGACTTGAACTACAAAGTAGTAAATTATGGAGTACATTTTTTCTGGTTTGCTCTTCTGTCCAACTGTACATCTTCAACGTTCCACTCAAGGAAAAATATTTTAGTTTTATTTAGTGTGTGGAATTATGATATAGCTACAGATCAAGTTAGGATGTGTTTTTTAAAGACTGTTGAGGTTATAACTCTTTCAGGGAAATGAAACTCACAAGATAATTCAGTTAAATACAATTTAAAGGTATAAGAAATTAAATATATCCAATTGCAATTGGATACAAGCATTATTTCAAACAGTAAACCTGCAGGTATATAAAGTTAGTTTTATACCTGAAGGCAAACAATTTAAAATAAAGTATCAAATTATCTGAAGAGAATATATGTAAAGGTCCTTCTCAAAGCCATTAAGTTTTACATTATCTTCAGTGGGAGGCATTGCAAGCCATGAAAGGGAGGTTTTTAATGGTGAGATTATTAAAAAAAAAAAAAAAACAACAAAGGAAAAAAAGAAAAGAAGCAAATGGAATAGTAAAGAAAATAATAACCAAATAACATTAGGATGTAAAATCTCTTCTAGAATCCAAGCTGAAAATGAAAAATAGCAAGAGGAATATGTCTTCAGATCTATAGGTCAAAGATTCTTGCCAGATGGAGAATAAGAAAAGAATCCCAACCATGGTCTGATTCAATGGTTTTAGTCACTCTCCCCTCCCCTATCACTAGTCCCCTCATAAAAAGTGAAGTATTTCCCAGCACTTGCAAGAAAGGAGAGACAAATCATGCATGTGGAGTCTGCTGGGTAGGCTAGTAACAAGAGGATTAAACAGAAGGTTGGCAAAACTTGGTTTTCCTTCAGGCCTTGTCTCTGATGTCCTATTAGATTTGGGCAAATCACTTCACTGCTCTACACCTTTGTGAGCGTTCCCACACTTTGTCTGCAAGGATCAGCTGTTAGTCTGGGGTGGGATTCATCTCACTTACTTTCAAAAGGCTACAGTAGAAAAAGCGACACCCGAGCAGTCACCCTAGACTCCTCCATAATCAACAGAGAGAAGGCGGCACCCTGGGGGGTAATTCAGTTGTCCTGTTTCAGATTAGGATTTGTGCCCTGACAGTGCTTATTACTCCCTCTCAACCATAGCAAGATCACAGTTTCAGCAGCTCAGACAAAATTGCCTGAAATTTGCATTTCACAGAATCACAGAATGGCAGGGGCTTGGAAGGGACCTTCAGAGATCATTTCGCCCAGCCCCGCTACTGAAGCAGGTTCATCTAGAGCAGTACGGACAGGAACACATCCAGGTGAATTTTGAATATCTCCAGAGGAGGAAACTCCACCACCTCTCTGGGCAGCCTCTTCCAGTGCTCTGCCACCCTCAAAGAAGTTTTTCTAATGATGAGATGGGATTTCCTGTGTTCCAACTTGTGCCTGTTGGCCCTTTGTCTTGTCACTGGAAAGAGTCTGGCCCCATCCTCTTGACATCCACCATTTAGATATTTATAAGTATTTATATTTCAACAGGTTACCTCTGTGTTTACATATGTTTGCAGCATAACTCCACCCTCACTTTAGGTTTCTAGGGCATTATGGTTGGGTAGTTGACATACAAAATCAAAATTAAAAGGTTTTCAGGCTTCTCTGAGATTCTTTAGTTTGACTTCTAAACTGAGCTCTTTCAGGCAGGATCTGACTTTATTCTCTGCCTTGTACAGCCTTCAGCAAATACTAGTGATTTCTATGAAATTCCTTTCAGAAATACTTTTAAACTTTTGATAAATAATCCTAATCTTACATTTTCTGGACTTGGAAAATGCCTCTAAATAAAAAAGAGGCTGTAGGTCTAAAATAAATGCCTAAAAACATCTTGCAGCCATAATCGTACTGACGGAATCTTAGAGGAAAGTCTTTTGATAGACAGGACAGGAGATTACGAAAAAATAAATGGGCCTCTGAATTGTTTACCTCTATGCACTTATCAGTCTGTGAGGCAGTGATCTCATCTCACAAACCAGCTGCAGGTGACAAACCAAGAGTGAAAATCCTCTTTAAGGATGAAAATTTTGTTACAAGGGAATAGACCTGATAATACTTAGATATGAATAAGGGCCTGAAATGGGAAGGGAGGAAAAGGAAAAGGCGGACTGTGCTTGCAATCTAATTCCAGAATATATGCAATTAAATGTCTGAGAAATAGCTAAGGAAAGCAATTGTAAGGCTGGTGGTCTGAACAACTTTCAGCCACTGAAGCTGCATCAGAACAGACAGACAGGCAGACATAAATTCCTCTTACTTTTGGCCTATGGCTTTCTCTGTAGATTGGATTATTTACTTCACTAATGGAACAACAAATTGTCGGTCTGGTATTAGAGCTGAATGTTGTAAGATTACTAGTGATGGTATTCAGGTGGATTTGTAGTTAAAATATGCCTTGGGCAAGTGAGCGTTCCTGTTAGATTTAAACATCATCATCAAAGTATTGTTATTTGGTAATATTACTTGGAATTCAGAATGTATTTCATAGAGAATATACATATCATCAATTTTTTATCAATTTCCTCTTGACTAATTAAGTAAAAAAGAATAAAAATATTGTTTTTTTGGTTTCCAGTCCTGACTCAAACTTGGCTGATAAGCTCAGAATGTCAGTAACTGAAATTTGAAATTAAAATGTCTTTGAAGATAGATTTTATTCTTGAGTAAATTGGTAAGGAATACCCAAGTAGCAGATTTTCCCTTTATCTTGACTCAGTCCAGGGAAAAGCAGAGATGCCATTGTAAAATATTTTCAATGGAACCCTCTGAACTGTTAGGGGGTTGGCAGGCAATGGGCAGCACAGCATGGAAAGCCATCTCAGGCTGCTGCGAGGAAGGCTTGCCTTCAGAAGCACTGATTCCTGTATATGCCAAGCATATACTCTACCATTTGTATCCACAGTTGTTGAATATCTCCTGTAACACGGTATAAATTATTTAAGCTTTTAATAAAAAAGAAAATATTTTTACAAATTTCAGTCTTTCTCAGGTACAAACTCTCCCTATGCTCCCATTCTTTCATCTAGAAATATGATTGTCCTCATATTTTAAGCATTTGTCCACTTTTAGCTAGGAATTGCTTGAGGCAAAAAGCTCTAACCACTTGTTTGCATCTGCAGCAAGAAATCACAGAAGAATATTCTGTTTTCTACACAAATACTCTGTAGTTAAAAATCACAGAAAAAAGTGTTAGTGACTTGTTAAGGGTAAGCATTTATACATCTCAGTGGTTTTGCTACAGGCAGCCATGCAGAACAAAAACAATCATTAGTGTATTTGGATTTCATATCTGGAAGATCAACTGGACTATCTATGTATATTTTCGATGAATGTTTAGATTCTGGATTATGTTTCTCAGTACATGATGTAGTAAATTCTGTCAATGCAGGCTGCTGGGATGTGCCAGTGTCATTTTGTTTTATTCAGTTGAATGTTTTGGATGAGATTCCAATCTAGTTCATAGTTTTCTGCCACAAAGAGATAAAGGCAACCCCCTAGATTTCCGACTAGAATAAGGACAGCTGGGCAGGAACTAATTTAATTTGGCCAAGACCTCAACAGCCTACAGTACACACATAAAATGCTGGCAGTCATATAAGTAACAATCAATACTTTATATAGCTGGACTCCGCAATTAAGAATTCAGTGAGGAATCACTAGCATCCTGCCGCATAAAGCCGTAATCATACTGCAGTCCTGATGAAGCCTGCAGTCCTGACAAACAGTGTTGCCAGACTCTGGCATTGGCAGTTAAAAGCAAAACAAGATGGCAACATCTGTAATTTGGGAATTCACTACATGTTATAAGCTGGTTGTCTACTGAAAAACTGGCTGAGAGTCAGTATGGTGCTAGAAAACCCACAGCTTCAAAGTGTAAAACAGCTCTGGGTTTTCGCTTTTCTTGTCAATGAAAAGGTGATGGAGTGGTACAATGAACAAGCTCCTGTAGAAAGTAAAAACACTTGTATTATCTTTTGATATACCCTGCTTTAAAAATGTAGGCTTATATTGCAGGAGAAGAAAAACTGCATTATATCACTGATTCTGACTGCTACCAAGGTAGGTGAGTACACAATTAAAATTATGCAGCCTTCCCCAAGAAAAATAGTATTGGTACTTTCTCAATCTGATGTGGGCACAAATAATGCAACATTGGCCTATATTTTATCATTTAATTACAGTAATGCCTAGACATCTCAGATAAAATAGGACTTTCTTTTTTGGATACTGTACAAACCCAGGACAGACGTTGCCCAAAGAGCTACTCATTATTTGAATGTTATTAGAGTTATTTAAGGCACTGCATGTAATCAGTTGTTGCAGAAGCTGCCAGTTGCCCTTACAAGTGTTAATCTTGGCAGTTTTTAAAAGCCAACTCATTCTAAAAAGGAGATGATGATTTAATCAACTCTAATTCAATTTAATGATTAATTTAGAGGAAAGTAGTCATATACTAATTCTTTCTGCCCAATCATTATTAATTTGATTAGATGGTCTTTTGGACAAAATGGTTCTTTCACTGTCAGCATGGCAAGAAGATTAAATTAACCGAGCACAGATGAATTGTGACAAAATTTTAATGTTTAGAGAAAACATATTAATATGAAAAAGAAAAACATAAATTGAAAACAGACATAAGACTGCAATAATAAGAAAATATATTTTCTTATTATTATGGCTATTTATTTAATCTTGTATATTCTGTCCTGAATGCCACTTTACCCTGAGTGCATTCAAGTGTCTGTTTTGTTGGTTAATTCTCACATGGAAACGTAGCCAAGATTTTCTTCCTTATTAGTATATTTTTTTAATGTCAGGAAGGCAAAGCAACCATAGTGGACACTTCAGTGTGAGAGTTTTTTGGATAGCCTCTTCAAAGTACATCTCTCTTGTCCTGACACTGAACACAGATTTAGTTTTCTCCTGAACAAGGAATTTGTCTCCAGGGCCAGGCAGTTTGGTGTGCTGGCAATAGAAAACCCCTCCAAGTACAGGTGTAAGTAATAAAATTCATCCTGGTATCATAGGTTTCATCTTTTCATAACTGTTACTGCTAATATTATTATCACTGCTAATCATAATCTGTTCACAATAACCAAATTATAGGTCCATTCTTGTCACTGAAAATTATAGTGGTTTGTCACTGAGATATGCTCTGCTTCCCTAAAGCCATGGGAGTAAAATTTGTTTTACAGGACTAGGGAAATTTTTTGGATTCAAAAATTAGTAACTCTGCTATTTTTTTTAATTTATCACATGATTATTTTCTGATTCTCTGCCACTGCCTCTTAGCAATGCCTACTGTTTCCTGTAATACAGAGGTCACAGATGAAGTACTTAAATTATCACTCTAAATTCTTCTTTCTAAGAAGAGGAGGGGAGAATACAGACATTATCGAAAACCACTAACCAGATGAGATTATAAAGCACATTTTAGTGTGCTGTAAATCGCGGAGGTAATCATGCTGTAACAGCTCTGCTGTAGCATGAAAGCTGAAGAAAAGCCCTGGTCTAGGATCTGACTTTTACAACCACGTGTTAAACTCACCCTCCAGCCAGTGAATCTGAAGTATAAATGAGCCAGTGGAAACTGATGTTGAATCATCCGATACTTTCCAAGTTCTTTATTTAGCCTCTGCAGGGTAGGCTAGAGTTCAGGGGATGCAAGATTGCACGTCTAAGGCAGAACTAGAAAGTAGCTTCTGTGAAAACCACAGGAAATAACCCCAAAATGGGGCACCTGCAAATTCAGCTCCAGGCTGAGCAACTGCAGGCTTTTCCAAGGGAGTCACTTGCTCAAGAACTTGGATTCAGTTCTGAAACAACAAAGGGGAAATAAAAAAAGGTCTTTCCCTCAGTTGCACTCCAGTTTTAAGCACTCTCTGATAATGACTCTTAACACAGATCTCTAGTTCACAAAAGGGAGAGCTTGTTCATTGACACTGACAACCCCATGCAGCGCTACAGGCTTGGGGAAGAGTGGGTGGAAAGCTGTCCCTCAGAAAAGGTCAAGAGCCAACTGAATATGAACCAGCAGTATGCCCAGGTGGCCAACATGGCCAAAAGCATCCTGGCTTGTATCAGAAATAGTGTGGCCAGCAGGACTAAGGAAGTGGTCATCGCCCCTTATTCGGCACTGGTGAGGCCCCAACTCAAATATTGTGTTCAGTTTTGGGCTCCTCACTACAAGAAAGACATTGAGGTGCTGGAACATGTCCAGAGAAGAGCAACCAAGCTGGTGAAGGGTGTAGAGTGCAAGTCTTCCCTCTGGAGAGAAGAGGCTGAGGGAAGATCTTTTGCTGTCTAAAACTACCTGAAAGAAGGCTGTAGTGAGGCAGGGTTTGGTCTCTTCTCCCAAGTCACAGGTGATAGGATGAGAGGAAATGGCCTCAAGTTGTGCCAGAGGAGGTTCAGATTGGATATTAGGAAAAATTTCTTCACTGAAAAGGTTATCAAACACTGGAATGGGGAAGTGGTGGAATCACCATCCATGGTGGTATTTAAAAGACAGGTAGACATGGTGCTAAGGGACATGGTTTAGTGGTGCTTTTGGCAATGTTACATTGATGGTTGGATTCGATAATCTTAAAGGTCCCTTCCAACCTAGACAATTCTATAATTCTATGAAATTACACTGCTTAATGCAAGGGCAGAGTTTGGGTCAGAAAGCCTCTCAGAATGGAACCTTCCCTATCTCCCTTAAATTGGTTTAGCTAAACAGCAGTTTTGAAAATGGAGAGTGCCATGGCAGTAGCTATGGAGTTGATTTTCTCTTGAGTTTAAAAACTTCTGAATTTGTTGGTCTTCTTAGTAGCTACTATTCCTTGTATCTTCTGAATCTTACGGGGAAAGTACACAAGAATGGAATGGTATTTTGGAACAGAAGTGGGCATATGAGAATCTTTGTTGGGATTCTAAGTTTTATGGTTTGATTTAATTTTGATTTATTGTTTATTCTGGGTTTAATTGTGGTTAAAAGAATAAGGAAGGTGGGGGGCTCAAGACAGCTGGACAATATTCAAATATCTCTTTCTCCAAGCTCAGATGGGTGCATCCCTAAGGAAAAAAAAATATGCAAGTGAAGCAGGATACCTTCATGGTTGTACAGTGAGCTTCTGAAAAAGCTCAAGTGGAAGAAGGAAGTTTACACTGAGTGGCAGAAGGGACTGACGACTTGAGAAGATTACAAGAATACCAGTAGAGTATGTAGAGATGAAAAAAGTAAAGCCAAGGTCTCCTTGGAATTAAAATTGGCAAGGGATATCAAAGGCAACAAGTAGGGTTTTTTCAAGTATATTGGAGGCAAAAGGAAAATGAGAGAAAATGTGGGCCCACTGAATGAGACAGGTTCCATGGTGACAGAGGATGCAGAGAAGGTGGAATTGCTGAATGCCTTCTTTGCTTCAGCCTTTACTGCTCAGGCCAGCCCTCAGAAGTCCCACACTTTGGAGGAAACAGAGAAAGACTGGACGAAAGAAGACCTCTCCTTGATTGAGGAAGACCAAGTTAGGAAACAGTTCAGTACACTGGATATCCATTACTCCTGATAGGATGCACCCACAAGTGCTGAGGAAGCTGGTAGAAGTCATTGCTGGGCTGCTCTCCAACATCTTTGAAAGGTCCTGGAGAATAGGCAAGGTGCCCAAGGACTGGAGGAAAGCCAATGTCATCCCAGTATTTAAAAAGGACTAGAAGGAGGACCAGGGAAACTACAGACCAGTTAGCCCCACCTCCATCCCTGGAAAGATGAAGGAATGATTCATTATGGGCATCATCTCAAAGCATCTGGACGAAAACAAAGCTACCAGAAGTAGTAAACACAGACACACCAAGGGGAAATCATGTCTGACTAACCTGATAACCTTCTACGATGCCATGACCAGATGGATAGATGAGGGAAGGGCAGTGGATGCTGTCTACTTTGACTTCAGCAAGGCTTTTGACACAGTCTCCCACAGCATCCTCATAGATAAGCTCAGGAAATGTGGATTAGGTGAACGGACAGTGACATGCATTGAAAACTGGCTGAAAGACATTGCTTAGAGAGTCAGGATCAGCAGCACAGAATCTAGCTGGTGGTCCATAAGAAGTGGAGTCCCCCAGGGGTCAGTACTGGGTCCAGCCCACTTCAATATATTTTCATCAATGCCCTGGATGAAGGGATGGAATGTACCCTCAGCAAGTTTGCTGATGATACAAAACTGGGAGGATTTGCTGACACACCAGAGGGCTGTGCCACCATCCATCGAGACCTGACCAGGCTGGAGAGTTGGGCAGAGAAGAATCTGATGAAATTCATCAAGGGCAAGTAGAGTGCTGCACCTGGGAAGGAATAATCCCTTGCACCTGCCTGGGCATATTCCTGTACAACCTGGTATAGGTGAATCTGCTCTGGTAAGGGGGCTTGGACAAAATGACCTCCAGAGATCCCTGCCAACCCCATATTATTCTGTGATTCTCTGATTGACTTTCTTTTCATGAACAGAACAAATCAGAATACAGAAATTTTGTCAGGCTAACAATTTAAAAAAAAAAATCAGTATAGAAACCATTACCACAACTGCTTTTGTGGAGGGAACCTACAGTTCTATCAAGGCTATTACTAAAACTGAGAAAAATATGAGGAGGGAAGGGAAGTGTGTGACAGATGTCTATTAAACATGGCTGTCATGGAAATGGGATAGAGATTCACTGGTCATTTTTTCCTTACAATATGAGAATAAGGGGGCATCAAATGAAGCTAGAAGAAACCCCAATCAAAATGCACAGTAGTTTTTTATACAGAGGTATACTTCTTTACCCAAGAATGCCTGTGAAACTTAAGTCAGAAGAGATGGCAGATTGTTAAAATTGATATAGATTCAAGAGCATACTAAATTCCTGAAAGAGAAATTTATGCTATAGGTGTATATATATAAATATAGGTCAGATATAGTTAGTACTTGAAGAATAAAACTAGACCTGGATTGTTGTATATTCACTGTCACTGCTGGAAATTGCTAGACAGACATGGGGAGGCTCTAAGGGGGATGCTGGAAATCTTTTTGACACAAGCATAGCTAAAACAGAGAGAGAATTTGATGTATATATCAATAGCACTGAATTGTATGACCTATTGGCTTGTGATCATCAAGTGTTTTTGATCACTGGATGTCCTGAAGAAGCCTTCTGCTCCTGTCTTCAGTTCCAAGTGAAATATGTACCAGCAATTGTAACCTACACAGCGTTGCTCAATTCTGTTCAGTCCTAAAGTCTTAACTTTCTACTTATCTGGCAGCACAGAAGAATTAGAAGATTCTCTTAGATAAAGAGAGGTGGAAGGTGAGAGAAAATTACTTGATCTTTTTGTAGAAAATAATGTCAGTGTTCCAGACTGTCTGTAAATTGTTAATGATGTTTTTAGCAATTTCTGCAGTCTCGTTTCTGAACCTATCTTGAAAAGAGACTTTCGAGTGACTGTAATGTTCCATCTACACAGCACAATTGTTCAATTACTATGTACAGCCCAATACAAAAATGCCATTATCAATCACTTCTATGTTACTGATGCAAGCAGTTAATGATAATTACAATAAACCTAACAAGAACTTCACAACAATATTAGAGTTAAGACAGCTACATTTGCAGAAGTTGAACTGAATGACAGTAGGCTTTGAAATTATATTTTACATGGTAACAGTGAGGCACTCCTGTGGCATATTTCAGAACATGAGTTTTGTGCCCATAATTTTTTTTCTGGAGCACTAATGTCAGCCTGTTTTTAGCTTAAAGAATTATAGTTCCCAACAGAAAACAACATAATGAAAAATTTTTTGAGAAGTCTGAAGTAGCTCTCAGAAATGCCAGCATGACCTCTACAACGCTGTAGAAATCCTCAAAATAGAACCGTTCTCCATAACTACTGGAGAAAAATTCTACTCATTTCCACTCTTCTAAAGTGATAAAATGGAATAGAGAGGGGCTGGGGATATTATGCTTACAAAGAACTCTTTGTAACAGCTCATATTCTCTAATAATAAGTGGGAAAGAAAACCTTTCTTGTTTCTTGCGTCTCAGCAGTACATTTTCAGCTCAGTAAGTTTTAATTTGGTCAGAACTATGCATTCTCTTGGCACGGCACAAAAATCATATTCTGAGACAGCACCTTCTCCGAGACGGACGGCTCACCACAGAGTGCTATCCAAGGCCTGCAAAGAAAAAAGAACATGGCATCTCACTCTTGCTAAAAATCCTGAAAAATAATGAGACCTATTTTATTACCATTTCTGGTCCAAATGTTTTAACATAACTACTTCAACCGATAAAATCAGCAGACTGGAATGGTACTAGAAATAACTGTGTGAGAAGAAAGCAAAATTTAGGAGAAGTGATTGTTAAAGTCATGACATACAGAAAGCCCATGGGATGCCCAGCAGTGAGACCCTTTGCTGCTTGGGATATCTGTGGAAGACTGTGTCTACAGACCAAACTCTTGCAAGAGGAGAGATAGTCTTTGAATTCCTTCAATGACTGAAAGTCTCTAAATGTACTTCACCCACGGCAGTACTTAAGAATTAAAGAAAGTCTCTGAAGTTGCTCATTTGGGTAGACATTTTTGGGTCTGGGACATTACAGTCACTTGACACTGACCTTGTCCACCTGCAAAATGTAAGTGCAAAGAACATACAGTTTTATTCTCTGTGTCTTGTCAAAGATAAACAATTCCACTCACACTCAGGAGGGGAATTCCTGTTGATCAACTGTTTACTGTTAGGAAATGACATGCTTAAACAGTGTTTTTCTACCAGCTGTGACCACAGTCACATCATCCCGGATGTCTTCACAGCTCCCAAACACGTTGCTGGGTCATCCAAAAATAAAATAGCAAACACAATTTGAAGTGATCAGGTAAGTGTAAACCAATAACAATACACGCTGTTTTATTACTTACAGCTCTGCATCTGACTCTGGTAAATGAAGCAAGATATACCACAACATTAATGCAGGGTGGATGTCGGTTACAGGTGCAACACCAATAACATAATGCCATACTGATTTCTGGAGCTTGATCTGATCTATGCAAAATCCAGGGGTGGCTTTAGAATCATAGAATCATAGAATGGTTTGGGTTGGAAGGGACCTTAAAGATCATCTAGTTCCAGCTCCCTTCCTTGGGGCACTTCTCTCTGACAGCCATTCCCTACCAATAGTGTAGACCACACTTCTCCAGGTTTGGCACTATCTGCCCCTAAAGACTCCTCCAGCCTTATCCAAACACATCAGACACCTTGGTGCGCTCTCATGCCATATCCCAAGGCATATGACCTGTTCTTAGAGACTGACTGTATACCAAGCAAACACTCTCATTTTATTATTAAGTACTTTGAACTGTAAAAAAAAGCAATCAAAAATTATGTCTTGGATCCCCTAGCATGCCACGGAAAAAACAAGTGACATGCAGTACTGACACTGTTCCGTTTCCCTAGCATGGCTATCACCAAACAGTGTAGACAAGCACCACTTTCCACCTCTCGACCAGAAGTCCAAATCTCTGCCTGGAGTGGATGTTTTTGCAATGTAAACAAAGCCTATCATGCCTGGCCTAGCACCGTGGACACTCATTTATACCAACACTAGGTTATAGCCAAAGACAATCCAAACACAGGGTATCAAACCTGTAGTCCTTTAGACCATCTTCCACAGACAGTAGGTATTCTGGCATGCCAGAACAGCAGAGGCATGAGATCCTGCTTTAGCAGCAGCAAGGCCTGGGACTTGCCCACTGATACGTATGTCCATTCTCACCCACCAGGTGTGATGATGTTCCTCTTCACAGCTATGCTTGTGTTTCCCTGTATATTAGAGAAATCTGTGGAAACATTCATATATAGTCCAAATCTGAGTCAGGGATGAAGCTAGTAGTGTGGAAGCTTAGTGTGGAAGTTTTTGGTGTGGAAGCTTACTGTCTTCACTTGAAAATTGTCATTACTTTTTAGTATGTTACACTATGCTTTTCTGTTTCTGATAGATCTTGATTTTCTGATTATTTTTTTCTCTGATTTTAGGTATGCTGTTACTGCTAGGCTTCTGCATACTACATAGCATCCAAGTTGTGAATGAGTGATGGTCCAGCATATTAACTAACAAGTACTGGAAGAGAAAGAAACATCTGCACACACTCTATTCTATTCCTACTGCCCCTGAACTTGGGATTAGTAACTGGACTAAAACACTTCAGATAGAGTTGGAAGAGTTTATTATTTCTGAATGAATGAAATTTACTTAAACTGTTTTCACCATGCCTATCGTATCTATAT
>VZTM01012625.1:34995-57715 GCA_013400555.1 Jacana jacana | reverse complement strand
GAATGTGGTACTTTTTGCTCCATTGATTCAGCGATTCACGACCCAAGTGAGGTCATTGCTTATGCACAGAGCACAATTAAATCAAGGTTAGACAAGCTGGATTCTTTAGTACAAGATAGTGTGCCAGCAGATTACATAGTACTAGTAAATTTGCATTTGAATCAGGCTTGATGAAGATCATTTGTTCATTTTCACAAGTAAAAAAACCCTATAATTTTATCACTATCATTAATTCTGTTTCTAGAAAACATGATAATAACTAAAATGTCCACCTGAAATCTAAGGATTACTTTACTTGTACTTCTGTAAACAAGAAAACAAACAGAAAATGCATTGTTCAATGTTTTATGTCTTGTTTACACTCATCCAAGATAGCTTTTATGTACAAATGAGTTGGAGTAACTTCACAAGCTACGTAAATCTTCCTTCTTAATCAGACTTCAACATAAAATTTAAAGGTTCCTTTTGCACTCTAAAAATTTCCTATCTTAATCCCTCAATAAGCACATAGTGTGCAGTCCTTCACATATATGCTTAAATAAATACAAGGCCATAGTTGAAGTATGACATTTAGAGACTGGAGTAAAATAATATCATCTGATGTCAGTAAATTACTAATATGTGATCTACTTTTCCCTGACCAAAACCACTGTGATTGTAATTCAAGGCTGATAATTCACTGAGTAAAATAATTAATTGGAAGCATTCCACCTGAACTATTTACTGAATGCTGTCAATATGTTAGTGTGTTTAAGCTCCCAGAAGACTACTGAAGCACAAGGTCCACAGATCAAAGGCGCAACATTCAAACAATGCGTGTAGTTTCTTCCAAGTATATTAATGCTTCTTGTTTGGGAACAGGCATCACGGAAAAAGCTACTTTTGAGAAGTGACCTGGAAAAAAAAAGGAGTATCCATCAAGTACACAAGTGAGGAGGTCATAGGGAGGATGTAAAGATGTTAGAAATGTGGCGAGATCTGGAGAGAGCTGGACAAGGCACAGGATGAGTATGTGGAAACCCAAGGCTAAACCATGAACGCAAACTGGGCTCACTTCAAGAATTCAGTAGATTATGCTAGTTTACACCAAAAAAGACAATCCAGCATATGCAGTTTATGTGATTGTGAGCCATATTTGTATATTTTTACAAGATTCTTTGTTGTTTACTCTTCACTATGATAGTAGTCATTGATCCAAACATGCTAAGACAATACAAGGATGGCACAGTCTAGTGACATCGTTTGTATTTGCTTAAGAATGTTGCACTGGGTCCCTGAGACCTCATTCATTGCCTCAGGAACACAGTAACTGCCTCGGAGAGCAGATTACCTGTTCACTGAGTCCAGAACCCCATGTGTGACAATAGCTCCAGCTCCTTGAGAGAGAAATAGATACTCTTTGCGAATGATGCAGGGCTGAGCTTGCAAACATGCCTTTGCAGTCTGAATAATAGACCACGGTCTGAGCCAGTTTAATTACGTTCTGTCTCTCCAGCCTACTTTTATTCAGCTTTCCATTATACTATACTTGAACACCTGTATGTCTGAAATTGTCTTGTTCTGAACAGAAAATAAATCTTTTGTCACTGCCTTAGTTTTTTCCCCCTTTCTGCTGAGAAGACACTGTGTGGTACTGACTCATTTGAAATATGACTATGTCCATACATGAAAAACTGTAACAGTATTGGTGAGATTTCAGAAGAGATTTGTTCTTAGGACCATAGGACAAGTCAAGTTGGAAGGGGCCTTAGGAGGTCTCTAGTCCAACCTTGAGCTTCAAACTGGTTTAACACTGTGCTCAAACTAGGTTGCCTATGGCTTTTTCTAGCAAGGTCTTGAAAACATTTGAGGATGCAGACTGTACAACCTCACTGGGCAACTCAATCCAGTGCTTAACTATTCTTGCTGTGAAAGGGTTTTTTTATGCCCAGGATGTACCTTGTTTGCATTAAGAACATTGCTTCTTGTTCCTCCACTGAGAAAAGAGGCTGGCTGTGTCTTCCTGATAATCTCTTCTTTGGTATTGTCAGGCTGCTTTTAGGTGTCCCCAAGCCATATCTGCTTCAGGATGACCAAGCCCAGCTCCCCCATCATCTCAGAGGCCTCTCCTGAACACCCCAAAATTCCTAGAAATGCTCCCAGAAGTTCTCCAAAGTTGCCATCAGTTGTTCTTAGAAGACCGAGGAGATGTAGAAGCAGTGCTCTGACTGCTGAGGAAACTGCAACTTCCAACAGCAAAGAGTGGTCCAAGCAGTGATCCAGACCTCCTGCACATGCCCCGTGAAGTGAACTGTCATCCTATCTGCAAGGTCCCCGTTTGCAGGGATCCCTAAGATCGCTGCACTTCCTCAGGATCGGTTAAATAGAAAACGAAGATCAGACATTGTACTTCCCCCTCTGCACTAGGTTTGTCCCCCCCAGCAGGTCCCTTCTTACAAGACGAGGGCATCTTTCAGATATATCTGGGCCATGGTTCACCTGGCTCACATGTGCCATCACCATGTCCACCCAACCACTCACCTAGCTGTTCTACTGATTACTTCTGATAACAACCCAGAGCAGGACAGCAGTGATTTACACTTCCGGGTGAAGAGTGTGCAGATGCTTATTCAGACTACTGTACAGAAGTACAGGCTGCCAGTTCTTTTTTATTTATTAAAATACTGATTGGCAATGGTGCTCAAAATATTGATAATAAATATTGGTTAAAATATTGGTTAAAAACTACATTATCGTGAAAGAAGAAATTCTGACTACGCATTCTGCCACCAAAGTGACGCATTTACTCTTGCTTATATTGAGTGTGAGAAAGACCACAGCCTAACACCTCATTTTCCCAGATGTATGAGAAAATTAGCATATATAGAGCAGTGACTGCTCAGCTAAGGTCAATGTATCCATAAAATTACTGTCCATCTACAAAGTTACCTTTTTGAAGGGTTGTTTAGATTTTCTGTAGTTCAGTTGGATGAAAAAACTAGAGTAAAACAATCAAATTATTTTACAGATTATCTTCCATTAGCTCACCGTGTTCCTGCTTGTACAAATACACATTAGCCAGAGAGAATTTGTGCAGAGCATAATGCTTACCTAAAATTCCCCACAGCCTCCGTCAATCAGACTCTACCTCAAAATGTCCAGTTTAAATAGGTTTATGACACTTGCACAACAAACTATTTTAAATTGACTAGGTGTTTTCCCAAATATACATAAACAAATGTCTTTTTCGGGTTTATTCTGTTTTGGTGTTTTTTTCTACTTTTAAATTATACCAAAACTCTAGGATATTAATTGGAGGGAATAAAGAAAAGGAAAAGGCAGTTTTGAACACTCTTGAAACCTGCATTTAACTTCCTAGCCTTAAGATTTTCTTTGCTTTATATAAGTAATGTCATCCTTTGGTTTAATTCATGTTGTTGATTCACAAAACTGATATATTTTGTGGCATATATGTTCAACTGCTGTAAGGCAAAGCAAATAAAATGACTGCATAACTGCAGACCACTCAACACCTTAAAACAACAACAGTTAGTGTACTGTGAATTCCTCCTGGGATCGTTCTTTAGTTTGATAATGGAAAAAAAATATTAGGATAACCAATTTCAGTGTTGCTCTGTTTGTGCTTAAATTTACAGAATGGTTCCCTACTTTGCTGGCTGAACACTGCTTTACTACCCTGTTATTATACATGTAATGAACAGGCCAGGTCAAGGTAATAGAAGTAGATATGGAGATGTTATTGCCCTGTCAAATCATAAAGAAGACAACTATCAATAGAGGTCTAAATTGATTATATCTTGACATTTTTCACAGATAATTAAGTATTAATAATATCTTGTGATTCAAGAGCACCCTCTGCCACAAACCCTTGCAATTGATAAAAATACATTTCCCCTACCTGCAGTCTTCTTTAAACTGGTATTTTTTTGCATTTTGGAATGAGTGAACAAAAGTGATGTAACTATATCAAGCTCATAAGAGAAAAACAATATTTGAGATAGTCACAGATTCAAAGATTCAAATGGATTCCTGGTCTACTTTTGACAACTAACAAAGCTTTCTTCAGCACTGCTGTGGTTTACAATGAGTGTCCCTGTTTCTAAAATGTTAGCTGTTTACCTGCTCTATTAGTGTATGAGGAAATACAAGCTTATGAAAATGCTACAATATTTTATAATCTGTTGTTTCAGAGCCAGAACAAGTTAGCAAACACTATTCTTAAAGCCATGTTGACATTATCAATGTTGTTAGTGCACAAACAAGCCCACAACTGAAAGAAAGCCAGCTTGGCCAGTGTTTCAGCTCACTCCCCTCTGCCAAGTGGAAAAGTACACAAGCACCAAAGACCAAACATTATATTCAGGCTTCTGAGCAGAAAGCAGAATACTGCTGGCCATGAGGGCAGTGTCA
Organism: Jacana jacana; assembly: GCA_013400555.1. Classification (NCBI taxonomy): domain Eukaryota; kingdom Metazoa; phylum Chordata; class Aves; order Charadriiformes; family Jacanidae; genus Jacana; species Jacana jacana. The sequence continues at coordinate 53,305 of VZTM01012625.1, read as the reverse complement.
CTGTAGAGTTTGCATTTATCTTTACTCTGGGTGATTTTTTTAGACTTCCCTCACCCTCTGAAAAAGGACAGCATCAGGTAGGCAAGAGACATATTCAGATGCCTGTTACCATTGGACCAGGAAGGTGTAAAAAAGCAGGAAAAGAACACTTAGAATAATATTTGTTTCTGTAAAAGGTCATCTGATTTTTTGTGTGCTGTGCATGTGGTAACAGTTGTCAGCTTTTCCTCCATCTCTGGTGAGTGCCAGGAGCCAGACCATGCTTGGCTGTTCCAGTGTGTACATATGAGACAGTCCCACTCATCTCAATAGCCATCAGTAGGGACACCCTTTATGTGTACGTCTTTTAATACCACTGATAAAATAACACGTATGTTCAGACTATACATAAGGAAGAAATATTTTACCCTGAGGATGGTGAAACACTGGCACAGTTTGCCCAGGGAGGTGGTAAATGCCCCATCCATGGAAACATTCAAGGTCAGGTTAGACAGGACTCTGAGCAACCTGATCTAGTTGGAGATGTCCCTGCTTGTTGCAGAGGTGTTGAGCAACATGCCTACCAATATTAGGCAACATAAACCTTGGTGCCCACCATTTCTATTTCATTTCTCTGTTGGAAAAAGGAGAAAACGAGAATGTTCCCTGTCTTTAAGAGAATCCGGAGCCCAATCAGATTTATGATCCACCTTCTCAAATACTTATCTCTTCCCACATACTTTCCTTATCATTTCCTCCTTGGAATACCTAAGGTTTTGGAAATCACTATTAGTGCCTGAAAAGTTCCAAAGGCAGTCAGGATAGCTGCTAATTGCTGCTGCAAAGAGACAGCTGGCTGGGTGGGGAAATCACCAGCAAGAAGATCAGGTAAAAGAGAAAAAAGCAGATGAAAAAAAGACATTTTCACCCACTCAGAAAAAGGCAGCAGAAGGCAAAAATTATAATGAGTACAACGAACTTGTCTATAGCAGGAGTTTTCCGTCTTTGGGAGGTACTACTACTACTGGCAAAAAGCTACTTGCAAACCTCTGCTGTCCCTATTTTCTGCTCTACAAAATTCAGTCATGGTCTTACTTGTCACCACAAAACAATGCACAAGCCAACACATGCACTGGGTGAAGTAAGAAAATAAGTCATATGAGGAAACTTTTCTGAATTTTAAAAAGATATCTGAAGGCAAATCTGTCCAAAATGAGGCCTAATCACAGACAATTTGGTCCCTCTCTGGATCAGATTCCCTGCTCAAGGCAAAAGAGAAAGCAAGGAAAACCAGTACAAGACACCCCAACAGCCCACACTAGGATATTCAGATAGCTCTTAAATAAAGAAATGAGCACAACAAATAAATAAACAAGCAAATAGGGTGGGAATGATGGAGGCAGTCTGATATGGGAACATTCACAAAAGGGGGATATTGCACAGCAATATGTGATGATGGAGTCTGTACATGTATGTAAGACATTCGTAGCTGTTTGGGCTTTTAGTATGCTTCTGGGGACTCTTCCAGATAAAAGCACTACTTATATTTGAGAAATCTATTCTGATGCTACTAAATATTTTGATCACAGGGCACTGAGCAGAGCCTCAGAAAGATACTGATGTTCTGGCAGACACACGGATGAAAGCACAACCTGGTTAACAGCAAGCATATTGTTTTGTTTCATTCTGCTTCTCAAAATGGAGTGAAAATGTAAGTGACCTGGACTGATTGGTGCAAAAATAGTAAAGTGGGGATGGGTGATTTGATTTCTATCTGTGCAACGCTCCATTAAGAAAACAGAATGCTTCATTGTATGTGTATTGCCTTCCTTGCTTCCAAAGTAGTCAGCATTGCTCTTACTCACAAATATGCACCTTGCAAATATTTATAACTTCATTTCCTACCTAGCTCCTCTATTCAATCTCTCAGTTAGTGTTATCAGATCCAAAGGGTTTGGCAGACTAAGTTGCCATCAAGAAACAGCTATAATACAGCAGCTGAAAACGTATCATATCCACATGACAAGTACCTCACGCATTTCAGTGAATAAAAGGTCCCCAGAAAATTCCAGTCTCTAAAATCACAAAATATAGCCAAGTGCTCCAAGTCATAAACTTAACCATACCTTAAACATTTATTTTACCTCATATATGGATAAGGGCATATTGTTTTTCTGGTTGGTGAAAATGAACACGGGCACCTACCCATGCTTTGTATATATGTTCATACTGTGTAAATAATTATGAAGGTACTACTACAGCTTATGCAGGGTGCAATCAAAATAGCACAGCCTATGAAGCTCTTGCCAGCAATACTGAAGACAAGACAGTGCTGCCAAGATGGCCGAGGTTAGTTACTAAGCGCTGTTGAGTACGCGAGATCTTTACTACAATGTTTTCACTTTGTTTACACTAAGGAGAACTAGATAAAACCTGTTTGTTTTTTTTTTTTTTCAGAGTGTACTAGTAATTGCTGTGTGGACTCACACACAGCCTGGTAGTGGTCTGAGGGATTAAAACACAGGAACAGGTAGGCCAGAACTCTTCCCGCTAATGCTACTGACTCCCAGGAGAGGGGGATATCTACCTGTCCTGAAACCCTAAGTCCCACTCCCTTGGCTCTCATAGTCACCCATCTTTCCTGCTCAGTTGCCAAATCTAAAATTGCTGTGTGAGGCCAGGTGAATGGGTTCCATGCTGATGGAACTGGTTGTACTCCTGCAAAACCAGGCTGCTGCAGGAGGCAGAGAATTGCATTCACTTGGCATCGCACCTCTGCCTTTGCCCATGGATAACAAGTGAACTGAACATCCCTTCCTTAGGAGGTCTGATGGGTGGCTGTATAGTTTTTTAGCTGTAGCTCACAGAACACTGCACGATGCGCAAAGACTAATGGCATATTTAAAAATTAAGAAAGTAAAAGCATAAGTTCAACAATAACAAAAAATAAGCCCAAATCAATATAAAAAAAGAAATAAATAACAAACCTGGGACACACTATTTTGAGTGTGTCTTTGGCATGCTTGAATGACAAATAGATGAGGGCAGGAGCACATATAATTGTTTTGCCACACAGCCATCTTTTCAGGATTTGAGCAGATGTAATTAGAGACCTACTAACCAGCACTGTGTCACTTATCAGATGAGAGGATATGACTCAGATGAGACTTATGGAAAAGACACTGAAAGCAACACATCTTTAATCTAGTCAGATGTATAAATGGAAAAAAAAAATTCTAATGACTCCCAACCTATCTTTCCCCAACTCAAAACTTGTAAAACTTATCTCCTGAGTGTTCAAAACACCTACATATTCTCACAATTACACATGTGCAGATAAATGGCAAAACCAGTTATGGTTAACATTTGTTGAGCTGAAGACTTTCACAACTTCTACCCTGAGCATGATTTTGTTTGTTGTATTACTTTTGCCTACAGTCTAACCAGGTTGTTTTTCAGGTGGCTAACAGAATGGAGGAAACAGTAGATTGCAAAAGCATTTCATCTCTAAGCTTATCATTGACAAGATGAATATGTAAACAAGGAATTTTGGAAGACAATGTGCAGTAGCTGATATTGCATGTTCTGGAATATTAAAAGGCAGACAGAATTTGGCACACTAGAGTATATTTCATGCAGATCTCTAGCAATAAAGTTTTTTTCTTGCTACATGGGAGCTGAGGCAGGCAGCCATTCTCAGACTAAGCTGCTTTATGGACACAACTGAAGTGAAGCAGTTTGCATAAAACATTATTTCCCATATATATATATATATATATATATACACACACTTACTGCCAGTATTTAAGTCCTTAGAGCTAACACAAGATTTTATAACAGGGAAAACACATCCTGTTCAGTAATATGTCTACTAATCTATATGTGCAGTCTCGGTCTGTGAAAATAATAATCTTTTCTGGTGGCTTCTGTCATGGCCTCTTGCAAGCTAAAAGAATCTGAGTTCTCTAACGCACAATTTAACTTAGAGAAGTGTGCATAAAGAAGAAGCAAAAGAGAAAAATTTCAACTATTTCCTTTGGCAAAAGAAGGGAAAGGAGAACTACTGTCTGTTAAGCCACAAAAGTATTAAAAAGGAAAAGATGCATAACATATTTCTTCACTTTGGGAAGTAACTTATAAAAATAAAATTTAAAAGTCAATAATCATTTACAATATCAGAGAACCTGGAAGATTACTCTGGACCCCACAAGTTATGTGTATTTTGGCTAATCAGCTGATCAATCTCTCCCCGTAGAGTGATCCATCTCCCTCTATCTGATAACTTGATGGTTATACTTTATGCTGTGGACTTGACACAGAAATCCTTCAGGTGAAATAACAGACATCTGATGGCATCAAACTAATTTTACACAGTGAACAGCAAGGAATTATGCATAAAAGTGATACTGTGGCAATTGCTTTTCTAATGTATTGCAATTATATATATTCTAGAATATACAGGTGATTACTAGATGATCTTTAAGGTCNTTACTTTCTATTCATCCTGAAATGAAAGATTCAGCAAAATACCAGCCTTTAAGGCAGGGCATCCTTATAATACCTCCCACAAGGACAATGCCATTCACAATTATTTATTTTTTTAATGATATAGCATTGTTTTTCGGTTTAATTGATCAATGAATCTTTCTGATTTTTCATCAAATCTTTATCCCAGCCCAAGGGAAATGAAATTATACATGAGATCTGATGGGGCATTCAGCCTTCTGTATGAAGAGAGCGAAGCCACTCAGAAAATTCTCCATTTTCTTCAAGATGTTGGCAAAAAAAAAAAAAAANTCTTCACTTTGGGAAGTAACTTATAAAAATAAAATTTAAAAGTCAATAATCATTTACAATATCAGAGAACCTGGAAGATTACTCTGGACCCCACAAGTTATGTGTATTTTGGCTAATCAGCTGATCAATCTCTCCCCGTAGAGTGATCCATCTCCCTCTATCTGATAACTTGATGGTTATACTTTATGCTGTGGACTTGACACAGAAATCCTTCAGGTGAAATAACAGACATCTGATGGCATCAAACTAATTTTACACAGTGAACAGCAAGGAATTATGCATAAAAGTGATACTGTGGCAATTGCTTTTCTAATGTATTGCAATTATATATATTCTAGAATATACAGGTGATTACTAGATGATCTTTAAGGTCCTTTCCAACCTCAACCTTTTTATGATTCTATTCTATGACTCTATATATCTGTATATGTAGCCTAAATATATGTATTATGTAATCATATATATAAATTGTGTAAATGTGCTATAGATAATCACAATATAATCTCTTTAAATAAATACAAGCTTTCATTCACCTCCATTATTGTGTATCCTGTTAGCTGCTAGGTCAGTCACAGAACNAATGAAATTATACATGAGATCTGATGGGGCATTCAGCCTTCTGTATGAAGAGAGCGAAGCCACTCAGAAAATTCTCCATTTTCTTCAAGATGTTGGCAAAAAAAAAAAAAAAAGGAAGAAAGAACATATTTCTACTTATTATTTCAATAAATAGATCTTACTTAATGAATATTCCTAGTTCTGTGATTTTTGGAGGAGTTTTCTGTAGTTCAGTCTACACCCTTAGCTCCCAGTATGCTTTGCTAAAAGATTCCAGGCCTGATNAATTCCCCATGTTCCAGTTTGTGTCCGTAGCCTCTGTTCCTATTGCTGCGCACCTCCAAGAAGAGTGTGATTCCATCTTCTTCACATCCTCTGATCAGGTAATTGTAGATAGCAATAAGGTTTCCCCCTTTCTTTTCCAGGCTGAGCAAGGTTGGACTNTTTTTTTTTTCCTTCTCTTTCTTTTTCACAATCAATAAATCATATAGTAGTCTGTAGGAGAGTTAATCTACACAGACAGTGATTCAAAAAGGAAGAAACAGAAAGAATTTCCATTACTGTACGTGTATTTTTTCAACTTGTATATTTTCAACATGTATTGTGACCCTTGCCACATCCTCACTGGTCTATGAGTTATGTTTCCATAAGCACCAGGCTGCTTTCCCACAGCTCAAAGTGGGTGAGCTCTAACGAAGGTTTCACACCATGAAAGATTTAAAATGGTCTCTAACGGTCTCCAGTGAAGGTTTGGGTAGTTTTTGTTCAGATCAATTTTGAGACAATCACTTTCAATAAGAAAGTGCAGGTTTTAGTGAGATTAATTCCTTGTCTTTTTAAAATAACAAGGTCAGACTAAGAAAAAAAAAAAATTGTCACTTCTCAGTTGCCTCAAAATGTCACAGATTCAAAACTCAGATCATGGTCTATGCTGAGCTGTTAATACATTAATAGAAAAAAAAGGGAAAACTTCACCTGCTCTCTTTGCTACCCTTCCTTACTGTTATGATAGACTAAATTACCTCTTGATTTACTTGCTCCTTGTCCTCATAATTCTTGCATTCTTGATTGTACAGGGCCTGAGAGTGGTAGATACATAAAAAACAACTGCAAGCCTTAGTTCACTTTTTTTTTTATTTTCTCCTTAAAAATGACTTTTGTTTCTCCTGTCCAGCTCCATCATGCACAGTGCATGAGTGTACTGAGTCACTATGTCACGTCTTTAGTATCAGTCACCACTTTAAAAAAAACAGCCGCTGCTTTTGCATGGGTCAGGACAGCAGTTCTAGTGCTGTGACCTGGTTCTTATTTGGGTAATTGCATTCTGTACTATTTGAAAGCTTTTTAATGTTCTGGTGAAATGGAACACTCTTCATATCCTTTTGAATGACTGCTAACGCTCTGGAACATTTACTGACTGAGGCTTATACCAGTGATAGAAACCTTTTCTGAAGAGTAAAATCCTGCATTAGTAAGAGAGACAGTTAAATGTATCAGTCTGAGAGGTACCTAAGTATAAATCAGTATCATTTTCTGTTTTAAGACTGACGTGTTTATGCTTTGTTTACTCAAAAACTGCTTTTACCCTGATTTCATAATGCTGCCCAAAGCAGAGAGCTGTGGCTCCAATTCAGATTTCCTTTTGGATCAGATGTGGTAGTTCTGGTCATGTTCATTTTCCCCTTATGAATATAACTAGACACATGACAATTAAAGTGTTTTGTAAACAACATCATATATTATCCTCAAAATCTCAGTACTTAATTTTCCCAGAATGTAGACAAATTTTAGAACTGTCCTATCAGACACATTAGCTTCTCATCATGCTTATTATTTTCTGTCTGCACCTTGCCACAAATACACTGGTGACCACTTTTCATCACTTAAAAATCAGGATTGAGTGTTGTATTTTCAAAGACCAGAGAAAAGGTAGTGAGATAAGAAAGTAAACATGCTAAAAAGGTCGAGCAAATATAACACATGACAGAATGGTCATGCAACATACTTGGTCTAGGGTTAAATACTAAAGGAAAAGATGCTATTTACTGATAAGAAAATGTAGCAATAGAAAACCAGATATAAAGTCAAATAAGAAAAGCTTCATTTATATTTTTTAACCTTAAATGTTCCCTGTTTTGCTAGATTCTAACATTCTCAAGTATTCTGAATCATTTGGTAGAGTCAGGGTAGTAAATTTCCTTAAATCCAACCTAATAATTTGGAAGGTAAGGGGGGGATGTATTTATATTATTTACCTATTATATAGCAGATATGTTTGTATAATATATAATTTATAAAAATATGCATAAACTATGACTATTTTTGTATTGAAATGATTTCTCCTTCTCCCCCTTTCTTCTGGTGATTTCCAATAGCTTGGAACAAGTTGCACCAGGAGGGGTTTAGATTAGATACTAGGCAAAATTTTTACACAGAAAGGGTTATTGACCACTGGAACAGGCAGCCCAGGGAAGTGGTTGAAGTATTTATTTAAATAGTCCCTGGAGGTATTTAAAAACTGGGCAGACATACTGTTCAGAGATATGTTTTAGTGATGGGTTTTGTAGGTGTTGCGTTGATGGTTGGACTAGGTCATCTGAAAGGTCCCTTCCAATTGCCTAGGTCTCTAGGTAATTCTATGATTCTATGAAGTGATGGGTGGTGATGAAGCTGCAATGTGTAGTCCAAAGGCAATCAAAAGAAACTGCCGAGCCTTGAGACGGTTGGTAAGGGAATCTGGAGCACAGGTCATTTTTTCCTCTCCTTCCAGTTGTGAGCAGCAACACTGGAAGAAACAAATGGGCCCAGTCTATTAATACACGACTCTGTGGTTGGTGTCATTGCCACAGTTTTAGTTTTTTGATAATGGGATGGCCTACAGAGCACTAGGTTTACTGATGTCACACAGGATTCACCGTTCTGAAACGGGGAGGAGAGTCATTGTTCGCAAGACATCAGGGCTCATTGACAGAGATTTAAACTAGGCTTAAAGAGGGGGAAAGATAATATCAGGCTTTCCCATGACAAGCTGTAGGATGACTTGTCAAATCTAGAGGAACAGGGTGCTAGCGAGGGCCCTCAGCCAGTTGCTCTGGGATGTGCCGTTTACACTGCAGCACACTTAAAGTCTTACAGGCACGAACCAGGGGCTCCTGCTGTAATAGAAGACGAGGGAAACTGCAGTGAAATGCTCCAAATGAATGAAGGGGTATTTCTCTAAGAAAGTGACATGACTGACAGTCCAGCTGAAATGTCTCTACACCAAGGCATGCAACATGGGCAACAGACAGAAGGAGTTGGAAGTCACTATGCTGCTAGAAAACTAAGACCTAGTTGCCATTAGAGAAGGTTGGCAGGACAAATCCCATGACTGGAGTGTGGCTATCAATAGCTAAAGGCTGTTCAGAAGGGACAAGTGAAGAAGGAGAGGCTGTCCTCTACATCGAGAAATGGACAGAGTGTGAAGAGCCGTCTCTGAAGAGTAGCCACAAGCAGACTGAAAGCTTGGGTAAGAAATAGAGACCAAGGCAATAAAGGAAACCTTTTGGTTAGTGTCTACTACAGGCTGCCTGATCAAGGCAAGCCTATTGACAAAGCTTTCTTATTCCAGATACAGGAGGCATCACACTTGCAGGCTCTTGTCCTGCTGGAGAACAACCTCCTTGACATCTGTTAAAAATGAGCTGTAGGCAATCCAGGAGACTCTCAGAATGCTTTAAGGATAACTTCTTATTCCTGGTAATAGACAGCCTCACAAAATGGTATGGGATACTGGACCTGCTGGTCACCCACACAAGAGAGCTAATTGGTGATGTCAAGATTGGAGGCAGCTGGAGCTGCAGTTATAATCCACTGGTTCAGTTCAGAGTCCTGAGGGAGGACTTCAACATCTCTTCTGTTGAAAATGTCCATGGTCATTGCAGAGGGATTGGACAAGTTGACCTCTAAAGTCAATTATTAAGTCAATCTTCCATGACCAGTGATGACTTTTTTTTCTTTTAATGTTAGGGCACTACAGATAGCAACTCACAATGCAATTTTTTTATTGTTACATTTCCCTGTGAGTGCACTGCCCCTCAAAGTGAAAGTGTAGCTATTATTTGTCAGCCTAAGGCAATAACAAGGTGGTAGAAGATGTCATGAGAAGCTCACACCCTACAATATCCCTGTAAAGATGCTTTATGGCTGGAATTTCAAAAGCCAGCATATCTGGAGATTAATTTTAGGGCAGAGTGATTAACAGGCTTGAGCTGTGATTAAAAAGTACAACTACCTTGCATGTATCTGTATTTCTGCAACAAACTACACCATCATCTTAATGTTTATCTCTTGTGGTAGATGAGATTAATTGAGTCTCTTTTTCTGAAAGAAGTTTTCAGTGCAATTTTTGTTTTGTTAAATACTTAACATAGAACTGGGGGCTCTGAGCAATACCAGACACCCCCAGGGTTGCACACAACACCAGCAACTACAACTAATTACAAGGCTATTCAACGTGAATATTTTAGCCATAGTTCTTCAAAATCAAGGATGGAAGAGTCTGATCTTTACTGACATGAATAAGTTTGCTTCTTTGGACCTAGTATAAAGCACAAGGGATTGAGTTTTTTACGTCTTTCTGTGTCTACTTAAGGGACACATCTTCAGATTTTGCCAGGTTTTTATTTTGTAACGTCAGGTATAGTTTGGTTAACTTTAAGGTTTCACTCTGTAGTAAATAATGTTTTCTTAATCTGTTAAATAACCCAGAATTTATACCAGTTCAGTTTAGACAGGCTTCTCATCCTTTAGAAAAATTAAAATAATGATCCTTGTTTTTCATATTCCATACAAGTTCCACTGATGATTTCATTTATAAAAGGCATGTAGTAATGTTAAATTTCAGTGATAAAATCCAATTTGCTCTGATTCACTTAAGAAGCTGAGCAGCCATCCTGTCTTGGGGGTATATGTCCCCTTCACTTTCTGTTGTTTAGTATCCCATGTCCAAACCAGTGCCTAGCAGGCTTGTGGCTTAACTTATGTTCTCTTTCCCAGGAATTTGAAATAAGTTAGCTCTTTTTGATTAAATATGAAACACTGGCTTTATCTAACATCTTCAGTGTGGTTTGGGATCAAGACAAGTATCCAAACCCAAAAGTACAAGTGTAAGAGTCTTGTAGGCTTATCAGAAAACAACAACCCAATATTTATTATCCTTGAGCAACGAGCTTTAACAAAATTTTAGAACTGGGATAATGAAAGAATAGTGGTGCCTTGGCAGATCTTAAGTTGAATATTTTTACCAGACTATCTTTTACCATATTTAAATATTTTTACCATATTTAAATATTTACCATATTTTTTACCATATCTTTTACCATATTTAAATATTTTACCAGACTACTAATACAGCCGTGCTGACTTAGGGTATTCCAGCATCTTGAACTGCTTGAGAGAGTCCAGGACAGGGCTATCAAGATGCTTAAGGGAGTGGAGCATCTCCCATATGAGAAAAGGCTGAGGGAGTTGGGACTCTTTAGCTTGGAGAAGAGGAGACTGAGGGGTGACCTTATTAACATTTATAAATATGTAAAGGGTGAGTGACAGGAGGATGGAGCCAGGCTCTTCTCAGTGACATCCAATGATAGGACAAGGGGTAATGGGTGCAAGCTGGAACATAGGAGATTCCAGTTAAATATGAGAAAAAACTCTTTCACAGTGAGGGTGACGGAACACTGGAAGGGGCTGCCCAGAGAGGTTGAGGAGTCTCCTTCGCTGGAGATACTAAAAACCCCCTGGACACATTCCTGTGTGACCTGCTCTAGGTGTTCCTGCTCCGGCAGGGGGATTGGACTAGATGTTCTTTCAAGGTCCCTTCCAATCCCTGATATTCTGTGATTCTGTGATCTGGTGCAAAACAGAGTCTAATTCTTTGGTTCTTTAATGCCTGGCCACTTCAGAAAAAAATTGATAACACTCTGAGTACATTTTACTGCCACGTATTGTCCAGACAGAACTGCATATTGCAAAAGGTTACCTTGAACTTTGCTTAACTTTAGTATCACAGGGTGCTTTCCTTCACATCTTAGCATTTCTGCTGTAGAACTGACTAACTCATGGACCTTTCATGGCTAATCAACACACACTCTGTTCTTCACCACAGGGTTAAATTTGTCTCACGTGCTTATCTGTCTTGTTTTCTAAATTACTACTTTGCCACACCATGAGATAATAATCTGATTTTAATTGAATCAAGTAGCTCAGTTATTTTCAACAGCACATTTTCACTCTGCTGTGCAGCAATTGTCTTCCTCCTTAGATTTCACTTATACCACATGCCCAGTGATGAAGACTGAGGATGGTTGCTTGTAAATTTCCTAAGTTTTTATCCAGTTTTTATCTTCTTTTCTATGATTATTTGAGACTCACAATTCAATCAATAGATTAGTTTTAATACTTCTGAAAAATTACCAACTACTTTCTGAATTTCAGAGATGGCAAAGATCTGTTTAGTATCACTGGTTGCAACTTCCTACTTTCCAGCCAGCAAACAAGACTTGTTTGCAACGCACTGACTATCGTGAATGTTAAATGATGGGGGTAATCTCATTCCACCTAAGAGCACTGGGTTCACTTGTATGTCTATGGCCACTTTACATATTTATACGAAATATGTATTTCATATATACAGGTAATTGAATACCATATTTTATATAAAGCAACCTTTATTTCTTTGTTCTGAGGCCAGACAATATAGCAACAAAGCCACTTCGAAGAAGATGGTGAGCTTGGGTATAGGTCTCCTAGCTAGGCCTTCAGGGATGAAAAGCACATGTCCTTTGACACCTCGAGGTGATTGAAAGCCACAGAACAAAATATTTGAGAAAAAGGTTGAGCATGTCATCCAGAAAGCAATGACACTTTCTGTAGAGCATAAAACCAGAAAGCACCTCACTTTCTATGCTCCTGATTATTTTCTCAGCTACAAGGGTATTATGTTCTGCAGTTCAGTGAGTGTTAGCTGAAGTGTAACCAAAGAACAATAAATAAAATATATAACTCCTGTCCCAGGAGCAGCTATCACTTTTGTAAATATAATTCAATACCCATCTATTTCCCCCCTTTGGACAATTTATAAAGATAAAAGTGTCTCAGGGCCCACTTCCCCTCCCGTATTTATATTATCCCTACGGCAACTTTAGCATCTGTGAGCGAGAATCAATGTAATGTGCTGTGATTGGCTTCCTTTCCCTCATCTCCTTTTATAAATCTATTGCTTACTTTCTTTGCTGCATAGCTTGCTCTTTGCAGATCCCTTTTGCATTTACATTTCTTTCAAGACACACTTATATTTAGTAAATCAATAATTTTCATAGCTTTTTTTTTTTAATCTGAATCTGATGGTTTAATTTAAGCTAACAAAACACCTGATAACAGACCACAGAGAAGAATTACACTGTGGCACGCCCTTGCTCAGGAAAAAGAAAGTATGCTTACAGGGCAGTTTCAAAAACTATGATTCCTGTCATGTTTTCAATTACTGTAGTAGAGCAAGTTGCTACTGCATTTTAAGGATTTAGGATTCTATTCAGACCTCTTACTTTAGGCATTGATCTAAGACATTACACTGCCCAAAAATCATGGCTCTTAATCAGTGTGCTTCAGAATACCAAAGCCCTTTATATCTTTAAAAAGAAGACATAAAGTGTCTCTGAAGAGCTCCTCAAGATGAACTGAACCGTCCCCACAAATACCTATGGCTCTTCCCTGACTGCAGAAGCCTAATCACCTGGTTTAGATGTGAACATTTAGGATCAGACCATATCCCTTGTGTTAAGTATTTTAATGATTTATCTGGTACTTCAAAATTATGAACTCTGAAAAGTGCATATTTAATGTCTGCTGGCATCCCAATTTAAGTGAATTTTAACATGTTAACTAGGTGTCTATTTTTTATACACCTATTTTTTTATAGTATTTACAGAAAAGGGATGCAACCACAGAAGTACACATCTCCAAGAACTGTAACATACCAAGAATGTGTTGTTATTCACATGACACTGCTATTTTTTATCTTCTACATTGCATGCTGAAAATGCAGGGGGAGTTGTAGTATAGGAATTGCAAAATGCAGTTACAGAGGTCTAATTTATTTTTCACAAAAATGCTATTTCTGTGAGAGAATCAAAAGCCTCTAAGCCTCTCCTTATGCAACCTGCTCTTTTTCTTTTTCTTTTTCTTTTTCTTTTTCTTTTTCTTTTTCTTTTTCTTTTTCTTGTTCTTTTTCGAACATGAGCTCATCAGGTCTTTGAAGCAGACAGGGTCTCTTCCTTTTTGTTTGCAAAAAGTGAATCATGTTTTCAGTTGTATCATATCCTAAACAATGATAGTACAAAACTGTCAGGATTTCATTAACTGAAAAAATAGCACACCGTTTTTAACTTACAAACTCTGTTCTCAAATTGCCTGTGCAGAGCAATGCTGTGGTCACTATAGGAAAGGTCTGCATGGACTAATATACTAGTTAGGTTTTCTAGTGTAATCAATCTGTCCTTTTCCAGATTTAAACATGAGAGTCACTAACTTTATGGCACTGTTTATAGGGAGAGCTCTTGACACACAAATCGTAGAATCATAGAATGATCCAGGCCAGAGGGGGCCTCTAGGGTCATCTAGTCCAACATCCCTGCAGTCAGTAGGGACACCCTCAACTAGACCAGGTTGCCCAGGGCCTTGTCGAGTCTCCCCTTGAATATCCCCAGGGAAGGGGCCTCAAACACCTCCCTGGGCAACCTGTTCCAGTAGCCCATCCCCCTCATGGTAAAGAACCTATTCTGAATATCCAATCTAAATCTGCTCTTCTCCAGCTTGGAGCCATTGCCCCTTATCCTGTCACTGCAGGCCTTTGTAAACAGATGCTCCCCAGTCTTAAGCCTTAAGCCCTCTTCAGGTACTGGAAGGCTGCTATTAGGTCTCCCCAGGGCCTCCTCTTTTCCAGGCTGAACAACCCCAGCTCCCTCAGTCTGTCCTCATAGCAAAGGTGCTCCAACCCCCTCGTCATTTTTGTGGCCCTCCTCTGAACCTACTCCATCAGGTTCATGTCCTTCCTGTGTTGAGAGCTCCAGACCTGTACACAGTGCTCCTGGTGAGGTCTCACCAGAGCAGAGGAAAGTGGCAGAATCACCTCTCTGGATCTGCTGGAAACACACCTTTTGATGCAGCCCAGGACGGGACTGGCCTTCTGGGCTGCAAGTGCACACTGCCTGCTCATGGCCAGCTTCTCATCCATAATGGAACACTTTAGTCTGAGAAATGGAACTTAGATTTTGTTGACGTTCAGGCCATGCTTCAAGCATATCTTAAGACAAGATCATCATTGAAAAAGGTTGCAATTTTGATATCTGTATTGTCTGAAGAGGTCGTGTACTTGTCTCATTTCTCATGAATTTTCTTTTTATTTAAATGAACAATATTAGGAATATTTTGAAGCATCTATTACACACAAATTTACTGCTTGTAAGTGTACAGTTGAATATGTGAATAGTAAAAAACCTTAAAAATTACTTAAATACTTAAAAAAGTAAAGGCAAATCTGCAGCATTTCAATGAGAGTCTCAGTACTATTCTATTACTGGAGATATTTAAAAGTTGTATAGATGTGGTGCTGAGGGACATGACTTAGTGCTGGAATTGGCAGTGTTAGGGTAACGGTTAGACTCAATAATTTTAAAGGTCCTTTCCAACATAAATGATTCTAGGATTGTATGATTCTATTCCTGTTGACATTTATACAGGAATTGTGCTGCAAAGACAGCTGAGAAGTTGTGTTTAGTGAAGCTTTTACTCATCCAGAGTTTTTGAACCGAGCAAAGAAACGCACACAGAAATTATTTGAGCTTTCAATATTATATTTGCAAGTTCTAGTTGAATTTTTAAAAAATATTTTTTTTAATTAAAAAATGTCAATCAAACCCTCAAATATTTTACTATTTGGTTCAAAAGAGGTCTGTTCTAATGTACAAATCTATTCATACTGCTTGCTTTTTGAAATTTTTATATTCAGTAAATGCTTACTGAATATAAAAGCATGCCATTTTTAGATTTGAATTTAAAATGTCAGTTTTAGTTTTAATGGGTTGTAAAAGAAAATTAGCTGAGGAAATACCATAACAAAAGGTGGTTTTCCGTAATGGCGATTGCCACAACACCAAAATGAATAAATCAAAATGAATAAATAACAACACTAGAATGTCAATCAATTTCATAGGGCATACTTTGAAATGTTCTTACTGAAAAACTTGTGTTAACATAGCAGTAGCAGGGAAAGCATCCAAATTATTTGAGAATATCTGACAGCAAAAGGAAACAAATGAACCATAGAATCATAGAACGGTTTAGGTTGGAAAGGACCTTTAAAGGTCACCTAGCATAACCCCCCTGCTATGGGCAGGGACATCTTCCACTGGATCAGGTTCTTCAAAGTCCCATCCACCCTGTACTTGAACACTTCTAGGGATGGGGCACGAAAGGTTATGAACCGAATAGCATGAAGAAAATAGCAAAAGTTTCCAAGGGAAATTAATAGAGATCATGTCAAGCCAATGTAAATCAAAGTCCAATAGTGTCCTAAAGATAAAGACATTTTTTTTTTTTCCTCCCCCTTAAAAATGAAATTAGGAAGGACAACAGAAAACCTGGAGAACACTTAACTGCTAACATTTAGACAAACAATTAAAGTAGTAAATAATTCTATTTCTGGTGAATTTACAGGTATTTACAATCACATGGCCTTGATAATGTAGAATTTTAGCAGACAAGTCCTCAATAGCTGCAAGCTGGTATTGTGGAAACCACATGGTGCTGTTTTTCTTACAGGCCCCTTTAATCCTGCCATCTGCAGCTCTTCACTTGTCCTAGTCCTGCAACAGCAGTAAAGAGTCAAGTAAGGAAAAAAGCCTCTGGAGCACATTTCTGTGAAGAGGCAGGACATGAGAGCTGCGTGCATTTGGGGAAGTCAAAATGAGAAAACATGACAGTGGCAACAAACTGGCATGACAACCAGCTGACTAAGCATGAAAACATCAGGGGAAAACCAAAGTGAATATGGAGATGAAGAGTGCTGGAGATGAACTTCTGTCTCCTCTGAGAAAAGGAAGGCTTGGGAGAAGGGAGAAACAGAGAAGCATGAAAGGCAGAAGCTCAGTAGCCAGAGAAGCACTACAAATTATCTGTTTTAATGTCATGTCATAACAGACTTGGAGAGCCTTTCAAGAGCATTCTTTTGACATCAGTTCCACTGACAGGTTTTATGAAGATGCCTTCTTTGATTCTTGCTACTTGCTTGTTAAATAGTTCCTTTCTCTGCAGTATCAACGCAGTGAGACACTGCTGCTCAAGAAATATTCCTATAGATAACAAGCATATTTTGATCTGCATCATTCTGTTGAACCTCTTGAACATATAAAGAGGTGCCTACATGACATCTGAGTTGTTAGCTACGTTAGCTATTATCATGATTTAAAAGATGAAAAAGAAATATTACAGATTTTCTCCTACTTCTTAAAGGAAAAAAAGGCAGACTCCCAAAGCAGTCTATCAGGCACTAGTATTTTGCCAAGAGTAACACAGTACACACCACGCTGAATAAGGTTTATTTGAAGCCACTGCTTCTATAAACTTGCCCTGCGTGATTTCTGATGGTAGCTTTCAGAACACTGAAACCATTTCAAAAAAGTTATGGTTTTTCTCCCCAAGAAGCTGCCCTTTTCAGTCTGAAAATATTTTGAAAGTAAAATAACAAAAGCCACTATTTTGTGGTGATCAGAGTTTTTGAAAAAAGATGTCTTTTCTGAAAAGCATGTTATACTTACAGAGATAAACAAGCATGTAACAACGCATATTTATGAATCAATAGTACACTGATTCTGCTCAAATTCATGAGGACCACTCCTACACTAGTTTATTCTTTGTATCTTTCGATACCTGTTTCTTCTCTGAAACTGCTATATAATGCAAATTATATTAAGGGTTGGGTTTTTTTCCAATTAGCAACTGTCTTATTAAGCTGAATGGGCTCTGCCACAAAGCCAGCATTTCACATGAAGTGCCAAGCGGCAATTTGCTGGTGACAGCTTCTGGCTCAGAACTAACTTGGGCTGGAATGTAACTTGCTCTCTGCAGGTTGATCAGCCACCATCCTTTCGTTCATCTTGATAAAGCACTTCAAGGAAAATATTAGAAGCAATGAATGCCCCATCTCCCAAAATCTTGTAGCAAAACCATTGTGCTTTCACTGGTGTAGAAGATACTTTGAGGTCCTGGAGTGTAATTTAAAACATGTTACAATGCCTTGGTTTCTTTGCTACTGGAAAATGGAAATTGCATCAGGAGATGAATTGGGCCAGAACTTAATCCTGAAAAATTACAGTGAACCTCTGAGGGGGGTGGTAAAAAACAGAAAAAAAAGGAAGACTGTACCGTTGTCGCTGGAACTAAGTAAAGCTTGTCTTGCTCTCTGCTCTCCAAAACAGCCACCTACACAACCTGCTTGTTGTCTGTGCCCTGCCCAGAGCTGCACTTCTCGGGATGGTGAAGCGTGAGGACGGGGGACCTACACAAGAGGGAAAAGGGATGAGAAGGCAGGGAGAAAAGCTGGGCGAGATGGAGGGAGCGGGATGCGAAGGCAGAGAGAAAGCCGGACAGCGGGGAGAAGCCAGATAGCGCAGACCGAGGCACGGGGACCCGGACGCGGGAGAAGGGGGAGACGGATGCGGCCACGACGTGCGATGGGAGTGACGGTCCGGGACAGGCGGAGCGGAGGAGGAGCCGCTGGAAAAGCCGCTGGTGAAGCCGCGGTGCCCCGGATCGGCTGCTCGGCGGAGGCAGAGCGGAGATCGGGGCGTCGGGAGGGGCCAGCCCTGCTCCCCCGCGGCAGCTCGGCTCCTCGGCAAAGGGTACGGGCTGGCGCGGAGGAGGGACGGACGAGGGGCGGGCG
>VZTM01012625.1:0-19626 GCA_013400555.1 Jacana jacana | reverse complement strand
TAGTGTCATGGAAGAAATATTCCTTATTTCTTTATGGAAGAAATAAACTAGGTGAAGACATAATAAAGATTGGTCATTGGTCATTATTATTTTTAAATAGAATTTATGAAATAAATAGGTATGAAACAAAATTAAGGGTTTTGAAGACCAAAGCAAATTCTTACTGTGTCTGAATTCCAGTAACAGTCTTCATTTCTTCCATGGCATGTGCTAGACAGAGATTACTTAATCCTGTCTCGTCTTAAACTCTAGAACATATAAGCATAGAAGAGTAATTTTCGTAAGAGGGATTTATTTCCAATTTGTTTTGCAAATCTGAAAAAAAAACATTCAATCTTGGATTTATAACTACTTTGTGAGTTGTTATGGAACGATGAAGGTATTTTCAACTCAAGTGGAAGGTAGATCTACTTAATGATAACCCGTAAATTACAAGGAGGTTTTTAAGAGCAGTAGCTAAGCTTAAATGCGTAACTGTAAATTAAAAATTTTACAATGTATTGCACCCTTGATTTGTAATCCTTAATGTTAGATGTATAATTTTAAAACACTACTATATAAATAATACAGGTTATCTAAATGCGCATCAGGATAAATCAAGCTATAAACTCTGTTTTTCCAAATAATTTCTTATTCCAGCAGGAACAATGTTGCCATAACTGCTTCGACTCAGACTCCTTACCTTCCCTTAGCAGTTAGAGCACGCACTTGAGTGTCGAATACACAAATCACATACTGATATTAAGAGCATTTTCTAAATACTGACATAATGCTAGAACATATATAAACAGTGTTCTCTGAGCGCTTGAAGAGCAATATTGCACAATATGGTATTTGCTTTGGTAGATCAGCATTTTTCTGTGTCATAGGGGGAAAAGTACAACTTGAATGTATAGAATTGTGAGTTGCTTGTGAGCATTTACTGCCCTTCTGCAAATGCATTGTGCATTTTTTGGCCTTGTAATGGACTTGTGTTATATGGCTTCAGACCATGCTGTGTAGACTCAAAGGATTCCCTAGAAAAGAGGTCCAGAAGTGATACCTTTCAGGGGACCAAAGATAACCACGAAAACCAAGACACTCACAAACAAAACAACCTACACTTAAGGGTTTGTTTGTAAATTAACTACATTAAAGTGTCAGAATCACAGTGCAGAGATAATCTGATGCTTCATAGGTTTTAGTTAAACTAACAGTTTTAAAGGTATTGTTGATTATTAAAAGACTGAAAGCTTTTGTAGCTAATAAAAACAAAGGAAGACAAGGAGAAATGGCAAATAATTCCAAGGAAGAAGCGTTCAAAATAAATGTTTTGCTTCCTGATCTACTGCCAAAAGTGAGACAGGTTTTTATTCATTTGGTTACTTTTAGTAATGTTTTCTGTAAGAAGGAATCCAGGATTAGAATTAATGTAAAATAAATTAAATTAAAGTAAATAAGATTTTTTTCTGATTTAGTGCATTACTAAATCCTTTTTAGATGCTGGGCAATATGGGAGAAAACTGGCTTTATTTTTCTGTTGTTTTCTAGAATAAAAGAGAAAAAATAAATTGTTTGAAAATGAATGTCAGGCAATCGGATTTCTTTCACTAAAACCAAACAAGTTGTTCTTAAAAGTATGGGTAAGAATTAAATTATCTGAAAAAATGTTAGCACAGAAGCAAGTACATTGTTTCACATGGTTTAGGACCAGCTTTTCTGTTAGAATAGACTGTTCTTCTTTTCTTTTCATCTCAGGATTCATTTTCAGTTTATCTTTCTGATGTGAAGAAAAGATATTGTTGAGCGGTTGTTCATTTTGCCATGTGCAGAGAACGGACAGAACAGGGTTGTAAAGGAAGCTGAATAACAGCTTCTGAGCAGAAGAATTTGTTTGCTATATCAGGTGGCTACCTCGGGGTAATACTGATCTAGAAATTGGTGAAAATGTAAAAAGTTTGATATTGATATCTGTTATATTTGGAGGTCCAAATACACAACATTCCATGAAGGAAGCATCCATGATATTGGTACTCTCTGCACTTTGTCCACACTTTTATGATCCATTTTGTTGCTCTCGGAATGAATACCTTTTTTTTTGCTTTTGTGCTATGTACTAGGAAGAAACGAAAACCACAGGAATGAATAGAGGATGGTGTGATTGATAGTACAATAACTTAAGCAGTTCATGCTGTCTGCTAATTTTTTTTGAATTGTAGATGGGCAGTTTCACTCTTACACAGGCCTAATAAATTACTGTATTTAAATAGTAACGCATGATTATTTGACAGTAGCATTAAATGGAGTCTTTTAATGATTGAAGTATACACTTTTTGAATCTTCTGTTGTTTTTGAAACATTTATACAGAGAAATAATTTTGTTGTGTTAGAAAACATAGTATTAATCCTGTTTTTCTCTTGCCTGCAGGGCAGCACAACTATTTATGTGCTGGAAGAAATGACTGCATAGTTGATAAAATTCGTAGGAAGAACTGTCCCGCATGTCGCTTGAGGAAGTGCTGTCAGGCCGGTATGGTCCTGGGAGGTGAGCTGCTTTTCAAGTCTGATTCAGAAAAATAGGCAGTCAAGGACACTACCATCAATCTGCCGAGTTTAAACAACATTACTTTGATACTGTAAAGGAAAGAACCACATTAAAATGTGGGGATTTTTTTAAGAATTACCTGAGGTTTTAAAATTCCTTATAATTTTTCTTTATTGAGCCCATAAATCCTGAAACAAGAATACCTTCCTGTAGGAATCTCTCTCTGCTGCTAGGTACCCATATACTCATTTTCTTGCAAGGGCAGGAATTGTGTCTTTTGTTTGTATTTATTAATAATTTTGGATCAGAAAATATTATTTAAGTGAAGAATGAAGCAGCAAATTGATATTGACACTATGATCAGGAATCAGTACTATCTCCTTCTGTTTTCTGATGTGCTTTGCATCATTGCATCATTGTTTTGAGTACATGTGAACATGTGAACAAAATTATATCATTCTGGTCCAGTGAAGAGGCCATGGCAGTGATTGCACCAACACTATCCTCTTTGCATACTAGATGATGGGAATTCCCAACTTTGTATTAGTTCTAAGAGTAACAGATTTGCATTTTGTATGTAACATTAATCAAAATTGACCTCTATGCCTTTGAAAACCCACAGAGAGAAAATGGTATGGGATCAGGTAGTCTCATAGCAAGTTTTGCCATGCTACCATGCAGGAATGATGCATATTTTTGCTGTTCTGTTTTTTTTTTTTTTTCCATATTTTTCATGACAACTTCAGCTGTATAAAGTTTTGGATTAGCATAAAACTTAAAAATGTGTGGCTAAGACTATAAGAAAATGGCTCTATAAAGATGATAGAAAGAATGTGTTCTCAAAGCGAATTTTCCAAAAAATTGAAGGACAAAAAACTCATTTGTTTCTAATATATTTTTTTATTAGTGCATCAAACACCTCTCTCTCTCTAGCACTTTTTATGCCTGAAGGAAGAACTGACATATACTATGTGTAATTTCATTATCTTGCTAATCCATGTTCATTCATAAGTTAAAAGATGTATGCAGTTTTCAGACTGACGTTTTCATTGCACAGCTGTCTGCTTTCAGCTCCTGCAATATTGTATGGAGTTGGAGTACTCTCCAACGTGGAGTGCATGTGGCCATCCATTGTGCCATTCTTACAGTTGATACTTTTATCAGTGATACGAATCAGTGGTTGCCAATCCGTGAGGAGCTTTGCTGACTCTTGATAATTCATCTTCTGTAAGCAGCAGTGCTGCAGCTCAAGGGAATAGCCAGTGGGATGAGAGGGGGGAGAAACGATGCTGTGGTATGGACTGTGTTCTGTGTTGCACCCCTGAAACTCCTGAGACCCTCAGTGCTGCCTCTCTTCTGTCGGCTTCTTCAAACTCCATCCCTCTCACCCCACAATGCTGAAGACAGAGTAACAAGAGCCATCAATCTAATTGATGTTACTGTCCCTCCCTCCTTGTGTTGCTTCTCAGTAAAAAATATGGAGCTGACAAGCATATTGGTGGCACTGGACGGGGGGAGAGGGACAAAGGCAAGAGAATATGTCCTTTGGATCCTTCTCAGAGAGATGCAGTGATTTAGAGCTGGGCTAGGAGTGCATTAGAAAAACAGCGTTGCCACAAAGGCAGACTTTTCACCCTGAACCTGAAGGATTGTTTGGCCAGGTTTGGAAGGGGAGAAAGTCAAGGAAGCAGAGGTCTAGAGTGAGCTGTGGAAAACGTGTGGTAGGAATGGATTCTTGGGGAAGGAAGAAGTGGCAGATATTCCTGTCTGTGAGTTGTGCATGAGCAAGAGTTTGATGGTGATGAGCTAACCTGAATGTAATGTATGATAGCCTGAGTAACACCAATAACTAAACCCCAAGTATTTTAACATCACAAACAAGCACTGTTTCAAATAGCAGAGCGGTGTATGATGACTTACTTGTATCATCTAGTCCTTTTGCTTCAGCATTGTTTTGCATCATAATTCTGCATAAGTAGTCAGAAGGCTTGACTTCATTCTACAATTTGAATACATTGACAGATACTAGTTTTCCTAGTGTTAATACATACATTTTGCACTAGGTGTAAGTAAAAAGTTGGATGTTTTTGCTAGCAATATATATGAAATGTTATGTCCTCATATGACAATATTATATCCTCATTCTTGAAACCAAAACCTGAGGATAAAGGTGCTTTGACTCTTAGTTCTTTGCTATCTTGTATGAAGACTGTAAACACTTCCTCTTTCTATTTGGATCACCATTTTTCTCAGCTAGTACTAAGCAAGCATGTATTTAAAGCTAGGTTGTTCTGTCTAGCTAGTTTGCTGTGTTGTTTAGCCCTTTTCTAAACATACCTAATTAAAGCTGTCTTCCATTTTTTTGAGGAGACTGTTTCTCTAGTTCACAGATGGGCATGGAATCTCATCAGATCTCTGCCCTGGTATTTCCACCTACCCCATCTTCTGGAAAGAATATGTCTGGCAGAAAATAGGAAGAAGAAACTGTTAAGGCACTGGGAAAAAGGACATTACAAATGGAGCCAGGACCATGTCATATGTAGTTTTTTCTTACCTGCATCAGGTTGAGTGTAGCATTTCAGGTGGTCTTCGTGATATCAACAGTTCTGGGGAGATTAGGAAGCCAATAATTCTATGCAGATTGAAATGGAGTGCTTAATACTGAAAGGTAAGGAAAAACAAATGTAGGCCAAGAAAAAGAGGAAAACTAGAGTGAGATTATGTAATTTGTAAATGAGGATTTAATATTCAAACCAAGAAAAAGACTCAAGATAGATTGTTTAACTGTATTGCTCTTTTACTGTTACTGTCATCTTTCTCACTTTGGCTCTACTGCCATTTCTTATTCTTCCTTTATTGAATCACATGAGCAGTATTTCCACCCAGATGTAAACAAATTGTAGGATAGCTGCAACAAGTTTTAGTAACTGGTTTGACTATATGGAGTGTTTCTTCTTTCTTAATATATACACAGTATCAATGAAAACACATTTCATAATACCTCAATTATCATTCTTTGTGGGAGTGTTAGTTGTCTTTGAGTTTTATTGTCTCATAACTGGGGATGTTACCTTCTAATCTCTTATCTGATAGGATGGCAGGTAGCTGCATCAGGTCCAGGAGTAAACAAATACCTAGTTTTTTTATTTCCTGTCCGTGAATCTAATATTCCCAGACGGACTATCACAGATTTCTTGTTCTGCTGTATTGCTAAATTATAATTTTCTTCATTGTTTCAGTCCACTTATAGTCCACATTACAATGATTATGTGGAGACAAATTAGAATTAATTTTCCAGGTAATATTTTCTGAGGTAGCATCAAAGGGTTTATTAAAATCAAGATGTATTACTTTTTGCTTTGCTGCTTTGTTCCTTTATTTTGTATACACCCTCCTAAGGTGTACACAGCTTGTTCTACACAAAACATTAGAGCATAGTGACCTTAAAGTCAGAGCCACAGTGTTCTGTCAAGAATAATAAGTCATTGACATTTTTCACCTGATTACAGGATATGGAGAAGGATCGTGAGATGTTAGACTTTTACTAGAAACCCAGCCACTTTAATATGAAATATCTACCGCCAGTAAAGTCTGACTGGCAGTATGGTTCTGTATACTTAGTTAAAAGAATATTAAATACAGAATTAGGTATGAAAGAGAAAACCATAATATAGTTGATGATGACATTAAGTAGAATTTATTTTTTTAATTTCTTTATATTTTCTAGGTACATGTAGTACACAAACTCTATGCACATACTGTTTGTGTAAATGAAGGTAAGGGAAGCATGAGTACTAAGAAACTGCTTGAGTGGTTGCCTATCTTAATAATTAATGAAAATGTTACAAAGAAAATGTGTGCTATCTAATATACACAGGTTTTAATATTAAGAGGAATAGTTGCAAAAGCAAATTAATATTCTTTACTCCTTATAGGGCTAAGTGGAAACGTTTATCTTACAGCAGGAAATTATCTAGAGATATTTTTTGAAGCAACAATTGAAAAATTAAGCTATTGTCACATCTCTGCTCTTTTCCATATGTTCTTAAGAGTTTGCATTAATTTGACATGGCCTCCTTGTGGTAAATGGGAAAGTTTACTGTGAGTTATTGGTAGTCACCTCTCCGGTAGATAGGTAACAAGTGGAGTTGCTTTGCTGTTAAGCTGTTAAGCAACATAATTAGAAATAAAGACATAAGCAATGCTGCAAGGCAATGTGACATTAATTCTGATACGTTTAATCACTTGGAAACATGGGTACTTATTAACTACTAACATTTCCATGTGATAAGTGCTCTGTTTGGTTTCTTTCTTTACTTGTTCTCTGAACTGTAAAAGTATCTGAAGCTATTATTTCAGAAAATACCTGAAATCATTATTTATGAACTATCAAATGCACTGTTCCTTCTGTTTTCCTTCATGCCTAAACAATAGTTAGTGGGAAATTCCCAGCATGTGTAAGGACTATGTATAGCTTTCTTATGCTAGAGGTTGGCTCGAGGTCTTTAGTCATAATATATTGTCTATTCTCTATGGTGTTTTTTTTGTTCATGTAACATGAGGTGCAAGTTTGTGTTTCATTGTTTACTAAGGAGTCATTAATTAGAAATATTTGTATTCCTGCCACAAGTGATAAAATGAGCATAACATTGGTGGGACACTTGATGCTAAGCCAATTAAATTCCCAGTTCAGTTAGTGGGAGTATGACTTCACTGGATGATGAGTGTTGATGAAGAGCCCATCACTCATATTTATACTTTCAATAAAGTGTGTTTCTTGAGATTCTTTTTAGTATACTCCCTTTGGATTTTAAATACTTCTTAAATTTAAATTAAGTTTTGCATTTTTGTGTGCAACTTATTTTTTATATGTGAAATTCATAAACATGCATATTTATTTCTGATGGGATAACACAAACCTTACTTTTTTTTTACAGCAAATACTGGGTTTTTAGATTTTGTTCATTTGCTCCATCCCATCTAGTTCTCATAGAAGAGGATTGATTCTGCCTCTAGTTACGCCAGTGTACATCAGAATAATTAAAGAAATACAATTTGTTCTGTAAAAAAGATTTAGAAATAACATAAGAAATCTTTCCATGTTTGCTTGAAGTTATACTGCTTGTGCATTAATGACTATTTTGAAAAGGCCAATTTAATTCTTTCAAGTGTACATCCTAGGTCTTCCAAAATGGAGATGCTGAATTTTCATAAAATTTCATGTCTTCTATGATAAAAGAGCACCTGAAGAAAATGGAATATGCACATTCCTAAATAAAGTCATTTTTGTCAAACCTATTTCTGTTTCACTGCGTAGTTTGGAAAAAAGGGACTTTGCAAGGAGGACAGTAAGATGAGCAGCCTGTTAGCATCTCTCAATTCACTCTATCAAGAGTCAAGAAAGGATTTGCAGCATGTGCTGAAATTTAGGTGTGCTTCCCTACCCCCGTGTCCTAGGGTCTCTTCGGTGCATTCTGACAGCATGACACTACTCCTAACTAAAATAAAAAGGAGGCAGTAAGAGATGGAGAAGTCTTTGTCTCCTTCCTTTAGGATGTGATAAGTTCCCTTGTTTAATCTTTCACTTGTAAATAAAAGTATTTTTCAAAAGCCAATTTGATATCTGTGTTAAAAACTGGACTTTAATTCAACCAAATGGATATATAACATTATGCTCCTATTACCTTTCACCTCCCATACTTATAGACTGGTTTTTGCATATTGCTGTTTTATAATGCTTTTTCTCAGTGGTTCAGCAGCTTGATAGGAAGGGATGATTTTTTCTTTCCATCCAGTGAGATTTGATGCCTCTCTTTTTCTATCATTGTTAAAGCATGCAGCACCTCAACAAGTAAAAATGCATGGTTTCTGTGTTTTCTTGGAGCAGAACCTTCTACTTACTGTTTTCTTTAAAGTTAAAACATGTAAATATTTTTTTCTCTTTGTTGGCAGAATGATTTGCCTTTTATTTGCAGTTGCACCGCATCTCTTTTACCGTTCCACTGTCATCTAAATCTAAATAAATACCAGTAGCTTTTTGCATTTTTTATTACAGAATCATAGAATAGTTAGATTTGGAAGGGAACTTAAAGATCATTGAGTTCCAACACCCCTGCCACTAGACCAGGTTGCTCAAAGCCCTGTCCAGCCTGGCCTTGAACACTTCCATGGATGTGGTATCTACAGCTGGCAACTGGCCATTGCAGTGCCTCACCACCCTCACAGTAAAGAATTTCTTCCTAATATCTAATACAAATCTCCCCTCTTTCAGTTGAAAACCATTACTCCTCATCCTATCACTATACTCCTTCATAAAGAGTCCTTCCCAATCTTTCCTCTAGGCCCCCTTCAGGTACTTGACGGCTGCTAGAAGGTCTCCTTGAGTATTCTCTTCTCCGGGCTGAACAATCCCAGCACTCAGCCTGTCTTCAATAGGAGAGGTGCTCCAGCCCCCTGATCATCTTTGTGGCCCTCCTCTGGACTCACTCCAACAGGTCCATGTCCTTCTTATGTTGGGGATTCCTGAGTGGTACACAGTACTCCAGGTGGGGTCTCCCCAGAGTAGAGCAGAGGGACAGAATCACCTCCCTCACCCTTCTGGCCATGCTGCCAATACATGCCAATACCCAATACAGCCCAGGGTACGTTTGGCTTTCTGGGCTGCAAGCACACATTGTCAGCTCATATTGAGCTTCTCATTAACACCCCCAAGCCCTTCTCTGCAGGGGCTGCTCTTGTGACACACTTTTTTTTCACTAAGCAAAACTTTTTGGGCAAAATTAAGGAATTTAATGACGTTTTGGGTTTTGATCACCTTTGAGGGTGTATTTGTAGTGCCTGTGCCCCATGCAGCTACCTATATGTAGATTTGGTTTATTTTCCAAATGTGCAATATGATAAGACATTACTAAGCGTTATTACTTTTCAAGCTTTGAAGATTTGATTTTCTGTGGCTGTATAGTTCACTACCAGGCTGTTTCAATGAAAGAAATTTGAAGAGTTGCTACCTAGAGCTCTGTATGTTTGCTGTACCAGTTGTAGTATCTGTGCTTATTTTGGGAAGGCAGTGAACTATTCATGTTGGGTTTTTTCTGTTAGTGTTCTTCAAAGCACTGCAGTATGGAAATCAGCATTTCAAATACTGAGAAAAAGAAAATACTGTCTATAAGGTGAAGAGTTTTGTAAGTGTAGACCTGTGCTTTTATGGTATTTGTTAGCCTTTCACTTATCTCCCGAATTCTCTTTCTGGTAAACAGGAAGAAGATATTACAAAAATACATTAAAATATTATAGAAGTAGAATTTAGCTTTGAGACTGAAATGCCTTTATGGAGGTGGAGAAAAGGAATTTTTCTGTGTAGTAACTAATTACTAGCATTTATGTTTCTAAATATTTTTAGGAGAAAAAAGAAAAAGTATTCTTAATTAACATTGAATAGAAACTGGATTGTAGAGCCAGCTGGCTCAGCTGTCGGCATATGATAGAACAGTGGGAACTGAACCAGAAAACTCTTTATGAGGTTACTGTAACCTAGAATTCAGGGCAATAATTTTAATGGGTGGGTGCCATTCATTTCTTAGTGAAGGGAGGAGGATGTGGAGGGAGAAACTCTTAAAGAATTTTCCATGATAATTTGATTATTTAAGTAGTCAAAAATAGAAAACACATTCAGAAAACAGTTCTACTTTCCTTGTATAGATTAAAAGTGCAGTCCAGTATTACTGGAAAATATTAACGTTTCTGGTTAGTTCTTTTTAACAGAGCAACAATTTTCTTTTTCAGGTCGAAAATTTAAAAAGTTTAACAAAATTAAGGTTGTGAGAACATTAGATGTCGCACTCCAGCAGCCAGCAACCCTTCAAGATGAAAGCCAGTCTCTAACCCAAAGGCTGTCCTTTTCTCCAAATCAAGAAATACAGTTTGTTCCCCCGATGATAAGTGTTTTACGAGGCATTGAGCCAGAAGTTGTCTATGCTGGTTATGACAATACAAAGCCTGAAACACCAAGTTCCTTGTTGACGAGCCTAAATCATCTTTGTGAAAGGCAACTTCTTTGTGTCGTCAAGTGGTCTAAATTGCTACCAGGTAATAGCACTTCTTATATGGTGAATTATTTTGGTGAATTCTAGTTAAGCAAATGCCATAGGATGAGCAGTCAATAGAGAGTATTACTGTCTGCCTGTTAATTAATTCTTAACAAAATCTAAAATTATTAACCTCCCACTTCATCAGATAATATGTGCACCAGTCAAATACATATTAATAGGAGGACACTCTTAAAGGAATGCATCAAAATATTTAGACTCACTCCAAAAAACAACAGAAATCCAGAAGCTTTCTGTATGTGATCATTATGTCAGCCTTTCCACCCTGTTCCCTTCTACTCTATTAGTCATTCTTTTGGTTTGAAAAAATGTTTATATTTCTGCATAAACTTTATTCTTACTACAATGAATTTTTTAAATCAACAGAAAAAAATAGTACCAGTTAGAACTAAGCAGCTTGCCCGTAGACTGGTAATGAGAAGTAACTGGATTTATGAAGAGAAAAAAAATCCATTGTATGTATGTGCATGCACTGTAGGGTGACATAGGGGCCCGATCTGGGATGTGTAGAAATCAATATATTGACCAGAAAACCTGGAAATATGTTTTCATGTGAGCTCAGTTTGACACTTCACTGCTGCAGGAAAGGGAAGTCACCATCACTGCTCTTCCCCATTGCAGCTTCTGCTTGTCAGACCGCTTGGTTGAACTGATTCATCTCATTAAGTGAGAAGAAAACAAACCCTTTTCTTAACCCTCTGTAGCTCTCTGATGGCTTCATGAGCTGAACCAGTTCATTGACGGGTGGCATGAATACCAGAGCTAGCTTGAAGGAGGAGGTAACAGGACCAGGTAACAAGGACCACTGCTTTCAGTGGAAGAATCTGGATTGACTGAGATATTTCATAGCAATCTTTAAAGTTATCAAAGAGCAAAAAGTTATCAAAGGCAAACACACAACTGAATATTCTTCTCATCAGTTAAATGCAAAAGATACTCATATGTGGATGTTTATTGTATTAGAACTGTATCTCTTCTTAAGAACACTGAAGTTGAAGTTATCTATATGAAATAAGAGTCATCAGTTTACAAATGGTCATAGTCTTTCCAAAGGAAAATGAGATGCATTCCTATTTCCTGAAATAGTCACTTCTGATTGCTAAAGTTATTTTTGGTTTGATCATTACAGAATATTGGATCAGAACAAAAAGACGAGGTTAACTTGAAGTGAGATAGCCAGTTATTATACAAATTTGACAAACTTCTGAGAGCTGCATCCCCAAAAGCACTTGTCTTTCTAGGTGTTCTTAGTTTTATAGCTCAAAGTTGTAATCTCAGAACACCTATTCAACTCTTGTCCAAATGAGAATTATAAAATAATTTAACTTTTAATTTCATTTCCAGGATTTCGGAATTTGCATATTGATGATCAGATCACCCTCATCCAATATTCCTGGATGAGTCTCATGGTTTTTGCAATGGGATGGAGATCATACAAGCATGTCAGTGGTCAGATGCTATATTTTGCACCAGATCTGATTCTAAATGAGTAAGTAGACTCTGCTGTTGCATAATATGAATGACATTTTGAAGTGACTTGTGTCAATGAGAGTGTGACTTCACTGAGGCAAGCTTTTATTCATTACTTGTTTGGTATCAAAATTAACAGCAGAGGAAAGTCCTCTGACCATATTAAAGTTCAGTAACTTTGGGAAGGAATTTATGGGAATCCCAAATATTCTGTTGACATGGCCAAACAAAAGGAGTTCAAATAATACTTTAATTATATAATAGTGATAGTGATAGTGATAGTGATAGTGATAGTGATAGTAATAGTAATAGTAATAGTAATAGTAATAGTAATAGTAATAGTAATAGTAATAATGATAATAATAGAATGAAGGTGCTGTCAGAAGGTGTAATTGAATTAATCTGAATAAGACATGACTTAATGTTTAATAAATGAAGTTAATCAAAATTTTCTTTGGTCATTTTTGTTTGGGATTTTCTTGCAAATAGTTTATATATAGTCTAAAATGCTTGGGTTTGACACTTCCTGATAAAACTCTGCTCTTCTTAAGTACATTTGTTGTTAGAAAATTGTAATAATTTAACAAGAATTAATTTTAATATTAAGGATAAAATATGTGAGACTCTCTCCGGGGAGACCTTAGAGCAGCCTCCCAGTATCTGAAGGGAGCCTACAGGAGAGCTGGAGAGGGACACTGTCAGGGAGTGTAATGATAGGACAAGGGGTAATGGTTTTAAGTTGAAAGATGGGAGATTTAGATTAGATATTAGGAGCAAATTCTTTCCTGTGAAGGTGGTAAGGCACTGGAACATGTTGCCCAGGGAAGTTGTGGATGCCCCATCCCTGGAAGTGTTCAAGGCCAGGCTGGATTGGGCTTTGAACAACCTCGTCTAGTGGGAGGTGTCCCTGCTCATGGCAAGGGGGTTGGAACTCAATGATCTTTAGGGTCCCTTCCAACTCTGACCATTCAGTGATTCTATGTTTTTTTTCTGGTTAGAGTGGGGGATTGTTGACTTAAATTTTCCTTCATTCTGCTGGTGAATTCACATAATCTTCAGTCTTTGTCATTTTTTCAGCTCTACAAATTTTCAAAAATGTAAGTTTATGTACTTTGGTTATAATACATGGGAATTTTCTGGGATTGTTAAAATGTAATGTAATCTCCTTATTTATTTTTCCTTAATACTTTTTTTCTTAGGTTTTCGT
Organism: Jacana jacana; assembly: GCA_013400555.1. Classification (NCBI taxonomy): domain Eukaryota; kingdom Metazoa; phylum Chordata; class Aves; order Charadriiformes; family Jacanidae; genus Jacana; species Jacana jacana. The sequence goes on along the minus strand of VZTM01012625.1, from coordinate 6,320 downwards.
TTTTCAAAATCCTAAAAGAACTGTTGTGAAGTGAGATGCAAGTTAAACAGGTTTTCTTGTAAGACATATCTATTTAAGGATTAAGAGGTGGATGTACAGAAGATCTAGGCACCTGAATTTAAAATCTATAGACATGCAGGTTCTTGCCATTGAAGTTCTCATAGAAAATCTTTGGAGCGGGCCCTGTAGCTCCTGACCTTTCCTTTCCTTTCCCAGATGACTGTAAATCACTGTAAGGTCACAGAGTAATGAATTCTTTCCCATGTTTATTAATTTTGCTTTAAAATTTGAAATACTGTGAAGGGGTGAGACTGAGAGAACTTCTGACGGTATTCTGTTCCACCATAGTCTGTGTTATATCTCATAGCTACATTGAGAAGAAAGAGAGAGATTGCTTTAGGCAGTAACATCATGTCTTGAGTATTACCCTGTATGTAGACCACTGCTGCCCCCTTGTGAAGAAAGCTTTATTCAGGAATATGATTGAGATCTATGAACCAAGATTATAATCCTTTGGAGACAGTTTCTTGTTTGCAGTTTAAGATGATATACATTGAGAAAGATGTGGACTGGCAACATACCCTTCTAATGGTTGTAGAACATCTCATCAGGGTCATATTAGAAACATTATAAACAAAGAGTTAAACATCAGGTGTAACTGGCATGCTAAATCATAGTGGCAACTATTTATTGGGAAATAAGTTAACTTTTAGATCAGTAAAATGTAAGCAACTTCCTTATCTACAATGGTGTCTAAGATTGTGCTTTCATAACCACTTTAAGCAATGATAAGTGCTGAACATGGCCAAAAAAGCCAGCTCTACCTGCCTCCCTGCCCTGGTCATGCCTCCCCGTGACTTCAGTTAATCTGGATCAAACACTATCTGGCTGCACTGTCAAACAGATAAGGAAATTATATGCTTGAGAAATACCCTAGAAAAAGCCATTCATTGGCACATTAATTAGCAGATAGAGGTGATCCCTGGTCTAACCTGCCTGTGGGCATGCAGGCGCTGATGCCTAAACAGCAGGAGTGCACACCTAGAGGTGGAAAGGGAAAATGCCTTCTATAGGGACAACACACAGTTGACTTGTTTCAAAATGGCCATGAAACCACAATCCATCTGTCATTTAGGAGTTGTAGTGCTCCTTGGGAATGACTTGTTTGGTGGCATCAATTTCAGACCACTAAGGACAGAAGTGTTAATTTGACAATTATTTCATGAATTAGTACTAAAACCCTACAAGGATTTACTGTTATTTATACTTTGCAGTGTCTGACAACATGACTAAGAATAGCATTTAAGCATGTCCTGGAAGATGCTGGCACCCTTCATAGTTGCCACTTACGAATAGGGACCATCAGAAAGGAATAGGAAGGGAGATTTAAAGTAGCTATAGAAATAACCATCCTTTCAGATTGAATTTATATGTTTAAATCACTTAAGAGCTGATGTGGTATATCAGAAATTGAACAAAGCTGAAATAATTTTCTTTTAAGGTAACAGTAGCACTCTGAATGACAGAAGAAAAAAAACCTCAGTGTATTGGGGGAAGTCTTCTATTCATAGAAAATTTCTGTTTTCACAAGGGACATGGACAAAATTTAATCTTCTTGATGTGCCGAATTCATCTTGATTGTGATGCAGCTTTGCAAAATAAGCACGTTACTGGCTTTTCAGGTTGTTGTACAGTGAATTCAGTTTAGTTTACAAACTTTGAAATCATATTGTTGCAGTAATTTCAGTTGAGAACTGCTTTCCCAATAAATATATGCAATAAAATATACTCAGTATACCAAGGTCTCAAAGAGAAAAGTGAGATTAAAGTGCTGCAAAAAACTGAGTACTTTTATGTATTTCCTTCTGTGATTTGTCCCATTTACTTCTGCAGAAGTTTAGATGAGGCTGTATTAACGTCTACGTTTTCTGAAAGAATTTTTGTATGTATTTACATTTAACATTTTTAACTGCTTCTTTAATGGCATAAAATGCTACAAATTTATATCATTGCTGTTAGAAGTATGATGTCAGACTTGCAACAAAGTATTTTGATGCAAACATTTTGCAAAACCTAAGAAAAGTTTTCTATAAACTTTCAGGTTTGTTTTCAGTTTTAGGGTTTGAAATCTTTTCAGAGAATTTAAAATTCCATCTACCTCTAAATGAAAAAGAAAGTACTTCTCATTAACTTTTAGGGTGTTTTGAATTAATAAAACCTCTTCTTTTGGTGTTTATCATTCAGCTTTATAGTCTCCACGGTGTGGGTTTTTTTCTGGGCAGCAGTAAGAGATTGCACATCCAAAATAACAACACATTCATTATGATTAAAAAACAAGTGTAGGTACAAAAAAGTCAGGAAAACTTTTATGTATGTAACATTTCTTTAACTTTGCAATGTGGTAATTAAACAGCTAGCAAGGCAGTTCCTTCAAGCAATTGTTACCAGAGCCATTTATTTTCTTTATCTTCATGGTTTTTGTTGTTTTTTTTACCTTTTCTGGGTGTAAGACAGAGGATGAAAGAGTCATCGTTCTATTCCCTGTGTCTATCGATGTGGCAGCTCCCACAGGAATTTGTCAGACTTCAAGTTAGCCAAGAAGAGTTCCTGTGCATGAAAGCACTGTTACTTCTCAACACAAGTAGGTTCTTTTATTTCTTTGCAACATATCACTAGTAAAAGAGGTTTGAACCTTGTTTAATTTGACAATTGCTAAGGTATCTGGCTTAACAAATTGACTCTTCTTTAGGAGGAATGATAGTATTCCAAGACTTAAAAATATTTTTTTCTACTGTTTACAAGGAAAAAACAATTTGTGGTTCATTGTTGGTTTTATTCTTATAAAGGCAGACACTGGGGAAGCATTGGATCCCTTTTGATATATAGCTATACAATATTACACATTTTCAAATCCAGTGTGCCGTATTTCTGTCTGGAAGCTCTTAATCTTAAATGACTTACATAAATAAATAAATAAATAAATAAAACCACTTTAAAAGCATTAGAAATATATTTTTAAAAATTGAATAAATTGTCCGTACTAAGGGCTTTATCTTGGCCAAGAACTCAAAGCAACCTTACTCAAAAGAATTAGGGAGGTCGGCATGGCAAACAATACTAATATTTATTCAACATTGTATAGTTACAAATAGGTCAAGTTTAGCACACATATAAACAAATGGAATTGTTTGTATTTAGTTTGTTTCTCTAGAAAAAAATCTGTAGTCACTTTTAATCATACCCATCTTTTAAAGAATCCAGCATACAGCTGCGTTTCAGTTGAAATGGGACATGTGGTAGTTGAGGAAGTTACCTTCCAAAACGTTTTCTATATGTACATCTACTGAGGCCATAATTCTTAGTTATGAACCCACAAATAGAACATTTTAAAATGGTGCACGGGATGTTAGAAATGAGAGCAAGCACTTCTGAGAAATTCAATTGGAATAATGTTGAAGTTTAGTTCTCTACACACTTAGAGAGTCAGAGGAGAGATGTGCAAACTGGCATAACCTGCCCACTGGCTGTACAAAGTTTCAGTTAAACATAAGGAACTGGAATTTATTCCCATTTAAGCTGTATTTGACTGGTATTCGCATAAACTCATGCTTGAAAAGAACTTGGTCTCAGCAGAACACAAGCAGTAAAGATTAAATTTAGCTCATATGAATATAAAAATTACCAAAATAATAGCTAAATAACATGCACTCAGTTAAAAGCAATAAAAATAATGTGGTCAAAAATTGCTCTCTGCAATAACTCCAGTTACTTTGATGTATCCCTATTTTAAATGTTTTCTACCTTGTTTTCATCACAAAATAACTGTCTGGTCTATCTGAACCTTAGAAGGAAGCTTTACATTTCACTGAAATTTAGATACACTTGTGATATTTCAGCTCTCTATTTCTGTCCCACGAAGTTCAAATCAAATTCCAAAAAAACATCGCAACAGTCAAATCCCTCTCATTTACAAGTGCATCGGTTTAACAGTACTTCTCAAGCTACCAGTCTTTATCAACTGTAGTATCCTCAGAAACTCATTTTAAAGATATGTTTATAGATATACAAGAAATGAGTTTTTTTTAAAAAAAGTATTTCTACCTGTGCTAATGAGTTTTGCTTTTTGTTTTCTTCTGCTGTTATTGTCTTATAGGAAAAAACAATTTGTTAGATCCTTTTTGGAAAAGGAACACACCTAACCGTTGTCGCTGAAACATTTAGTAAACACTTGGTACTGTATAAACATAATTCCACAAGACTATTTTCAAAAAACCATATAACCTCATTGTTGCTCTAAAGTGTTTTTTAAGATTACTTTTATTTTAGTCATGGTATTCATCTTAATCCTCTTCAAATGTGAAAGTGTGGCTATTTCAAGCTTTCGTGTACTAACAATAAATCAAGCCTGAACTTTTAGTCTCTCATTCTGTCTTCTGTTTGATTTATAATTTAAATTAATTTTTATAGTTTTTATATAATTTTTAAGAAACAGGAATTTGTATTAAACGTAATTCAGTGTCAGTCTTGATACATTTCTAACTTTGAATGGAAAACAGCGTAAGTTTTAATATTCTTTTTGGTTTTACAATTTTCCCATTGAGTTTGCTGTGGCTTAGACATTTTATTTATATTTTACTTGTGACAGTTTTAAAGCTGTCTTGAAAGCAGAATAAGTCTTTGCATAAAGTGGACCAACATTTTTATTTTCTGCAATTGTTTCCATTTTACAGGTCCTTATTTTCTGTATGTAATATGTGCTGGTTTAGTGGTTCCCCGAAAGTTCTAAATAGGGCTCCTTCTGGCAGAGGCCACATCAATCAAGGAGCTAATAGCATGAATAGTTCAGAAAGACTATGATTTAAGAAAGTAGAGCTACGCCAAAAAGAGAGAAATAAGCATACAGCAAGTTCAGTTCTAGCTCTAACTCTTTTCACCATTTTGATTTAGAGGAATTGCAAAACCTTGTTGCATAAGATTTTGGCTGGGTTCTGGCCACTGAACAAAAGCATCCGCATTCTTTACATATGTTCAGGGGGAAGGAGCATTTGAGCTACCCATGGTTGAATTGCATTTGTGCATGTAAAACATTGTAATTCTTCACACAAATAAATAGCTTTGTGGAACTTCTTTGTGATTAGATGGGAACGTGACTGCTCTTGCAGAATTCCGGGAGACCAGCCATGCATTGCTGGAAGAGAGCTTTTAACTTAATTCACAAGGGAAATGTAAGGACTTAGCCGCTGTTTTAGAGATACAAGTAAAAGAAAGTGTCCTAAACCTAAAGATTTCATAGATATCTGTAATTCTGCTGTTCTGCCTCCGGGCTTTGAAAATGAAGCTGTTCTTTTTTCATGATGCTGCTTTTCCCCACTGTGTGTATTGTGCCTGTAGCACTCCTAAACACATTTCATTCTCCACAAAACAGAACCCTCCCCTTCCATACCGACCCTTGATGCAGATGTGATGGGCACACTTTCAGGTACTTCCTCTGGCTGGCTGGCCTTGAGAGGCTGTACTGAATCAAAATGCAGGTCCACCTCGTCCAGCATTTCATATCCACCAGCTGCCGAAAGAAATGTAGCATGGCTAAAGGCTGGATTGTTATTAGATATGGTGTTATAAACATATTTGCTGTGAAAGCAGTCACAATTTTTAGTCTCTTTAAAAAAAAAAAAAAATAATTTTGATTTAGTTAGGATTCATACCCGGACGTCCATGGCTGTCTCCGTGCTTATACATCTGTCTTTAAAGTAAATTTGCTATTTTCTTTATGTGTGTCTCCCTCCTTCCCACAGACGTTCACTTGTCTGAGGAAACAGAGCAAGAGACATCCTTGGCAAAGTGGATCATTTCCTCTCCTGGGCAGTTTCCCACAAAATAGGAGACTTCTGCTTAAATCAAGTAGAGTAGCAATTTGAATTTCTGCTTTGTTCTCTCCTGTTGGACTGGAGGTGAAAGACACTTATTTTTAATGTTTGCCCAAAGTGTCTCCTTCCCCATTACCTTGTCCTGGGGAACCAGACGTGACTGAGGCAGACATGATTTCAGAACAGGGTTTAGGATTTTCAAATAGATAGGGTACTTCTCTCAGTACAGTGTTTGTTACCTAATTCTCTTTCAGGTAATGGGTTTAGCTCCACCCCTAGGCAGCCCTCTGCTTTTTGGGTGGCTTCTATTTTGATTTCTATTCTTAGGTGTCTAACAGTACAGTGCATTGTACAGAGTCATCACACGCCTATATTTGTGTTTTATTTCAGAAAGTGACAAATCACCTGGAAGCTAGGCCTTACACTGTTAAATAAATCATTGTCATTATGAAC
>VZTM01012623.1:1417-28116 GCA_013400555.1 Jacana jacana | reverse complement strand
TGTATTATACTATAATTAATAATATTGAGATCTATCTGAAGTATCTTTTGATCTATTTGAAATACAGAATAGATCTGTAAGTAGTACCTATGTACTCTATAATTGTATATATTAATGTAATCCTAGTGATGTTACAGGCTAAGGAAGTTGCAACATTACAAACTTCAGCCAGGCAGAAGCAACTTGAAAAGCATTTCAAATGATTACTTGGGCAGAAATTCATGACTTGAGTAAGTAATCGCTGCATATTTTCTTCCAGTTTGCAGCACACTACCGTGTAAAATTAGAATTTTATGTAGTAAAATAACAAAAAAAATCATATTAATTTCACTGGTATTGTATATTATAGCCTAGAGCCTTTTCAAGTTATTCAAAGTATCCCTCTTCTTACAATTTTATTCACATAAATTTAGGAGCAAACTTTACGGAGTTAACTATGCTGAAAATTCATCTTTTCTTTTTCTTTTTTTTATTTTTTTTTTTTTCAAATTTACACATTACAAAGTCTTCAAAAATTCCTCTTGTACACACAGTTAGGTTTCATACTAATTAGAACAAGTGTCTAGAAAGGCTTCCAGAGAGTACAAGCATAGAGTGATAGGAAAGGCTGGGAAAATACAGTGATATGATAATAAGAGAGGCCTCAGGAACATAAACACAGATCAGAAATGGTCACTGATCAAACTAGAATTTTAAGGAGCTCCTGTATGTGCCTGTGTGTGTGTTTTGCTTGAGCTTTCCAGCATAACAATGCAGTTGACTACAAAGACTGAGTAAAATTGGATACAACAAGTGTGAACACAACATTTTTACTTCAGTGTAACAGGTTATACACTGGATTTTTATCAGGTAATTCTGATATTAGAGTCTGATCTCAGGGTGTTCTGTTACTCTCATAACAAGAGATTAAGGTCTGAAATAATATCTTCTTGCATTAAGAATCATAGAATCATAGCATGGTTTGGGTTGGAAGGGACCTTAAATATCGTTAAGTTCCAAACCCCCTGACATGGGCAGGGACACCTCCCACTAGACCAGGGTCCTCAAAGCCCCATCCAGCCTGGCCTTAAACACCTCCAGGGATGGGGCAGCCACAGCTTCTCAAAAGAATATGAATGATGATGATATAAGACTAAAAAGTTGATTTATATATGTGCAAAAAAAAAAAAAAAAAAGTCATTAGGATTTAAGAACTCGGTTTAAGGGATTTGGAAATCAAAGAGAGAAAAAGGTAGGAACAAATTGTGATATTAGTACATATTCTATTACAGACCACTCAAAACCAGGGGCACTGGGGACACGTGTGGATTTTGTCTAGCAATGTCCCCAGTAACAGAAGCTATACGTGCCGAGAACTTAATTCTGTGTGCTATATGTATCTTCATTGTAAAATATGATAGTAATTGTAAAATATGATAGTAACAATAATAGGAATTTAAAAGCTTTCTTAAGTGATTGCCAAAGAAAAAGCATGGAAGGCTCATCATATGCATCAGCTGATGTTTTAGGAGCCTTGAGGAAAGGAGTAATTCCAGGGATAAGACTATTGTAACAAACTAGCTCTCTTTGGCCTGCTAAAACAAGAAGGAAATACTCTCAACTTTGTCAATTTTAAATTATCATAACTGTTGAAATCATTGAGAGAATATTAGTTTATATCAGCAGAGGGTATGTCACTGTTCTGTAGTGGTTCGAGACAGTTATTAGCATAACTGACATCACAGAGAAAAGAGTAGTAGCAAAAATGTTAGTAGTTTATCTCTGATCTCTTGATACCATCGGATTGAAATGAAGGAGAAGAGATCAAGGAGAAAAATGCCTTTGTGAAATGTTATGGATGCTTTCAGGCTGATGAATGACCCTGTTCTAATCCACATTATTGTTAGAGAGCTAAATGAGTCTGGGGGACAGCAAACCTCCTCACACACTTAGAAAAATTCACTGTAATTTTGTCGTCATCTGGAACGATGGATCTTTATGTTGTTTGGGTTGCCACATTTTTGATTGTCTGAAAATGAGTGTAAAGCAAGGGATACCATAACCTCCCATGTACCCTGTTTCTCAAGGAGGGCTGGAAAGGCTGCCCAGAGAGGTGGTAGAGTTTCCATCTCTGGAGACATGCAAAACCTTCCTGGAGAAGTTCCTGTGCAACCTGCTCTGGGTGGATCTGCTTTGTCTAGGGGTTTGGACTAGATGATCTCCACAGATCCCTTCCAACCCCATAGCATTCTGTGATTCTGTGAAAGTAACTTGAGACACCGTATAGAGAATACAGTGAGACTGTAGGTATCTTTTTATTCTACTACAGACACGTACCAAAGATTAAAGACATAATACCACAATGCTTCTAATCAGGGCAGAGTCTGTGGGTAGAGAATTATTTGCAAATCTCCAGTAATTTTAACACCTTAACCATTAAGTTTCAAATCTTCAACCTGTAGTAATAATTAATATTTCATATGTATCAAAATTCCTCTCAGATTTGCACGTGACTGAGGAAAGAGTGGATAAAATAGACAGCGGCTTTTAGAAAATACTGGAGGAATGACTTAATTTTGTCTGTAAAAGTTTAGGAGGCACATGAATCCCATAATGCAGTGAAATTTATAGGAAATGAGGTTCAGCCAGGCAGGCAATTGAGCTTTGCTGTTCAGATTATGTTACTTGAATACTGAGCTAAGTTTTTCTGTAGCTGTAATATGAGAAACAGTGATGTTTGGTAGGATTAGGAAGCAATTTCTTTATTTATCTGGTGACATTTACCCCGTGTGCCAAGAAAACAGGTTGTTGGATAAATAAGATGATTAGGATTGTTGTGTAATAAACACTATTTAAGCATGTCTACATTTTAAAATTCTTGGTATATACTAAATAATAAATAATGAGATCATGCTTGCAGGATCATCTCTACTACGATAAAAACCTTCTAGTTTCACATCTTCTAGTGAAATTTCATATAAATAGCTATCTATATGGCTTACCTTTACTTGTTTTTATATTCAGTTTTTAAAGTCCCTTCTTCATTGCATACCCCACAAAACATTAACCTTTTAATTAAAAACAAACAAACAAGCAAGATGATGTCAGTGTAGTAAGCAGAGCAGGTTCCTCCCACGACTTGTTTTTACCTCACAGCCAGTTATTTAGCATACATTTTGTTACCTAACACAGACTGTAATGATCTTGCATTAGTTCCTTATACGCTTCCAATAACATTGGACAAGGAAGTTATAAGGAAAAAAATCACTTATAAGAAGGCAAAAACCAGAAGAGCAGCAGATAAATCTTCTGCTGAATAACTTTGAACTGGTGATGTTTGCAACATTATGTTTTGTAGAATTATCCTACAATTTATGTGGGTTATTTTCTCCTGCTTTATAATTTCCATTTATAGTCACTTCTGGAAGGATTATAGGAGAACAAAAACATATTTTTAATGATGATTTCCCAAAGTGGATCTGTTTTTTTTCCTCTGTTAAAAACTTGATATTTTTCCCTGCTGGGTGGTAAAAAAGGGATAGCTACACTGTGCACATAATCTTGTTATTAATCTGATAATCCACATCTGCTGTGTAGGAAGGAAATCAACAGCAGAAGGCTGTATGTAATGGGATTTTGCAGATTATAGTGAACGGCTCCCAGCATATGTAATAATTCAGAGTGTACCAGAGGAAACCTTGTTTTTTCCAAACTTGCTGGTTTGGGTAATTCAGGACTCGGTTGTTCAAGTTAAACTGTTGGGAAAGACCTGTCAGAACTAGCTCTGTCCCCGGTATAGGTTTTGTCGGGAGAAATTCCAATTTACTCTAATTACTTTAAATTTAAATGTTTCTACCAATTCAGTATTCTGAAATTATATTACTGTGCCACAATTACGTATGACAGAATAGGCTTGTGTGTTACTAACTACTCAGGAGAAAGAAAATCATTGTCATTTACAGATTATCCCAAATCCACTGAATATACTTACCTTGTCAGTTCTGTATCATTCCTACACAAATCAGTGTTTCAGTCACACAGCATAACGTAATTCTGATACATGGTTGATGACAGAAAGCCTGATAATTATTTTATCCCTCCCATTTTTAAACTAAGAAAAGTGACTGCCAGAGCAAACCCACATGTGACAAGAAAATTAAAACAAGGAGACATACTTTGAAAAAAAAAGAAAATCTTTTCCCACGCAATTATTTGTAAAAAAAAATAAAATATTTATTTAAACCACAATATTTTCAAGCTGTAAATCTAATGTTTATTGCCTTTAACTGATAAGAGTTTTACAAATGAAATGAAAATGAGTATGGCTCATGAGAAAACCAATGTGATTTACCCACACCAATAGCAACAATTGTCAAGAATATCATTTATCACCTGTCAGCACAATATACTACATATACAAACCGTTACTCAACAGCAATACATTTACCCTGACAAAGTTCTTTTTCACATGAAAACTAATCCATTAGAAACACCAAATCTGGGTTAGAAAACAAAACTTTTTTGACAGCGAAGTATATAAAATATTTCTCTGCTGAGGTTTGGGTTTTGTTTGGTTTTTTTTTCAACCGTACCTTCCTTACACCTGATTCTGTCTTTTAACTTCCTTTGTTTTAAACCCATTTTAATTTTAACTATATAATGGAGAAATTTAATGTTATTTCAGGTTCATTTAACTCATTATCATAATCCTATTTATTCCAAAGAAGACAGAATAAATAAAAAAAAAAACGCATGTATTTCTCATACGCTTATAACACCGATAGAAAAACAATGTGATTAAAGTAAATACTTATTTCTTGGTTGCTGTAATTATCAGAAGGTATTGATGAAATAAGCTAAGCAAATAAACCCTGTCTATGTTGCACAGATGGTGTAACAATGTAATACTTTTGTCACATTATTAACAATATTTTGCCAGTACCACAAGCATAAAAATCATTATACTCACACCTTCAATAATAAGTAATAAAATCTTGGAAAGAGAATTTTTTCAAAGTTCAAAACAGGTATGCAGGATCCCATAACATTTCATTTTTTTCCCTTGTTTATTCTTGGAAGTATTTACTGAGGAAACATTATTTTCTGTATTTCTTTTACATATATTTTTCTTTTTTGTTTCTATGAAACACTGAATTGTTTTAACACAATTTCTTTCAGCTTCCATTTCACTGGTTCCATCTGCTCTATTCCCGTCATACCTGCAGAAATAACTTCACAGGTTCCGAAGAAGTAATGTAGAAATGCTAAAATTCTGAGTATAAATTGATGAGTAATAATATTATAGTCCATGTAGTCAATGTACTCATCCCTTCAGAACATGAGCCACCACCTTGAGAGTGACACACAATTTTAAGTAGAAAAAAAATACCCAAGAATTGCATTTTTTTCCGATATCCATTCTCACTTTCTGCAGTATCTATCTTTTTTCTTTTCCCTATTCCCCCAAGCATAAGCTGTGACTTCACTACCTTGTAGGAAAAGACAACTTAGAACAAATTTGGCCCAGGGATTTCATAAGAGGAGAGGTATAAAGCTAACCACTAAAGCTCACTGGTTACCAGTTAAGACTTTCTTTTGGTTTTGATAATCTTGTCAAAATAATGAACTTGTTTTAACAAGTTTCTGCCAAAAACTATTGGTCATGTGAGGTTTTCACAGAAGGTACAAGAGGTTTTTTCCCTACTGGCTCCTCTATTAGAAGAAATTTCCACAACTTCTTCTTCATCTTCCAAGCTGCCTTGGCTCTGGGAGTAAACTTCAGTCTGAAACTGACTTTTGCTTATGAATGCCAGAAATGGAAGCAAAGCACAGAATAATTTGTTCTGTAAAAAAAAGTACCTGCTTGACAGTTAGAGCTTTCCTGCTTCCTAAGAACTTATTTTCCCGAGTTTGCGACAGTTTCACCTAGAACTCTGATGCAGGGTCACTTCAACTTAATAAATTCTAAAGTGTTTTGAAACATTTTTTATTATTTGAATGATATTAATAACTTTTTAAAAATCCCCCCGTTTTATTCCTGAATTCCCAGTTCCTGAGCAGGACTACTATTGAACTCCCAGTAGAGTTGTTAATTTCTGCAACAAGGGTTTTTAACCATCCAAAAGTTGCTGTTACCAGGACAGGAAAGACACCGGAGATAATGTCCTAATATAATTGTTTCTTCAATGGTTAGTTTCAGCCCAAATACGTACAACAGGAGTGAACAGCTTTATCGATATCCCAAGAGTCCTAGCGGCACTCATGTTACAGGATACAGATATTAAATATGCTTTCAGGTTTTTTTCTGTTCTAGAAAGGTAAAAAGCTGTGTGACACATGTAGCTCTTAAAACCAAAATTCATATGCTGCTTTGGGATAAAAAAAAAAAAAAGGAAAGGAAAGAAAAGAAAAGAAAAAAGAAAAATAATGCTGGTTCATCATTAATTTATATTTATTTCTCTGCTTAGAGTTGAAATTCAGGAATGGTACCAAAATTCTCTATCCACATTTATTTTATGTTCTGGATGTCCCCTGAGAAGAGACCTTAGGTATGAACACCTAATGGAAAATCATGCTGTAGCGCTGACTCACCTTTCTGCAGTGTTGATACTGGTCTGGACAAGCAATTCTCATCTTTTCTAACCAGAGCATTTCTTCCAAATTTTGTCTGTAACTGTCAATGTGGTGTGAGTTGATCTTCAACTTACTCCATAGTGGACGATCAATCTTCCTAAATGAAGCTCTATTTTTATATCATTCCATAATAGGTTAGTGAGACAGTTAGTCATCCTTCCTTGGCGTTTTCATACAATATATTAACACATTCCAGCTATATTCTAGTGTGTTTAGAAAATGAAGAACAGAAATCCTGTGATGATTTTATTGTAGTTAATGAACCTCATTAACTACAGGACAAGAACACACACACAAAAATACATATATAGGTGTAGCCTTTGAGAAAATGTACTAATCTGAATAAATATTTTCAATACCTAAATGTCGGTGTTAGCCTTTTCAGCTAATCTGTAAAGAGAAGCCTACAAAATTGGATATTTTCACTTTGTACAGCATGGTATTTTCCTGCTGTTGTGTTTTCCTGATACAGTAGCACAATTTACTCTTGTGGGTTGGTTTTTAATACATCCCTAGCTATGTTATCATGATTTCATGTATCATCCTGGATCCCAAGAGATATGACAGTTTAGAATAATTAATGATCTGTTTCATAATTATCCAGAACTGAATATTGTGTATGTTGACATATTGAAACAAATTTACATATCCAGAAGCTAAGAGGGCCATATGTTTAGGTTTTCTACTTAGAGGCGCATCCTGGTGGAATTTCTTACATTTGCTCGATTATCTCAGATGTCTGGTTTTATAGGTAGATTAGACACAATTTAACCTTGTCTCAGTGTGCTCTCAATTTAGTCTTCAGTCTGGTCTCCACAACTTCATCATGTTCCCTCTCTTGAGTTTGCAACAGGAGTGGCTCCCTGAGTTTGTAAGGCTATGGAGCTCTAGCTCCATCTAAAGTGATGGATGCTTTAGCACACGCACAGGTATAAAACATAAATGTTGGTGGAGCCTGGGCACTGAGCACATGCCCAGGTGAGTTCACGGGAAGGAACTGCACATACGTCAAGTCAGAGGCAGAGATTTAAGTTGCACTGCAAACTTGGGGTTTAAAACCTCAACATAGAAAACATTATCGGAGACTGCATTTTACAGTGGTTTCAGCAAGCGTTTGGCTCTTCTGAAACAGGAGCAGCTGGGGAAGATGAATAAGAGTGTAAATTATCTGGGACAGCAGAGTTTGGATGTCCATTCCCAGGTCTCCTTCTGTCTCCACAAAACCTCTGCCACAATTATCCTTCCCCGGTATTTGTGTTTATTTTTTTTATCTCAGAAGTATATTAGTACTGGTAAATATACCAGCTGCCATCACTGCAATCCAAGGACAAAACTGTGTAGGTGTGCTACTTAGAAATTCCAGACATTCTAGATGATCTTTAAAGATCCCTTCCAATCCCTGATATTCTGTGATTCTGTGTGATTCTGACTGCTCCACAGCTGAAGCAAGACTTTCTCCCCACAGAATTAGCATTTATTATTCAGTTAAGTAGAAGAGACATTTATTTGGACCTTGGTAGATAAAGCATCTTTCAACTTTTAATGTCTTCATCACAAATGTACTGGAAGTGGTGCATGAATGTAGTGCATGAACTGCATACTCAGTTTGAGGGTTAGATGCAAGCTACAAAGAAAAAAATAAAAGAACAAAGAAATCATTTAACAAAGAAATGATTTATTATATCACCTCATATTTATACCTCTAGCATGTCTTGTATTGAGCTACAGGAAACAAACCATGCAGATTGTGAAATTAACATCTCTGAATAGTTCATACCATGCATACATTTCATTCATATAAGCATAGAACTCAAAGGCAAACATTAAAACGGCATCTTTCCTCTCCCATTCCCCATGCTGAGCTTCACTCCTTCACTCTCAACTTCTCTACCTGACACTGAGTGGCTCGGGAGGGTTGGGTGGAGAAGGTGAGGATCGGTATGAAATGGTTTCTCTCCCTAGCTCCATCTTCCTCACCCCTTTCCTCTGCTCCACCACAGGCTTTCCATGGGCTGCAGGGGGAATAACTGGCTCAGGTCCTTGGAGCACCCCTACGGTGCATCTCTTCTTCCCTGGAGTACCCCTACGGTGCACCTCTTCTTCCCTGGAGCACCACCCTGGGGTAGCACCCTCACTGCCAGTGCCTCGCCACAGGTAGACCATAAACCTTACTTTAAATTAGGTAAATAGGAATATTGTTCCTGAAACTGAATCAGATGCCTCATGAATAGGAATACCTGAATGTGTAACATCCTTTTTTAAGGAAAGCTGTAAATTTTAACTGAGAAATAACGTTAAAACATGTCTACCATACCTTAGGTAGTAAGATAATATTTAATATATTTTCAAACTTAAAAGTTATTTCTTGAGAAAAATAGTCATATTTCAAGGTATAAATTATTTGTAAAGTAGTATGAAATTTTAGGCATAGAGACAAAAGGGGTTTTACAAGCTCATACTCTGAAGTTTCCTTTCTCAGAAGTGAGAGCCAAATTGCCATTATCTTCCCCCTAGTAGCTCGGGACGAAATCAAAAGAGGGAGATGTTCACTGTATCCCACTCTAAGTTCCCCTTTCCCCTATAAAGAATTCACTTTACTGTGTATGTCATGTCCAAAATAAAACACTGAGTTGTCGTATGATAGATGAAAGTGTTTTGATGCCGCAGACAAAGTATTTTCAAAGTTCTTTGTGACTGGTTAAGTAGGCAGTAGCTCTTTTTGAGCTAATCAAAAAAGAAGTGACAAAGAAAGCAGTTTTACTTTTTTTTCCCCAAAGGTAAACCTCTACCTGTAGCTCTAAATAGGGCCCATGAGATCATAGGCTTTGGTCCAAGACACTCTTTGGGATTTAGTTGCCTGTGTTCTACGGAGAATGAAAGGTTGGTTCAGTTCATTTCCTTCAAGCGGAAAAAGAAGAAAAAAGTAAAAGATAGAGAAAAAAAAAAAAAAAGAGAGAGAGAGAAAAAAAGACTGAATGAGAGGATTTGAGCTAAGAATTAGAATGCAAGGGTAGAAACAGGGAAATCCGTCCCATGTGTCTCGCCAGCCTACAGCTCACTCCACATCTGGGCCACTCCTATGGCTGCTCACACTCATGGACATGTCCTCTGGGCTATTCTTTAAACAACTATTGCCACTTGCCCTGCCAAGAACGGAGACCCTGTGAGGATCCACTGTCACAACAGGCCATGGTTGTGCAAGTTGAATATTTCCAGTACTAGTGTGCATTTTTAGAAACTTTTGGTGGTATTTGTACTTTTAATATGGAAGAAATTAGAGAATTAGTTACTTTTCTTACCTATTTCTAATAAGACTATCAAACCTATGTTGTTAAATTTTCATTTCAGAGATAGAGATAACTTTGGATTTTCTTGTGTAATGTTGTTGGATATTAAAGAGGTATAAAACCAAACATAATGCAGAGTTGCCAAATTACAGCAAAAACGGAAACATTCCTAAAGGTTTTAGGAACCCATTTTTAAAAAATTACTGTCTGTCTTTGCTGATAGCAATCGTACAGAGACATTCATTCAGTGCAAATTATCCTCAGCACTCATCAGTATTCCTTAAAAATTACTTCCAATGAAGTCAATATGATAAACGAGGAAGACCTGCACACCTGGCTGAGGAATGTGGTGTCTAAAGCAGAATCACCTGTGAAATACATAGAAATTATTTTTTATTATTATTAATAATTAATAATTGAATCATATTTAAAACTGTGAAGAAGTGTACTGTATCTTCTGTATTTTATTTATATGTTTGCACCCACTCAAATTATGCCATTATGAAAATAAGCATTCCTATCTCTAAAATTTAAGCAGAAGGCCAGAATATGGCTAGAAGCTTCTCTTCCTGTTTACCTACAGAGTGTGGTTCCTACTTAGGACACTTCATAAATAAATGATGATTTTTATGTTAAATATTGATATTTTCAGTTGCTTGTTCAAAACCGTGACTAGTAAATGTGGCAGGAGGTTTTTACTGTCCTTAAGGAGCTGCACTGCTGGGATGCATTACTCTTGACATTCCTCTGTCTAATTATTTGCTGGAAACATACACAAGCAGCCCAAATATTTTCGTTTGGGTTTTTAATCAGTAGACTTTTAAAATATTTCAACCTATAAGTTTTAATCTCTTAGCTGACATGTTTGATAGGGTACATCACCCAGATTGGCACAGTGTAATATATTGATACAATATAGTGATATATAGTTGATATAATATTTCTTTCCATCCCAAACAATTGTTATCATCTCATGTGATAGAAAAGGTTATACTCATAAATTTCATGAAATGCCCTTGAAGTTCCTCAGGACAGTGAATTTGAACACCAAATGTCAAGTAGATATGCTTTTAAATTGTGCAGATATATGTAAAATGTGGTTTCTAAATATAATCTTTAAAAGGTGAGTAAACAAAAATAATCACATTACCATAACATATTTGTAAAATACCCTTTTTGGTATTTCATAGCTGTGTACAATTAATACTGGCCAAAGTTATGTGTAAGAGCAAAACAGTTATAAAAAAATGGGGAATGAGAAAAGTCATAGAATGCTTACTAATCCAATGAAAGGTAACTTGAGATCTTTAAAGGTAAGAATAATTTTAGTATCTGCTACAGAAATTACACTTAGTTCCTTTTTCTGAAATCACTAGAAAAATAAATTATAATTACAATAATTATGTTAAATATAGTATGCATAATAAAACACAGGAAAAAAAAATATTTCTATTTTAAGAAAGGAAAAATCCATGCCGAATGCTAAAATAAATCCTGTTTAATGTTTTGTTTGTTTGTCTTTAGTGACTGTCATTAGTTAGACTGGAGGGCCATCTGCCTTACTTTAAAATATTACTGCAAATCTGCAATTACTGAGTTCTTTTGTTTGTTGCTCTGTATTTGTCAAGTACTATGTATTTTTCTGTAGGATTGTATTTTATGTTTGAGAGCATTCGGGAATCATGTGTGCTCTCTCAAGACAGGTACTGGCTTAGGCCAAGACTCCCTTTTGATTCAAAGCCACATCCAATGAAGAAGTTTCCACATGCACTGAATTTACTGCACATTTAGGGTTTCCTGTGTGCTGTGAGACCAATACACGACACACACTGTATAATCTTCTCCAAGCAGAGAAATTGTGCTTCAGTCCTACTGAAATGAATTCAGTGAGAGTCTTCAGTGGGCGGTTAAGCAGGACCCTTTCAGACTGAGAGCAAGGCAATGTATGTATCTTTTTTTAAATTGTGCTAAACAGCGTGAAAAATACTTTACCTAAATTCATTTTGCTTTATACAAAAACACACAGACTTAAAAGTGATTCATTAATACAGATAAGACTCCTATTGGCTTTAGCTGAAGTTGAGTGTCCTCCTGGCAATGCTACAGTAAACTGCACATCAGGCAAATATTTATCTACACATAGAAGTTCTCAGGAGAAAAGATGGTAAGTGACAGTTTCCAGTGTTTAACCTTATTTCAACACAGGTCTTCCTTTCCTTTCCCATTTATTTCCCCAGGTGTTCTCTAGGGTTAGAACCAGTAGACCAGTTCTGGTAGACCTACCAGACTGGTAGACCAGTTCTATTTAATATCTTTATCAATGATCTGTTTGAGGCCGCTGAGTGCACCCTCAGTAAGTCTGCAGATGACACTCAGTTGGGAGGGGATGTTGATCTGCTTGAGTGGGGAGGTAGAAAGACTCTACAGAGGGATTGATGGGATAAGGCCAATGGTATGAGGTTCAACAAGGTGAAGTGCTAGGTCCTGCAGCTGGGTCACAACAAGTCCATGCAGCACTACAGGCCTGGGAAATAGTGGCCGGAGCTGCCTGGCAGAAAAGGACCTCAGGGTGTTAGTCGACTGCCAGATGAATGTAAGCCAGCAGTATGCCCAGGTGGCCAAGAAGGCCAACAGCATCCTGGCCTGGATCAGGAACAGTTTGGCCAGCAGGACTAGGGAAATTACCATTCTCCCGTACTGGCCACTGGTGAGGCCCTACCTCAGCTAGTGTCACATTTTGGTCCCCTCACTAGAAGAAAGACATTGAGGTGTTGGAGAGGGCCCAAAGAGGGGCAATGAAGTTGTTGAGGGGTCTGGATAACACATGTTATGAGAAGTGGCTAAGGAAACTGGGATTGTTCAGCCTGGAGAAGAGGAGGCTGAGGGGAGATCATATGGTTCTCTACAACTCCCTTAAAGGAGGGTGTAGTGAGAAGTCGGTCTCTTCTCCCAAGGAACAGGTGACAAAGACATGAGGAAATGTCCTCAAGTTGCACCAGGAAATGTTCAGGGTGGATGTTTCTTCACTGAAATGGTTATTAATCATTGGAACAGGCTGGAACAGTAGCGGAGGTATTTTAAAAGACAGATAGATGTGTGTTTGGGGACATGGTTTACTGGTGGTCTTGGCAGTGCTAGGTTTACTGTGTATTCAATGATCTTAAAAGTCTTTTCCAGACTCAACATTTCTATAATTCTACTTCTCCATAAATAGGTTTTAACATAAAATATTCCTTTTTAAAGGTTTTGACAAATAGGTATCCTTTCATCTTGCAGCTTTCTTTAGTTATAACATAATTGCAGTGTTCAGATGGCACAAAGAAGTAACAGCTAGCTGAAAAACTGAGTAGCTAAATTGGAGATTACAAGTTGATCTCTAGAGTAGGATAGAAATCTGAATGAATAAACTTTATAAATCGCCATTGTTCAAAGCTGGTTTCACCACAGGTTAAGTCCTGTAATCATTTTGCCTTTATACTATTAATTTTTGCATTGCCATTCCTTCATGATAATATGAATTTTCAGTTTTTTCATTTCAGCAGTATCATGATATTATATTTTTATATCTATTTTTCCATGAGTTATGTTCCTGATTGGTCAAATAGTATACATGTAGACCAATTTGTAAGGTTCAAGCTATTACTAACTGTAGTATAAAATGATTATTTATTTATCATAGTGCATATAATTATTATGTGGCTAATATATTCAATTTTCATAAATGATAAATGTAGAAAAAATTGTTAAGTCATTTATCATTTATTACCTAGTAAGTCAATAACCTCGGGTAGAATAAAGCAAAAAAAACAACTTGTGAAAGAGTAGGATAGTAACAGCTTTGTTTAGATTAAAAAGCTACACATTTTAAATGGATTTTGATGCTTCATGATATTTTGCACAGTGTACGCTCTTTAATTCCTCTGTTTTTGGTAAAACTTTAACCATTTCTAAGTTTCAGTTTCTTATTTCAGCTTTTAAATAACCTGAGATCTTCAGTGTCTCTTTACCTTCAGTTCTGAAATAATCTGGAGTCAGTCTTGCTGCCAAGACTGTTCATGCATTTTATATTAATAGCCAGTGAACAAAACCAGAAATGACCCTAGGAGTCCCCAAACTGATGAATATTTAACTATGTTAAATAAAAAGTGAAACAGCTTCACCAGGATGGATTTGCTTTTACTTACAGAAAATAAAATTAATAAGGAAAAAATAGAGAAAGTGCCAATATTAATGGCAGCTGGAGTTAAGAAAGTGACAGCCAAAAAACTACACCAAATCAAGCTAAGAGATGCACTGCTGGGAGAAGAACAACTCATAAAATCATATATTAAATTGCAAGTATGTGGTACAACAGACTGGAGGAAGTTGACGTAATCAGTCATTGTAGGCCTAACGGAAATCTGAACATCCCAGTTAGCAAAATATCAGGACTGAAAAACAACATTAAAGCATTTTTTGGGTATATTGGGTTTTCAAGGGTGAGGTTTTAGTAGCAGGGGTGGTTACAGGGAGGGGGGCTTCTGTGAGAAGCTGCCAGAAGCTTCCCTTATGTCCCATAGAGCCAATTCAAGCCAAGATAGACCCACTGCTGGCAAAGGCTGAGCCCATCAGTGAAAAAGGCAGTGCCTCTGGGATAACATAACTAAGAAGGAGAAAAAAAAAATAATTAAAATTGCACAGCAGCAATCAAGAGAGAGAAGTATGAGAAATGACTATGTAGAAACCATGTCTGTGAAGCAGGAAGGGAAAGATCGTGCTCCAGGCACCAGAGCAGAGATTCCCCTGCAGCCTGTGATAAATACCGTGGTGAGGCAGGTTGTCCCCCTGCAGCCCATGGAGGTTAGTAGTCGACCAGAAACTCACCTGCAGCCTGTGGAGGACACCGTGCCAGAGCAGGTGGATGCCTGAAAGAGTCTGTGACCCCGTGGGAAGCTCATACTGCAGCAGGGTCCTGGCAGATCCTGTGGACCTGTGGAGAGAGGAGCCTATGCTGGAGCAGGTTTGCTGGCAGGACATGTGGCCCTGTGGAGGACCCATGCTGGAGCAGTCTTTTCCTCAAGGACGGCACCTCACTGAAAGGACTCACACTGGAGCAGCAAGTGGTTATTAGGACTCACTTTGGAGAAGTTCATGGAGAACTGTCTCTTGTGGGTGGGACCCCACACTGGAATGGGAGAAGAGTGTGAGGAGTCTTCCCCATGAAGAGGAAGGAGCAGCAGAGACAATATGTGAGGAACCATCCACAACCCCCTTTCCCAGTCCCCCTACATCACTGAGGGAAAGATGTAGAGAAAATCGGGGTTGAAGTTGAGCCATGAGGAAGGGAGAGGTGGGGGGAAGGTCTTTTCTCAAGATTGACTTTTTATTTCTCGTTATCCTCCTCTGATTTTACTGGTAATAAATTAAGACAGCCTTGATGCTGTTCGAGCGCTGCTCCGCTTGCAGCACTGCTACACCTTTCCACCTAAAAATACAAAGCACAGCACCATGGGGGCTGCTATAAGAGAAAGTTAACTCCATCCCATCCAGATCCAATACAGTCCGGAGTTCAAAACAGGTGTTTTGGGAGTATCTCTGATAGCTCTTTGCAGGTTTTCCAGGATGGGTTTCATTGAAAAATAACAAATAAATCTTACTGGTAAATATGTTATTTTGGAGTAGAAAGCAAATTCTATTAGCAATAATAGAATTCACATATTTCTGTATTTACTATCTGCCTTGATTCTGCATTCATTTTGTGAACAAGCTATTAAGATTGATGTACATTTTGGATGACTATTTGGGAAGAAAAGACATTTAGCATGTGGTCATTGGGCTGGGTGGTCCTGTGATAAGGAAAAAAAAAAGTATTTCAAATGGGCAAATTTTGAGGACAGTAACTTAGGAGAAATTTACAATTTCTTTAAGTTGGATTACTAATAACTACTCTGAATGTGGTGGGGAAAAAAATTGCAAAAAGAACTAAAGATCCAGTGCATAAAGAAACTGGTACATGAAGAAAGATATGTCTGACAGATCAATAAATATAGGGAAAATAAGTAGCACCAAGTGTCAAGGTGATTTAGTCCTTGCAAGGTATGCCAAAACAAATAGTAAAAAACTCTTCAGTTATAAAGACAAAAAAGAGGCTAGTAAGGGCATTTAGACTGAGGACTGAAATAAGCACAATTTTAGTAAAATCAAGTCAATGTTTAGCCCTCTTTTGTAAAAGTGAGTGGTGGAAAATTGAATAACACTCATTCTGAAGATGCATCTGGTTCAGCTCAGAGCAATGTTCTCCTTTATTACTTAAGAAACTTCGGAAACAGGTAGCTCTATTTCTGAGATTAGTGTCAGCCAGTATCAATATCTTTATTAATCCATACAGAATTTTCAGGTATTTTAAGAGATTGCTAGTTCATTTGCAACTTCTGGATATTCTGAATTTAAATAACTGTAGAGAATTGTATTTAATCTATCATGACAACTTTAAGCATTCCTGTAAGAAAATTAGATATTTGACACAAAATTTCCAAATCTCTTGATCTCCAAAATTCTAAATCCAGACACATTAAATTCATGTTGTTATTTTTAATATTTGTGATCTGGACTTTGTAGTCTTTCACAGAATGATATGGGGTTGGAAGGGACCTCTGGAGATCATCTAGTCTAACCCCCCTGCCAAAGCATGTCCATCCAAAGCAGGTATCACAGAGACTTGCCCCGGCTGTTTTGGAATGTCTCCAGAGACAAAGACTCCAGCACCACTCTGGACATCCTGTTCCAGTGCTCTGCCACTCTCCCTGTGAAGAAGTTCCTCCTCATGTTTAGATGGAACTTATTACATTCAGTTCTGTGCCCATTTCCTCTTGTCCTGTCACTGGACACCACTGAAAAAAGCCTGTCCCTGTCTTCCTGACACCCATCCTTTAAGTATTTATAGGTGTTGATCAAAACACCTTTCTTTTGTGGGTGTCAGATTTCTCCTACTGCTGGCTCCAGCACTCTCAAGGGCACTAATTAAATAAGGAATTTACAAGCCCCAGTGAGAAAAAAATGTCAGTATAAAATGATTTAAGTTTGCCTGTTCACTTGGTATCAAATTCTGGCATTTTTTACACCAAAGCAAACAACTTAATGAAAATAAGGTTGTAGTGCAATACATTTTTCTATCATTTAATACTGGGTTATTGAAACACTTTTAGGTTTTATGATGTTGGGATTTTTTCCAGAAAGCTTCCTAAATACATGTAATTAATACTACTAATTAATTTTTAAGAAACAAAGCATTTCGCTGAGTTGACAATTAAAGCTTCAAGTTCATATTTTCTAGTCCTAAAATAAGTACATTAAAGCCTATAGGTTAACTGGTATTGCTAATTCCAGTTCATAACTTCAGTATTTTATCAAATCTCCAATATTCCTCAATGCAAACATTTATGGTTAGAGAATTTTTAGGCTGATGTAAGATTTTATTTTGAAATTTCTTATGTACTGCCAGCTGACACACATTTCTTTTGCATTACCCTTTTAAAAAGATTTTGCAGGGAAAGACTGAATTTGTCACTCCAACACTAATTTGAAATATCTCTAAATGTGGATTTATATAAACAAATTTATTAGATGAGCTCACTTCTTATAAAATATAGTTAATGTAATTTCTTTCTGAGATACTTGCACATAATTATGTACTAAAAACTAAACTGCAGAAATACCAATGTTTTCAAGACAAAGTGTGTCTCTTTGATCTCCATTTAAACCATTGCTTGACCAGTGCTTTGGTATTTATTTACCAAATATGAACCTGATATGGCTTTCATTTTACTTATCTCTGAATCTCCTTCATCATTTTTTTTTCACAAGCTCATTGATATCTTCTTTATGTAGACCTCTGTCATTTGAGAAAGTCGTAAGGTTGGAAATAATCATCTGCACACGGCCAATTTCTTACACATTTTAACCAAACATTCTTTTCTGTCCACTGTCAGAGAGAGATTAAATGAGTAAATATGCCTTTAACTGTGAGGTTCGACTCATTCTACTTCTTATGCAGAGATATATCAAGTCCTTAAATAGGCTGCAAGATACCTATTTAAAAGTAAGATATGGCATATAACTTACTTTTACCAGCCACATCTCGTTCCATGATAGCACTGTATAACATCATGCAATGCCATCGCTCTGAAAAAAAGGCACACTTTAAAAAGGACAAAGTATTCAAATCTAATTCTTCACTAAACAGGGGCTGCATGCAAGTGAATAGATAACATCATGGAATCATACAATGGTTTGGGTTGAAAGGGACTTTAAATATCATCCAGTTCCAACTCCCCTGCCCTTGACCAGGACACCTCCCACCAGACCAGTCTGTACAAAATCCCTCCAACCTGGTCTTGGACACCTCCAAGAATCGGGCAGCCACTACTTCTCTGGGCAACTTGTTCCAGTGCCTCTTCACCCACAAAGTACAGAATTTCTTCCTAATATGTACTGTAAATTTCGCCTCTTTTAGTTTAAAACCATTAACCCTTGTCCTACCCCTAGATCTACTCCCCATCCCTCCCGTAGCCCCCTTCAAGTACTGGAAGGGGCTCTAAGGTCTCCCCCAGAGATTTTGCTTCTCCAGGCTGAATAATCCCAGCTTTCTCAGTTTGCCCTCACAGGAGAGGTGCTCCAGCCCCTTGATCATCTCCATGGCCCCCTCTGGATCCGCTCCAACAGATCCTTGTCCTTCCTGTGCTGAGGGCTCCAAAGCTGGATGCAGTACTCAGGTGGGGCCTCACCAGAGCAGAGCAGAGAAGAGCAGAGCAGAGCAGAGAAGTAGTTGTGGTGCTGTTCCACATATTCAACACTGACTTGGAATCATACTGCATCTATTCTTTGCAAGCAAAACCCCACCTAAAAAAACATTCACAGGGTCAAATGAGACTTCTTGTCATACCTTGGTACACACCTCAATTTCAAATGATCTGTTCATTGACTGCTGTGATACTGTTACTACGCTAAACACAAGCCTCATTCTTCTCTGTCATTTATACATTCTTAGAAAAATATAGATGGATAAGCATGTTCTGTCTTCCTGAGGCACCAAGTCTCCTGGTAGCATTCCTGAGAATACTCTGTCTTAGTTCCTATTTTAGATAATCCTACAACAAAATTTAGTCCAGGATAAGGAAACCTGTTTTTGAACATTATTTATATTGCCCCTTTGGGAAGCTACTTTATAGTAACACATTGCTCTTCTCTATATGTAAGATAACAACTGTCTTTTTAAAAAATCTCTGAAATCTAGAGCAGAAAGGAGTTTTGTAAAAGCGTTTAAATTGCACACTTTTACTCTAAATGGCATATACTTTTGTTTTTACTGTACTACTACTACTTCCCGGGCTACTTTCATGTCCTTCTACAAAGAGTTTTCTTTAAAATAAAATGCCTGTGAAAAAGTATTACCGATTATTGAAGTTTATGTCCTTTATATGATATATCCTTAGAGAGTTCCAGCTACAGAAATGTTCCAATTGTCTTTGATACTTACAAGACTGTTTAGTTTTCCCTTAATGCTCTCTCCTCTCTATGTCTATATCCTTCTTTCCTAACATTTCTCTTCATATTAATTCTAGGATATTAAAAATAAATAAATAAATAATGTTGCATATTTTTACTACCAAGGCTCTACAAACCTATGAATTAATATTTAAACCTCATATTGTAAAAAAAATACATCATTTTTCAAACGTTCATAGAATCATAGAATCATTTAGGTTGGAAGACACCCTTGGGATCATCAAGTCCAACGATCAGCCCTACTCCACAAAGTTCTCCCCTACACCAGATCCCTCAACACCACATCTAATTGACTCTTAAACACAGTCAGGGATGGTGACTCAACCCCCTCCCTGGGTAGCCTGAGTAGTCCATTCCAGGGTCTGACCACTCTTTCTGTGAAGTATTTTTTCCTAATATCAAGTCTAAACTTACCCTGTTGCAGCCTGAAGCCATTCCCTCTTGTTCTGTCACTAATTACCTGTGAGAAGAGACCAGCACCAACCTCCCTACTATGTCCTTTCAAGCAGTTGTAGAGAGTGATGAGGTCTCTCCTCAGCCTCCACTTCCTCATCCTACAACAGTTTATCTCTCTATATGGATGAAAGTTAAAAACATATTCTGTTTAAAATGTATTCTTTGAGTGTTTGTTCTTAAGATTGTCCTGGGAAGTATATTTAGAAGAAAAAAAAAAGCGCAGAAAAACAAAAAACCACACCAAAAAACCCCCAGAAAATCTCCAGTCATAATTTGTGACAAAAAGCAAAGATCAATTAGAAACTGAGTTTGGGATTCTAAAGGCACTGATTCCATATACGATTCCTGAATACAAGAATACAAGGTAGTTTAATTCTTAGAATGCTTCTCCTATATGTACTAGGTATTTTGTTGCTACCGTTTGTATAACGGATATAACTTATATATATCCTTAATTTTAAAATCTTGAAATGTAGCCAAAAAGAGATATTTCATAAAAACAAACAAACAAAAAAAAAAAACCCCAAAAAAACCCAGACAAACTAAAAAAAAAACAACTTATGAGAGTATACAGTGTGGGTTTTGGTTGGGGTTTTTTCTAGTTAACAAAGCCTGAAATAAGTCAACCTGCAATATTATCAAGTGCACTTAAAGCCTATATGATTCAGATTTGTGAGCAGCATAGTTCTTTAGCTGCGTAAAGCAAGACGTAACACAACTGAGTAGCTTTGTAAAAACAACCCATCAAAAAACTGAAAACCAACATACAACTCACCCTCCCCCCCAAAAAAAACCAACCAACCATATTTAAACCAAACCAAACAATCAAGAAAGCTTCACTCAGCATCAGTTTATTACATTCAAAAACATTAGGACTGTCCCACTATCAGCATCAGCAAGTGTTCATTGTTTCCCAGATAAAAATATTTCTAGCAACTTCCAGGCTAGAAATGAGAAAATTAGAAGCTGTAATTTTGGATTAAAAGAAATTATAGCAAGGCATTAAGGAACATAATGCCAAGATCTTCAACACTCTTTTCTCCTGATAGATTTTTAATTGGATTTGCATCTTTATTGGAGAGCAACAAAATTAAGTGAACGCTAGACATATGACTACACATTTGGCCATATTGGAACATACACTTCTAATTAGAACTTTGTTTTATTCAGTAATAGTGAAATGTGTTCTTTGTTATTACCTATTTGTCTAATATTTCTTGTAAATTTCAAAATGCAGATCTTTCCAAGTCATTAAAAATATTCACAGACACTTCAGACTTAATTCTGGTGTCTACTCAAGGGTTTCTGTTGTCACTTTCCCTTCAAAAATATTTCTTTACATATAATATTCAAATACACTCCTAATATAATTTATCAAAATATGAAAAATATAATAATACAGTTTCACAGACGAGTTCTCAATATGGTCTACCAAACCTCAGTGAGAAAACAGTTAATTTGAAGAAAAAAATCTAGAGATAATAAGTGAGTCTGGCTGAGACAGAGTTAAGATTGAGAACGTTAGGTATTAGCTGAACAAGAGGACCAGGACATACTCCAAGGATGATGGTCACGTCACCAGCAGCCATTGGGAAAAGTCCCAGATTGGACTCGGTGACCGACAGGAGCTGGATTCCAAATCTGGAGTCAGGAATGCTCAGATGGGGGTCAAAGGCAGACGAACAAACAGGGTCCTCCGCAGACATCAGCCCTTGAAGAAAGAAAGTTGGCCCTTTGATCCCTCAGTTTTTATACTGAGCATGATGCGGATGGGATGGAATACCTTAGTTGGTCAATTTTGGGTCACCTGCCCCATCCGCTCCTCCCCACAGGTGTGAACCCTCTGGGCTTTTCTGCTTCCGACCCTCCAACAGGGCAAATAACAAAATTCCCTGCTCTTGGTTGTTCTAGCAATAAGTATAAGCAAGGACCTCTCTGCACCATTCCTTGGTGTAATCAGGTCTTATCACTATGAAAGTGAACAGGTTGTGAACAATCTGCTGTTAATTTCAGAGTTTAGTTAATTAGAAGGGGCTTAACCAAAAAAATAAAATTACTGAATAGACAATTGGTTTACCTCAAACCAGGACACCTGATAAGCCATAAACTGGCTTTGTGTGTCACGAGGTAAGAGTGTTGTATACTTACAGATCTGGCTGTAACACAATAACCCTGGACTGCCACAATATGTAAGGAAACAATAACACTGTTATGTGCCAAACATGAAGCTACCAACCAATGCTATGGAATATCATTTAGATAATGTACATCCTGCCAAGTGTTTCCAGTGCACCTCGTCAAAGCTGGCACAACTGTTAAAGGAAGTATAAATTATATACTGTACCGTTTCATTAGTTCTATTCTGCAGTAAAGAATATCTTTCTGAGAAAAGAAAATAATTGAAAATTCACATAATGCTTAATCTATACTAAATACCCATTCCTCACAGGAGTGGTCAGTCACTGGAATGGGCTGCCCAGGAAATTGGTGGAGTCACCATCCCTGACTGTGTTTAAGAGTAGATTAGATGAGTTGGTGAGGGATATGGTGTAGGGGAGAACTTTGTAGAGTAGGGCTGATGGTTGGACTTGA
Organism: Jacana jacana; assembly: GCA_013400555.1. NCBI lineage: Eukaryota > Metazoa > Chordata > Aves > Charadriiformes > Jacanidae > Jacana > Jacana jacana. The sequence continues at coordinate 5,626 of VZTM01012623.1, read as the reverse complement.
TGGCCCCAAGGGTCTCTTCCAACCAAAATGATTCTATGATACTACCCCAGCCCCGTGGCACTGCAAAGGTTAATAAAATAAATTTTGTTTAAATCCTGGTTTCCAGTGAACCACAGCTTCTCAAAATTCTCTGTCCTGAAGGGTCATCAGAATGATATATTGTTCATTGTTATGTCAGCATGCTGCATTATGCAAGGAAACACAATGTTCTTTATTAATGGGGTGTAACAACAGGTCATCCCAAGAAAGATGCGTCAAGTCAAGGAATTTAGAAAATTCACAGTTCACTGAAAATAGTGGTTAAAAATATTTCTGTTTGCTTTTATAAAGTGAAAAGAGCTGAAAGGGTTTAACTTTAAAACATTTATTTTTCCCTTTCCCCACAGAAAACTTCTGCTCTGGATTAGGATATTCAGTAGATGTTCTGGTTTTTATTCATATTTCAAAGATTTTTTTTCATTAGTTTTGTCTGCTTTCTATTTCAGGATTTCATGATGATTAAAGAAAGCTCTCTGTGAATATTTTTAAACCCTATTACATCTGATTTTGTCTATTTTTATAATCATACACTCAAGAATATGTTGATGCCTAGAATTCGGGTGGCTTAGTGCATTTGTAAGGATTTTCCATTAACCATAGATAAATGAATCTCAAGCAATTATTAAGGGGGGTGTAGATATCAGAGAAACCATTTTGTGTAAGAATTCATTTCTTGTTCAAATATTTAAATTTCAATAAAATTATTAAAAGTATACTCTGGTGTGACCTGTTTGTTTTAAAGCCCAGCTAAAAAAAGAGGGAGATAAAGAGGCTTAGTTAATCTAGTATAACCTTCAAGGATTATCTAATAAATTATTACAGTACCACTAGTTGAATTTCCTTTAAGGAAACTGTTTGACGCCTTAAGAAGAAGTATGCTCGTTAAAAGAAGGGTTTAATATAGATAACCATAGCACCATTTATTTTCATATGATTTATTTTATATTGAAATGGAAGACATGCACATTCATAGGACTGACATTCATGTGGACTCTAAGCATCTAGCTGCTGCTTTTGCCTTTGAAAGTTCCACCATAGCATCTAGTTGCAGGGCATTTTTCCTGTCCTTAAACTTCCATCCCAAGTTCAACCTCCACTAACTAAAAAGTAAAAAAGATTCCTAGATGACAGAGGGGAACGCCCTGATTTCAAGTTGTACAGCATGCAACTCATTATCCTAACTGTAAAACCGACTGACTGTGGCTGATTTTTGCTTCGTGTATTCAAATATAAAATTGTAAAACGCAAGACTCACCAAAGGAAAGTTTTGTGACTCAGACAATGCATGTGATACATCATCTAAATCACCTAGTCATTGAGCAGTTGCACTTCTGCAGCTTCGTGCAGAAATGAATGGGTGTTACACAAGTGGGTGCAAGCTGGAACAGAGGAGGTTCCACTTAAATATGAGAAAAAACTTGTTTATGGTGAGGGTGAGGGAACACTGGAACAGGCTGCCCAGGGAGGTTGTGGAGTCTCCTCTGGAGACATTCAAAACCCACCTGGACGCGTTCCTTTGTGACCTGCTCTAGGTGTTCCTGCTCCGGCAGGGAGATTGGACTAGGTGATCTTTCAAGGTCCCTTCCAATCCCTGAGATTCTGTGATTCTGTGATTTGTAAAGTCACAAAAAAAGGCAACACATATTATACAATACCTTCGGCTTTACTCTCTCTTTCCTGTCATCAAAATAAACAGTAGAGAGAGAGATTTCTGTATTTTTTCTGTCTGTATTTATGTATATTGAAACAATTTGATGAAAGCTTTGTTTCAGTATATTTTAAACTATTAATGACATATAATCTTTAATAAATAATAGTCCCAGACTGGGAAGTAAAATATAAAATTATAGATCTCTTGACAGAGCTGTGTGATTGGACTAGCAAAAGATTTACAGTATCTGGTTTCTGGTTTTGAGAGTTATTTTGAAGTTCAAAGTGTCCTCTGATTGTTTTTCCAGACTTGTTCTCCTGCTAGAAACTCATTTGACAAACATATTCATTAGGACAAGTGAATTGGAAAAACTATAGGCTGAAAACTCACTAAGGGTAAATTATTAAAAAGCTTCAATGAATAATTGGATACAGCATTACAACTGCATGCACACAATTTCAGTCCATAGCTTCTTTTTCTTTTTTTTCAATCTAGATGCAGCATTTGCCAGACTCTGGTTTCATGAAACAGAACAACTTCATTGTATGAAGTACAGTACAAAGACAATGTTAATGTTTGCTGAGACTAACCTCATATTTAATGAAGCTTTTCTTTTCCAGTTTCCAAGTGTGTGAATTATTTAAAAATAAATAGCAATTTAATAGCTTTTCTGTTCTTAAAACAACAGCAGAATATAATCAGAAAGTTTAATTGGCCATACCCTGTGACTGGCTGAGCATTTGTCGGTGTTACTGCTTTATCCTATAAGATTGCAAATCCAGCATAAATTAACTTGGAGGAAAGATTAAAACCATAGTGAAAAAAACCCAAACCCACACACAATACCAAAACCAAAACCAAAAACAAAGGAACAAACCTAAAACACAAAGAAAAAGCAAACAAAAACTGCCTGCAAACGATCCACACCGAATAAGCTTGGGTTTTTAAAATTTTGCTGTAGGTTTGTTTGGTTGGTTTTTTAACTAAAATAAATAAAAAAAATAAAGTTATGCATTGGGATAAAAGAATTTAATCTTCCCCATATTCTTTCCCCCCCCCCCCCCCACCCNNNTGTCCCCCCCCCCCCCCCAAGCTATGCTGAGCAAAATCTAATGTGATGGATCTGTTCGTTCTTTCCTCCCACTTCATTCCTTTTTGCAATAAATTCACCTCCTGCTGAAACTGAAGCCATGGAAACTTTGAACTTTCAGAGTTGTCGAACTCCTGCACGTTTGTTTAGTGTTGTGGAAGGAAAATACATTTTAGATTGCACACGGGCATTAAATGACTGTGCTCATACTGGTAACGGAGAGTATCAATGGTTGTAAACAGTGCTATGAGGGAAGGAGTGGTGAGAGTGGTTGATAATTGAAGCAGTTTTCTGTGAGAATACAATGCAGTCAAACTGATCTGAGTATCTTATGTTCTAGGAAAGCTGATGAAGGGAAAAGATATGAAGTGCATTTTCTACCATATGACTAATATTGGTGTGTAAAATCAACACGTTTCTGTCTGCCTTGTGTTTGCAGTCTGCATCCATACATCCGGCTAACTGAAAGAAATCATCAATTTTAGCTTTCTTTTTGAAAAATACACTTAGCTAGAAACTCTCATAGCTTTAAAATGGTATATGGTTGGTTGGTTTGGGTTTTTTGTGTTGTGGTTTTTTTTTCTTTCCCATGAAAAGCTATAGCCATAAAGTCATGTAATGTAGAAACTCTTAGAATAAGGTGGCTCTCTTAAACCTTAAAATATCCCAAATGGGAGGATTGTTCAGCTACAAAGAGGCATTGACTCTTCCTTGAGAAGGGCAATGTTCTGAAGTTGTATAGCTTGACATTCACGGGGAACAGAACATGGCATATGGATATTTCATTGCACATTGCGGTATGCACAACAAATATTTGTCTCTCAATAAAACCATAAAGGAGATCTAAGCAGACGCAGGCAAATTACAATATAATGCCTTCAGTTTTGTTAAATTCTAAGATGAACTGGTCTGGCAGCTACTTATTTGCAGGAAAAGTTTGCAAGCTACCCAATAGGAAGGATTAATTTTTAGGCCAGATTATTTTCGTTAGTGAGAACAAAGATACTTTTACTGTTTCAAGAATGCCCATATGTAAAGCATACATTAAGTTGATAAGTGCAATTAGGTGCAAACCAAAACCAAAATAGAACACAGGTTATGCTGCCTGTTTGCCTGATCTTGAATCTAAGTATGTCCTCTACAGAGAGCATTAACATTGACATTAACACTAACCCACTGGAGAGGGTCCAGAGAAGGGCCAGAGAGACATTTAAAGGACTGAGAGGACCGGCATATGAGGAAAAGCTGAGAGAATTTGGTTTATTTACCCATGAGAAAAGGCTTACACTAGACCTTATCACTTTGTTCCAGTATTTTACAAGGGTAATATTTTACAAAGGTAATATTTACAAGGGGTAATGCGGGGAGATTCCAGTTGAACACAAGAGGAAAATTCTTTCCCAGTTAGAACAATCAGCCACTGGAATAA
>VZTM01012621.1:0-25970 GCA_013400555.1 Jacana jacana | reverse complement strand
TATATGTGTTTTTATAATACTCAATTACTCCTATGAGCATCCACACAAATCCTGTCTTTCCAGACTACAGAAATTAAGCAAGCTGTTAGCACTTTCTGCAAGGCCATAGAGAAATCCAGGTACTAGAACATTAAGTGTTCCCTTGCTCTTAAAAAAAAGTTCCAAGCAAAAAAGTAGCACTGCATCCACAAGCCAGACTGTGACAGAGTTATAGATACACAAATATGCAATTTGTAGTGTTGCAACATATGCATATATATGATACAGACCTTAATTATAGTCCTTGCAAAAAAGAATGCATAAATATTTATTGCATAAATTAGTTACATTTATATATAAAAGGTCTATAAAGTCATTCTCATGACTATATGCCTCACACTTTTGTCCTAATTGCTTATTGTACCTTCATAAAAACTAATGACTGGGTAAAGTCAGAGTGAGTCAGAATTAAAAGGATTCTGATTCAGCACCGTATGCTCTGACCACAAAACCACACTGCACCTTTCCCACTGTAAAATCCAGCCAACAATTCTCCAAAATTTCCTGGGAGAATCTTCACTTTTTTTTTTAAAAGGAAAATGGGCTCACCAAATTGTGTAATTCCTTCATTTTCTTACTTACCTGACATGGTGGGGGAAGAAAAAACAACAACAAAAAAACACTCACTGAAAAAAACACACTTCTGATCCAAATTGTTTGCATCTTTTGCATTTAAAGTACCTGACGCAACACAGTCCAACCTACCTGTGACTTTTGACTTTTAGGTGTGCAACTGCAGTGAAATATGTTAAATTAGTTACCTCCGTGAGAGATCCACAGGGTACCCCACCATGTAAGACTTCATCTAAGCTACGCAGCGTGGTGGACAAAAAAGCTGAAGAGGGATTGACAGACTTCTTCAGTTTCATTTCATAAGCCTACAAAAGGAGGGAAAAGGCAAGAGAAAACACACAAATCAGAAAACATCTATTTCTATTTTTTTTTATTAATGCAAGTATCAAACTTCTTGCATTTGCTGTCATCAATCTGGAATGACTTAAATCCTGCTGAGGAGCAAAGTATTCTTACCTTCAGCTGTACTCCTCTCTTAGCTCACCACCCTTCCTTGCATTTATATCCCATTTATAGAACAAACTTTTAAATTTACTCTCTGAAACATCTCCCTCACCACAGCACTTAATGATAATAAGCCTTAAATAATGTTTTGAAGGTTTTTCTCTGCTCCTGTTCAACAAGGCTTGCTTTCAACCTGCAAAACTCCAACTTCTAAATGAGGAAACACTCTATGTATGGTTGGTGACCAATGCAGAACACTCACAGGAAACCAAGAACTCCCTGGCCAACATTCATTACAAATTTGAAATTACCTGGTTTCAATGAAAGGTTTGATAAAGATTCCCAAGCCTGGGACAATTGCCAAGCCTTTGAACAAGCCTGAGCTGATCCTACAGCTATTTATAATTTTCCACTTTTGTGAGGAAGACTAGTCAACAGAACTGGAAATGGTTTAAATCCTAACTCCTCCACCGACTAGAGGAACAGGCCCAAGATCAGAATTCTAGTTCAAAAGAACTATTTTCACTTGGGGCATCAATTTAAACCAAAGAAGAAACAGTAAATAGAAATGCTTATCAGGAAACACCATAACAGGTCTTGTTTGCACCTGGTGGACACCTGCTAAAACTGACACATGCCTCAACTGCTGAACATCAGAAGTTTGATTTTAAAAGGAACAGTCCAAGATCTAATGGTTGTTGCACTAGTTATAGTTAAAAATTCCCAGAAGTTTCAGACTCCTGGCCAACAACAGAGATTCTCACAAGCCCTGTCACAGCATACCACCATAACCTGTCACAACTGACCACTCCAGAAAATCCAATTTTCTCTACGCCTGAGAGAAATGCAGGCAACAGATTTATCCCAGCCTTAAGACAGTCTGGCAGGAGTATGGTGTACTATGGAAGCACATGTTGAACTTCATAACTGAATTGCTAAATGAGAGTTCAATTGAACAAATCTTTTCCAATAGTAACTGAAGTTAGCTTCTAAAGATTTTCTTATTGCTTCCTATTTCAGGGATTTATGTTTTAAATTTACCTTCCAGACACTGCATCTTGTTCAGCTAGAGACCTCTAACATAATTATCTTTTTCTACTCAGTGCATAATGTGATCCAGTTACCCCTTCACTAACTTCTCTGATTAGCTTGGTAGGCTTCACTCTGTACTTCATACTGCAAGGCAGGTTTTCCAGAAATTAAAAGACTTCCACTAAGTATCTTGGCATACTCTTTAAGTTTTGCTGACAGTGCTTCCAATGCTGCATCTTGACAGTATTTCCCACTTATAACTCCTATTATCTTATTATTACTATTTTCTATTTACTCAAAGATATGGTCAAACTTTCTTGCTTCAGTCATTACATTGTATCAGTCACTCTGACCTCAAGCCCATTTGAAATCCTTTATTTGCAAAATTTCAGTCCACAACCCTTAAAAGCAGCCAACATCATCTGCTTCTGGAAGTACAGCCCTGTATTTCACTCATTTACATATCTGGTCATCTAGCAGCTGGCTCCATATTAACAGTCCTCGACAGCTGCTGTCTGACAAACGTCACTATCTGCCAAGCTTCTTGGCAAAGACTTATTTTATTCCAAAAACTTGATTGAATAGCTGTGTGTGGATGACAGGCAAAGGCAAATGCCAGATGGACTTACAACATCCATCTGTATTCAATGTATTAATGATTATTAACAGGAATTAGCTAAGTTTTAATCCCGTCTTATAAACCATATTAATTCTGCTTATCACTAACTTTAACACAGTGGGTTTGTGAACTTAAGTTTTCAGAGTTACTGTTACACTTACTATGCCGATTACTCGTAATAAGCTTTCACACAGAATCACAGAATATCAGGGATTGGAAGGGACCTTGAAAGATCATCTAGTCCCATCCCCCTGCCAGAGCAGGAACTCCTAGAGCAGGTCACTCAGGAACACGTCCAGGCGGGTTTTGAATGTCTCCAGAGAAGGAGACTCCACACCCTCCCTGGGCAGCCCCTTCCAGTGTTCAGTCACCCTCACAGTAAAGAGGTTTTTTCTCATATTTAACTGGAATCTCTGTTCCAGTTTGCATCCATTACCCCTTGTCCTATCATTGGATGCCATTGAGAAGAGCCTGGCTCCATCCTCCTGACACTCACCCTTTACATATTTATAAACGTTAATAAGGTCACCTCTCAGTCTCCTCCAAGCTAAAGAGACCCAGGTCCCTCAGTCTTTCCTCATATGGGAGATGCTCCCCTCCCTTACCTTTTTTCAGTAAAACAAGCAGGCTGCCTTGACATTGAGACTAGATATTAGAAAGAAAATCTTTAATAGGAGGGTGGTGAGGCACTGGAACAGGTTGCCCAGGGAAGTTGTAGATGTCCCATCCCTGGAAGGGTTTAAGACCGGCTGGATGGGGCTTTGAGCAACTGCTCTAGTGGGAGGCATCCCTGCCCATGGCAGGGGGTTGGAACTTGACGATCTTTCAGGTCCCTTCCAACTCTAACCATTCTATGATTCTATGCCATGTCAGAACTGTCCATGTCCAATTTGTTCTCAACAAGACACCATTTTTGACATCTTTTCATGTGAATTCAAAAAAAGGAAACAAAATCTAGCCACTGCCTTGCAGATACCATCTGTTTCGTTCTTGCACTTTCCCCAGATGGGTTACCTGTAACCTAAGCCACACTACAGCTCGTTTACATGGCTTAAAAAAATTCTCAAGACGTTATTTTCAGGATCACTTAATTCTTGGCACCAACTTTATGTCTAAAAGCAATTTATACTGAAATTATTCTTCTTTGCTTGTACTAAACATTACCTTTTTTATCTTTTTAGTTGCAGAGTCAAAACTAGGAGTAATTTGTATGTGTTGGATTGCAAGACAAAATGCCGTATTTCTTTACGGCACACAGAACTTATTCTGCGGATCTGACCAAACTCTTGAGGCTGTAATGCCTAACAAAAGTCACTGCATCAAACAAAAGTACCTCAGAGATCTAAATTTAAAAGCAAAAGTATTATTTCACTGTGCAATTCAACTGAGACATCACAAAGCTCCTAGGTAAGAACATAAGTGACACTGTTCAGCTTTCTACTGTATGGGAAACAGAATCAAGAGAAGCATACTTACAGTCTGCATTTTGGGGGCACAAGCCCGGCTGACTTTACAAAGAAGCTTCTGCACATCATAGTAGCTCTGCCCAGTCACTTTCATTAACTCCAAGAGGGAAAGACATAAAAAGTCCTGTAAGATGATAGAACAGTTCAGAGAGCTCAAGCCACAAATCAAGACTGGGGACTAAACTGATAGAATTTATACACAACTAATAGAGACTCCACAGTTTTACCAACTGTACCACACTATTATGCTATACCTCTCCTACCTTATTCTGATATTGGTATATTAAGATAACTTGTATTCTTATTTTAAAGGACATGGAGTCAAAGGATCGACCATTCTACCTGATGGAATTGCAACAAGATAACACCTTTTTGCCCACAAAAATCTCTACCTCCCTAAAAAACATTCAAATTGCATCATGTCTTTTGGATTGCAGTCCTAGGGCTAGAGCCTGTATTTATCATGCATACTACTGCAATATATAGGGTCTCTGGACTCTCTTTAGATGAGCACTCATAAGAACAACTTCAGAACGTACTGCTGCATCAACCCATAACCGATAGCATAACTTCACAGCACATTCACACACTAGATTACGTAGTATAAATGTGCTTTTGTGAAATGGATGTCTTACACCATGCAAGTAGTAGGTGGACACCCCTGCTAAAATAAAACATCTTAAGGTTCTTTAGAAGGAAAGGTGGTTAAGTACAAAAAACCACACACCCCACCCACATGAAACAACCCTCTCACCTGACAGGTGATGATCTGATGGCGACTCAGCCTTTCACACAGCTCCTGAGACAACCTTGCTCTTCTAAGTTTCTTAGCAGCCATGATCCCCAGTCTACAAGGGAAACAAAAAATTTTTTTGAGAGATACTTGGAATATGATTATGCAGACAATTACACTCAGTCCTTGCTAAAGAACAGGAAAGTGTGTCTGTATCTATATAATTTAATGTGATATAGAATTTCTACATAAGTTTAATGTCACATTGAATTACCACTCTGCAAGCAGTTATGTAAAATTATATCTCCTTGTCTATGACCATGCATGAGATACTGCCAGTAAGAAGTGTCAGCAATGCTTATAGGACAGGGGTTTCTGGGACATAAGAAAGCTGGATATTATTCAGCAGTGAACTGAACCTCATGCTATACTGCACTACCACAGGATGTACGTAGCTCTAGAACATATACTGCTAGAACACAACACTGTTCTGGTGACCCAGGACCCGTGACAGATGTTGAAAGTGTAGGAAGGCCCCAGGAAGACTTAAGGGCTGGAAACACCATTTAGCATACAAGACTCAAGATGGTCAAACCAATCAAACCTATGTCATTATGTACTTTGTAATAATTTATGAAGCAAACACAGTTAATAAAGAGTTCTTCCATTTAGTCAACAGTGTAAAAGAAACCAGAGGCCAAAGTTAAGGATGTGAAAGCTACATTGAAAATATTATTTTGTTCTAAAAGCGAACAAAAACACCAGTGGACCAAAGCAGCAACAAGTGTGGCATATTCAGCCATTTAATTAAATTGTACTTATGGAGACTGAGACTCCTACTTAAAGATTATCTGATTATTTCAGACAGGCCTTAAGAATGCTTTATGTGGCAGGTAAAGTTATACTACTATATACGTCCTTCTCCCCTTAGCCCTCAGCTATCTGCATTTGTATGTCACCCTCCTCCCCCCCCCCTTTTACTGTTCCTTTCTACTGAACTAAACTCCAGCTGATGGTATTCAGCTTGATGCAATCTAAAGCACACAGGTTCTCCTAACCAACACGTACGTTCAAGAGTCCTAGTATTCATTTAGGCAGAAGTTTGGGCAAAATAGCAGTGTTTTCAAATAACATGAAACCGCCACAACTTTTGCAGGTGCACAGGCCTCCCCACCTTCACAAGATGGAAACTTAACTGCCCCCCCTCCAAAACCCTCTTTTGCCAGGAGGAGGAAAACCAATGGTGCGAGGAGCTCGGTGTCTTCCCAAGCCACCAGCCCTATGGAGCGCCACGTCTCACACCAACCGCACGCTCTGCCACCTGCGTCGCTGGTTCAGCGCCCACCCTCGCTGCTGAACACCCGCGCAGCCGCGGCCTCCGATAACCGATGTTGTGACTGAAGCCACGGCAGCGGCTGCCCGCACCCCCTCCAGGGACCCGGGAGGGGCGGGGCGGGGGGACAAGGACACCCGTGAGGGGAGAACCACAACGCTACGCGGGCACGGACCCGCACCAAGTGCCGGCGGTGCTGCCGAGGGAGCCGGGCATCATCCCCTCGCCTGGAATGAGAAAATGAACTTCAGGCCCCAGCACCCGAGGGACAGCAGGAGCTGCGCGGCGGCGCCCAGGTGACTCCGGAGCCCGCCCTCCTCATCGCTCCGAGACCCGGGGCTGCATCCGCAGCCAGGGCCCTAGCCCGGGACCCACTGCCGGCACCCGAAACCTCTCTTCCGCTGCAAAGCCAGACTTACTCCCGCAACCGCGGGGGACGGCGGGCCGGGTGAGGCCGAAGCCCCCCGCCCGCCCCGGGAAGCGGGCAGCAGCAATCCCGGCGCACCTCACCACTTTTTCAAAGCGTCCCCGCGGCGGGCCCGAGGAGGCGTGGCCAGCGCGCAAGGCCTACACTCGTGATTGGCTCCGCTCCTACCAATCCCCTGTGCCCATGAATGTCGGTGGTGCGCACGGTGTGCCGGGAGCGGTGGTTCACGGGGGCGGGCGGGAAGGCGGCAGTCATCAGGTGATGGCGGCTGGGGTCGGCTGTGCCGCCGTCGCTTAGTGAGGGTGTTGCAGCTGCTTCCGATCCCGGTGTGCGTCCCGGGGTAGCGCCCTTCCAGCTTTAGGAGTAAGGAGGGGACGAGGGGTCGTTCAGTGTTTATCTCTTTATCGTTCAGTGTTTATCTCTCCCTGTACTCAGCACTGNAGAGTAGGGCTGATGGTTGCACTCAATGATCCCAGGGGTCTCTTCCAACCTAAATGATTTTATGATTCTCTGCTCGTGATGAGCGCCGCCCCGGAGGCGGGATATGTCAGTGTGCTCTAGGCGGGGAAACCTCCCTGTGGGCCTCCTCAGGTTTTGCCTTTCCCAGTGCTTCCGTGCTTTTCCCCAGGAATTCTTCCCGTCCTCTGCACATAAAGCATCCACAAAACTTGAAAGTCTTCACTATGGAGAAGGCTTTCCATCCGTTCTTGGTTGGAAACGAGCATTGGGATGCTGAGACTAGGCTTCGAGTTGAGGGCTTACAACCATCTTGTCTGCTGCCAGCCCTTCTGACTGAAGAAGCTATTACCCTGTAACACGAATGTAACAGGGGGAATCAGTCACTGATTATGATTGATGTGACTTTATTAATGTCTGTAGGGTGAGTTTTCCAACTCCAAGTCTAGCTTACACCAGAAAGGACTGAAGTATTTTAAACGTGTCTGCATAATCTTTTCAGTTCTAGAAATTGACCTAACGGAGGGGAAAATGGACCAATGCTACCTGGGGCATTTAGCAAAGGCCTGTGTGTTGGGAACTGCATGGCTAGGGTTTTTTCTGCACTGAAAAAGTGGGACAGTGAAGCTGTGAGATACGGAATGCTTCAGCCAGTTTTCCAAACTAGCAAACAGGGGAAACATGGCAAGAAGCTGACTGTCATGAAACACCCAACACCCATGGTATCAGAAAGGGTCAGTGGAGTTAGTGTTTCATTCATATCCTGAAGGGAGCTTATGTGCCCAAAAAAAGTCCAGAGGATTTAAGAAGCTGGACAGGGAGTAAGCAGCCCGTCCAAAAGGAACTCAGAGCTTTAGTGAACAGCTAGCTGAGCAGGGAGAGAAGAAATGAAATGGAGGAAGAGCTCCTCCTAGTGTAGTTTGTCTTTAAAAGTTGACTTGAGAATTCAGTCACAATTGAGAAAAGCCATCTTGGGGGGAAAGGATGTCTATTGCTGCAGCTTAGTTTCAATGGAAACAGGAGGGCATGATCATAGTGTAACTCTGTCATCAACAGAATGAAATAGACAAAAATTTGTGCATCATCTTCTTCATGTAACTCAAGAAAGTTAATATTATATTATCTAGAGGATTACCAGAGGAGTGTTCACCATCAGCGTTCTCAAGCAGCAGCACAGCAGGCAGCTCCACAGCTTCCATATGTTTGACTAGGACAGTAGTCACTAGGAAATCAAGGCACTCTGCAGCCGGCTCTGCTCTGTAACCTCGGTCAAGCCCCTAAATGACAGGGTATCTGTTTTCCTTCTCAGTTTTGGTTTTGCCTATTTGGAGTATAAACAGCCTAAGTAGCGCTGGCCCAATAGATCTGTGTCGGGCATGACACAGCAGAGAGCTGCTGTACTGCTGTACTCTATGCCTTTAGCTGCCACTGGAACTCATAATGAGAAGGCATTAATAAAGTTAGGAGATGGTTACTTTGTAAGAACTGAGCTTCATCACATTAATTTAAGAAGGTCCTTTGAAGTAGCAACACTGGAGCAAGACTGGCAGAAGGGCAAAGCAGAACAGCAGCAACAAACTAAATCTCATAGAAGAGTGCTCAATCACCAAACGCACCAATTACAATAAAAAAGGGAATGGTGATTAGCTTGCTAAGGGGCAAGCCAAAAGGGACAGAGTCTGATTTGAAGGGCAGAGGATGAAATACTTCTCAGTTCTTATCCAAGCAAATACTCAGTAGTTAAGTAATTCCACAAGCCTCCAGAATGGAAGAGCTAATAGCAAAATTTCTCCCTTCTGGAACAAAACCCACAGAAAAGTTTCTTCCTCAGACTCAAGACAGCCTTTTGTGAGCATCTTCAGATAACAGTTTCACATTCTGGAACTTTTCAGATCATTCACTTAATTGCTAGCACAGCACCAGCTCACTGATACTACAGTCCTCAAGTTTATGACTATTTTCCAACTATTAATTCTTGCCTTAAAATTAGCAGTGCTCACCTGCCCCTGTGAAAGTGTCTCCCCAGAAGAGTTCCCTCTGTAAGAAAAGAGCAACTGCTCTGACTCACAAGGGTAATCCAGATATTCAGAGCAATTCCCCCACCTCATGCTTGCTGACTAGCATCTAATTAATCTAATATATTCTTATTCCTTGGGGTCATCTACCTGATGCCTACCATATTCTTTAAAAAAAAACCCATCCATATTCTTTAAAAAAACCCCATCCATGTGCTCCTGAGACTGGAAAGTGATTTTAGGTCATGCTTTCCTGGGATTAAGATCCCAAGAGGTTGCTCAATAACGATACACAAAGGAACCTCCAATGAAGTGTTCTCTGGGTTGCTCTCTCCCCAGAGGAGGTGGAGATTTAACTTCCAAACCGTTGAGGTTGCCCCTATCTCAAAAAAAAAAAGGGAATTTAAAGGATCTCACAAGGAGTCCTGCACCCTGGTTAAATGCTTTATTTTCAATGCTGTACATACCAGCACAGCATTAGGAAAGCCACTTCACTGAGACTTTCCCAGCTGCATCTGCTCCAGGGATGGGGCAGAGGGAAAGGAAACCATCTCGGTGTTGTTTCTACAAGCTGCTCAGCACAACCTGGCTGTTACCACTGGCTATAATAAACTGAGGAGCAACAGACCTGGGAAAAAATATCCCATCTTCCCATTCTGAGTGATTCTGCCCCTCCCTCAGTCCTCTGAACAGTCTGGGGGAGAGATAAATGCTTCTCCCCAGGCAAGTAACCCTTTTCTCCTGCTCAGGAAGGATTAAAACCAATTATAATGAATCCTTCTCAGGTATTAGTGAGGACCTGTCTGACCACACACTTTTACACACAAGAAAAAAGCAGCTTTTCTCTGAGGACAGGCAGAAGGCACTTCTCTGTTCTCTACCTCTTCACACATGCTTCTGTGGATCCAGAATTATCCATCACCCCCAAAAGCATTTCAGAAATACTCAGCAGCAACGTCGAGCTTATGAAAAGGAGCATCTGTACCTTCTGCCCTTTCTACAGAAGAGCAGAGTAGCCACCTTCGCTACATTTGCAGGCAGAAGGACAGACCCGCCTGCACATTACAGCTTTGAAAGATTCAGCTGCATTTGCTTTCTGACCAAATTACAGCAAACAAAATGAGAGACCTCAGGGATTATTCCACTTTTAGCCTGTGCTCATCTAAGCAGATTGCCCTCCAAGATCAGCCTCCTCCTTCATTTAGCTTTTTCTGGTTAAAGGGACAGCAAGATTCATTCAAGTCTTCGGGCTTTTTATATTTCTTCAAGGTTCTGTTAGATGAGAAGGCTGTGGCCTGGCAGAGTGGTGGCATAATAATCAACGGGGAGCTGTTGTAACCAGAGCAGCTCTTTATGCGTAAATGCTAAACCCATTTTACCCTGCATAAAACAAACCCTCCTGCCTTTTGCCTAGTGATGTCTGCAGTCATAGAATCATAGAATGGTTTGGCTTGGAAGGGACATTAAAGATCATCATCTAGGTCCAACCCTGCTGCCACGGGCAGGGGCATCTGCCACTAGAGCAGGCCGCTCAAAGCCCCAGCCAGCCAGCCTTCCCACTCTGGACACAGAATTTCCTTCAGCTTTCCCTGGGATGCAGAGGTAGACCAAGAAATGACAAATACCACAGCAGGGGGCCCTTAGCATTTGACAAAGCAGATACTATCTCACTGAGGTAATCCTTAGGTCCCTGCTGCAGTTTTTTGTTGCTAAAGCATGGGAAAATATGCAACATACCCCATTACTCAGAAATTTGAGCTATATTTAGACTTTTGTCCTATGAAGCAGATCTGTTTCACCGTGACCAGCTATTGAAGCAGACTCGGTAGTTCAGTGGTTCCCCTTTGAATCAGGCCAGTTCTCTGGGGACGTGCACATCCAGCATGTCACCCTGTGATCCTTCACAGCAGCCAGCCTCTGCTGAGAACCTGCGATTGGACTGGAAAAATCCAAGCACCTCACAGTGACCAGCAGTGTACCCCTTGCCATCACACACCGAGTCACACACCTGCAATTTGTTTGCACTGGTGGTGCCAGCTTTTAGCAGTTATGGTAGGACGCCTGTTGCTTTCAGGTACAGCCCTTGCTCCATTTGCAGAGTTCTTCAGTGGAGAAATGAGACGAGGGGAGCCAGTGGACTCTTTTGAGAGATGAGCTTTTTTGCTTGGAAAACACCAGCAGAGAAGGGTAGATCCCAGACATTTGTCTCTGTGCAGTTGCCAGAAGTAGGAATGCCCCTGGAAAAAAGAAAGACTGATTCACATGCAATGTCAAAAACAAACCCCTGACGTGACTATTTTAGTTCAGCTCACCACCTGAGGAATACGTTCCAAAGCAGTAATGGCAGTGAAAGTGACTTGGTTTTTGGAAAAGTCTTCACTTTTTGATGTTACAGATTAATTGCTGTGATAACCCAGCAGCTGAATTGGGCCCAGTAGCTCTTATTTCAAACAACAAACATACAAACCAGCAAGCAAACAAAGCCTGGATCACCTCATCCCATGAATCATTTCAGTCTGGGGCCTTTGGCTCTTACATGCTTTTCGTTCTGCTTTTTAAAGTGATGAATGAGATCCCTATAGCTGAGACTACAAAGGAAACTGTTCCAGATGTTCTCGCTATCCTTCCCAGAAAATGTTGCTGCAGCGTTTCCAAAGGTGGCTGAGTGGCGCGGAAGAGAGAATAAACCAGCAAACCTGGGCAGAGAAAACAGAGGAAGGCCTCCACTCCCACGGTGTTTGTGCCTTACAGTTTTCTGCCTGGCCCTGAAAGGACACCTTCGTGTCCTGCAATTGAACATTGCTCACTCTTACAAACCACCTACAAGAAACTCAGCAGTCCCAAACAAGATCAAACCAGAGACCCGGTGTCCTATGTCTTAGCAGTGTTAGCAAAAAGATTCAGGAGATCTCTTAGTGAATAGTTACAGAATAATTCACCCACAGAGCAAAGAAGCCATCACATTAATTCTGTGGTGATTATTTTTTACCGTGAAGCATGGTGCTTCTTGTCCATTTTACTGGGATGAGCAGACAGCAATGATAGATTCCAATAACACCCCAGGACTCCACTACTGCAAACTCAATTACTATAGAGTACCCAGGCAAGCATGTCTGCTATTCACTGTTTGGGCATGATGCCATAGCTATGATCACATTATCCTCACTCTACACTGACCGCCCATGACAAATTGATTTTACAGATTCAGAGCTATTTTTTAAATCACTACAGCATATATATTAAATGAACTGTGTGGCAAATTAAGCCTATACTTCATTGAAGTAAAATAGAACATTTGTATGGCAAGAAGTTAAATGCATGATTGGCTGTTTGGCTGAACTGAGGTCCTATTAATTGTCTGATAATTGAACTTTTGTTTATGTGGTCTTTAGGATATAGGCTTATAGGCAGGATGCACCACAGTCCAATCCAATCCATTCCAGTCACTGGAGGCGTATTTTTACCAAACCTCAGGAGTTTTCACACCCAAGAGGGAAAGGGCATGAAATGAGAACACTCCCAGCCGTGCAGAATGAAGTCCAGGATGAGAAAAGGTGCCTCTGAGCTGACGGGAGATGGAGCCCTCCTGCATTCATCGCTGCCTTTCCTGGTAGCTGTGCTGTCACAGCATCCCTGAGGACAGGTGTACCCTGGGCTGTGTGACTCAACAGCCTTATGGTACCAAACACTTAATTCAGCTGGCTCTCGTTCAGCCTCCACTGGGAGCTGCGTGTTTTCATCACCTCTCAGCGGGGACTCACCAACTCACATGTGAAGGTCAAATGATTTCTAAAAGCCTCTGACTTGAGCTGGCTTGATTTTTGAGCTTCCAGCTTGAAACACTTTCAGCCCCAGGGGTGTGCAGCTGTCATGCTTTTAAACTGGAGCCACCTGAAGAAAATCAGGATAGAGATGTCCCAAACTGGTAAAACTTTAGTCAGTCTAAATCTGTGGTCACAGCTTGAATAATAAGATCAGGAATGTAGAAGAGCCATCATGGCTGGGAAACAGGCAGATGAGCATCAGACTTGTTTGTCTTAAATCTCGATGTTATGTTTAGAACAAACACTCTTTAAAAATATCACCCAACTTCCTTCTTACATTGAATTACAGAATCAGTTTTTTGGGTATTAAAAATATGGACCATAAACACAAGGTTTTGACTGTTTCTGTCTCTGCCTTTAATCTGACAAGGAGAAAAAAAAAGAAGCTGGGAGGGTGAATGAATGTCAGATGTGAAGAAAATCTTTGGGCTTTCAATTTCCTATTATAAAGCAGGACTAGAATAGTAGAAAAGCAGCAGAGGTCAGGAATGAGATACAGTGAAAAAAAAGCAGCGAGTGCACTCTTATTGCAGGGATAATGGTCTCAATCTGCTGTGTATGAAAAGAGACACTGGGAGAGGCCAGAAATAGCAGAAGGTTTTACAGGGCATGGGAGGGATACTGTTATTTGTACTAGATCTATGGATGGTTCAGCCTGAGGTTTTGTAGCTGTAATTCTCAGAGCCTGGCATCTGCCACCCCGCGCCGCAGTCTCTTACCTAAACCACAGAGCGAGTGCACGTGCCCTGGTTTGCTGTCAGGGAGGAGTCAGAAGAAGAACAATTCTGGAGCCACCCCAGAAGCCAAGACCTCTGTCTCCATCCCAGAGTGCCCGAGGAGGGCAGATGTTTAGTTTCTGTTGGATTAAGCTTTTGGCTGGAGATTAAGCTTTGTTGTGGGTTCACTGCTGATCTTAACTGGGTAGCTTTCCTATGTATCTGCCAGAAATGCCCAGAGTAACACATTGGCTCTTTTCATACAGTCTGTCAACAACTGAAGTCAGCACATAACATAAAACCTACATATTTTAAAAGCAATGGAATAAAATAGGTTGGGATGGGCATGAATTCCCCCATTCCCTTCTCCCCACTGCTAACTTCCCCTGCTTACCAGTGCCTGTGTTCCCTCTGCTGCCTGTTCAAAATACAGAGATAAAAGGGAATTGCTGCCACCATGTCAGCCACAAACCTGTGTACATTGAGGGAGCCCAGGAAGAGCAAGACATTGCTCATATACACCAAGGAGGAAAGACTGACGATTTGAGTAAAATTACATTTATTATTGCATTTCTTCTATAACTATGAATAACTGAATAACTGTACTCCAGGCAGAGCCCTGAGAAACTCTTACTTCCCAGCCTGAAAAAGGTTAGATGTAGAACCAAGAGCCATGGCCAAACAGGGCATTCATATCTGGTGTTCTGACTGGGGGAGCTCAGAGAAGCACCATGGACTCCTTGTTCCTTTAGGAGATGTCACAGTGATGTCCTGAACCTGTCCTCCAGAGCTGGCTACCACAAGTGCTGCTGATCCCTAGCAAGGGGGTGGGCAGGATGCCAGGAAAGCATCCTTTTATCATTGCTAAATTTACTCCCCTACAAAGGCACTACAGCACATGGCAGCTGTTTGCAGGGAAAAGAGAGAAATCAGGGCTATTTGTAACGTCATTTTAAGAGCTCTTTAATATATATGCAGCCTCCCGTGTGATCAGTGCTTTATCTCATCACAGCTTCTACATTCAACCACACAAACACTTCCTGACATTTACTGTTCCTGGCACCATTAAACTCTGCATGAAGGTGAGGGGAACATGGTGGGGCAGTTCATGTTTGAGGGCCAGCTGCAGCACGGATCTACACTGATGCCCCATATGGCTCTGCAGGCTTTGGGGGGCACACCTCCTAAAACCTGCTTCTTGTGCAGATTTTAGCACTTGAAGTAAATCCTGGTTTCCTTGGTTAATGTTTGCTTCTTCCTTAGGAAACCAGTCATGGAAACTGGGACTGTATTTGAAGAAGAGGAGGCTGAGGGGAGACCTCATCACTCTCTACAGCTGCTTGAAAGGCCATTGTAGAGAGGTTGGGGCTGGTCTCTTCTCACAGTTAGCTAGTGATGGAATGAGAGGGAATGGCTGCAAGCTGCAATAGGGTAGGTTTAGGCTGGACATTAGGAAAACATTCTCCACAGAAAGAGTGGTCAGGCACTGCAATCTGCTGCCAGGGGAGGTGGTGAGGTTACCATCCTTGAATGTGTCTAAGAGTCAATTTGATGTGGTGTTGAGGGATATGGTGTTGGGGAGAACTTTGTAGAGTAGGGCTGATGGTTGGACTAGATGAGCCCAAGAGTCTCTTCCAACCTGAATGATTCTATGTTTCTATGAAATTTGAAGCATCTTAGTCTGAGGAAGGACTTAGTAATAAGTGAGGTCCACATTCCCCTTGGTTGTCATCCAGTGCTCTTACTTATTTCAGCATCCAGTGAGCATACAACATTCCCTTTGTGATTTAGCAGCATTTTGCACTGAGCCTGTGAGCTGTGGGTGACTGAGTGAGAGTGAGGGGTCTCCCGTGGCTTCTGAGAACCTCAGCTGTGTGCTGGCATCCTGCAGTGCCTGCAGCTGTACTTGAATTTTACTGACAGTTACTGATATTGTCAGGACTGGATTCTAGAGGGGCTGGTGTCAAGATCTGGATTCCTAAAACTTGTGGGACTGAAAATTTTCCTTTTAGCAGGGCTTGCTCAGTCTTAATCCTTCAATATACAAACCAGATAAATGAGCAGTTGTGCAGGACTGGGAGTAGAAGGCGGCAGCTTCTTTGTAAAACCCCGTTACATCACTGGCTTGTAAAAACCCGGATCATCTCTGACTTGTCATTGTGTGCAGTGGGGACCCCGTGAAGGGTTTTGTTGCATCTTTGGGCATGATTCTCCCCCTTGCAAGGCCTTCTGTACTGGCCACCTGATGGTTATCCTGGCTAAGATAACTGCATTTCAAAAACACCATACTGCTGCCTTTACAGAAGCAGACAGTTTTCCCCCACATGAACAACCTTTTTAGGGTCAAATGAGTAAGCACTGCTCCTCTGCTCAGGCTCAGCTCTGACACTCAAGCTGCAAGGTGTTGCAGCACCACAAGCTATTTGATCAACTGCTATTATTATAATAAAAGCTATCCCTGACAGAGCCGTAGGTAGAATCTCTCTCGGGAGCAGCATTTCCTGCTGACTCCATACAGAAGGCTTGGCAGAACGCCCTGTGCTTCACGGATATTTTTTTGCAGGAAACAGTAAAATCCCTTTGTGGGGCTGTAGAGCCAGGCCCCTAAAGCCCTTGACCCCAAATGTGTAATCTCCCCAGAGACCCAATGTACATGAAGAAATATAATCTTCTTGAAGCATCTGCTGTCTGCATTGTGTTAAAATATGACTGGGACACAACTGTCAAATCTCCAGGTCACTCAGTGCAGAATCCTTTAAAGGGCAGTAAAACCCCCTGACCCAGTCTGAAAGGAGCTCTTGCACACAAAAGGCTCTCTCTGTATTGCTTGCAGGAGGGTTCTTTTACCACGGCTGCAGCCCGAGAGGTTTCCGTGGCATCCAACAGACATTTTACCTGCTTTTGTGTCCTGGGAAAGCAATAGCACACAGCAGATGGGAGACGGAGCTGGGTTTCGGGAGGCCATTGTAACGGCATCACATGCAGGTCCTTCAGCCACAGGGACCCACATGGGGCATGAGCTGCGCTGGGGGAGCCGGGAAGAGCTTTCCTGCTGTCCTGCTCCCACAGGGGCAGGAGCTCAGGCAGAACATTCAATGGGGAGGCCTGGGAGGGTTGCCTTCGCGAATGGATCAGTCCAACAGATCAGCTTTCCCACTGGGGTGAAAAGGAAGAAGAGGTGTCTGTTTTCAAGGAAGACACAGAGAAAAGGGGTGTCTGCTGCTTTTTAAATTTCTTTGAGCCAGTTGGAGGACTTGGTCTCTGCTTTGAAGATGTAGGTGCAGGGAGTAGGAAAAAGTGAGAGCCTAAATGCAGAACTAGCAAGGGAAGAGCGTTGTTGTGGCTTGTCAGTGATACTCTGATCTGCTGCTGTTTCAGGTTTTTGCATGTTTTTCCAACAGTGTAAAGTTTCCTCCTTGACATCTGCCCTGCCCTTGCTCTCGGTCTCCCCATCCCCAACTTCTCCTTTTAATGCGGTGTCCTTGTTTCCCCTTTTGTGCCTAGGACCCTTTCACTATGCAGGGATTAGTATCTCATTTACTCAAAAATATGTGAAACAGATACGCAGATGATTTCATTTGCTGGTTTCTGTAGGGCTGCCGAGACAGACTGGCACAGACAGAAGGGTATGTTCTTGCGGGTCAGCTGAAGAAAACATCATGTGTACGGGATGAGTAAGAACATATGGAACACCAGCACCAGCCCAACAGGCAGACCTCAGGGCTGGGGACGAGGTGGTAAGACATAAAGGCCAGGCAAATAAAGAAGAGCAGGAGAGAAGGTCGAATATGTCTTTGCCTCCTCCATGTTATGCGTCTGCCAGGGAGAAAGGTCAAGAGCAGGGAAAGTGAGAAGCAAAAGGGGAGCAGAAGTCCGCCTTGGCTCTAAGTCACTGGTAACTCATTCAGGAAGATATGCCAGAGAAGCCAAAAAAAAATGCAGGTGTGGAGGGATGGTTGCAAGCTAAGAGGGAGGCAGAAGTATGAGACTTGAGGAGGTTACAGCAGTAAAAGCTGTATAACTGGATGGAAACACCCAGACGGGGGACATAGTTAAACTGAGCAGGGATTTCTGAAGAGGAGTAACAACAGAGAGGCCATGAGACAGTGACAATGAAGAGCTGGAAATGACACTGTTGTGGAGCCCTGGCCAAGGAAAGGTTGTCAAGTGGCAAGGATTAAGTTGCCAGGCCCAAACCATGGCAACACAACCTTCACCACCAGCATCATGCTGAGTGTATGCCTGGCTCTTGCGCAGAGACCGGTGGCAAGAACAACCATAGCCATAGCCTATGCTGGGTGTTTGGAGGTGTCCATGCTGCCTTCAGCAGTCATGCACAAAGCCCCACCAAGCACACAGTACTGCAGGCCGTGCTGCCTTTACTGCAAGATCAAAGGGCAGCTGTGCTTTGTCAGCACATAATTACCATGCTAACTCCACACAGCCCCTGCTGTAGAGCCAGATGGCTATCCAATACCACTAAAGATTTGGTTTGCAATGCCAGCAGCCAGCTAACATGGACATCCATGTGTCATCTGCAGATGAGTCTGAGGGAGGAGGCTCTTAGTGTGCCACCAGCCGTGCTCCCCTCCACTGGTGCTGCTGGCACGCTCAGGTCATCAGCGGGGATCTGCTTTTCTGTGCCATGCTGGGAGACAAGGTTGGACAGAAAGAGGCAACAAAAGTGCCTCATGGACATTCTGGCCAAGGTGTTTTATTAGTGGAACAGAGCTGAGATCTTTAGTCTTATCTTCAAAGATTTCAAGAGACTTTAATGCTTGGTACAATATGGAACGCTAGCACTTACAGACCCTGCAGGGGACAGGCTCATATCAATGTTAAAACAAAAAGGTAAGTCCTGGCTTGGAGAATTTGCAGCGTGACTGATATTAGAGGTGGCAGATAGGCACCAGTGGCCGCACATGGAGCGGCAGAAGAGCAGGATACCGAAGATCAGCATGGCGGAGGGAGACTTTGGGTCGATGCCTTAGCTGAGGAAGGGGAGTAGATGGGTCTGACACAGGCTGGGTACACACTGCTCTCGTTAGCATTAAGAGGGTGCAGACAGAAGGGAAGGCAAACCCTAGTGAAGCGATCAGAAAGTCCCCAAGGTGATAACTCCCCCTTTTTTTTTAAAGATGGAACAAGATGGAATGGCACGTTTGCCTGAGACATTAATCTGATTTTTAAAAAATTACATAAAACACATTTGAAAAATGTGGGTCTAACCCCCCTTTCTGAGCTGAGCACTTGTCAATAAGAGGCTTTAACCCGCTGTCAGGTCAGATTGAGACCTTCCTACGCACCAGAGCACGCAGACACACAGCTTGCGAGGTCAAGAGCTGTCAGCTCAGATCGTAACCTGCTCCATGTGCTTGCAGAGCTTCATTTTGGATCTTCTCTGGATCTCATATGCTGAAGAAAGTGGCAGTGAGTGGGCCCAGACTGCTGTTGGCAGCTAAGCAGGTGGTGGCTCTTCCTTGCCAGTAGAAGTTACAATGCAATCAGCGGTGCAGCATGGAGGCCATGGCTATGTTTATGCATCTAAAGACACACACTTACTGAGTGTATGTGCATTTATATGAAGGATCAGCTGAAAATATGCATTGTTCCACATACATTGAAACCAGAGAAGCTCTTCGCTGATTTTAGTCCTGAAAGTCTATGATGTGCTGTTTTGTGGATGTTACAGCAAAGGCCCTGCACAATAACTGCAAAGTTGCTGCTATGCTCATGCCTGAAGGCACAAGTGTAAAATATTTTCTGCTTTGAGGATCCAAAGCACTGAAAACTGCAGCTGTTGCAGGCTTTAATGGGAGCTACAGCTCATCAGCAATCAGCCCATTTGTGTTAAATTGGCAAAGGTGGGGCCCATGCAGGAGGCTTAGGGTACCTGCGAATGTGGCATGGACTTGCAGTGGAGGTAAGGCATGGAGAGGGACAGGCTACCAAAGGAACTGATGGAGAAACAGAAGCAATAGGAAGTGCTGTGGCATCACATGAGTGCTCTGACAACAGAAGCAGCGACACAGATAAGCTCTGCAGTAACTGCAACAACATGAGCTGATAGAGCAGATGGTCACCTCGGTTTAGCCTCTAACATGGCTTGTTGCCCCTAGCAATATTTACCCAAAAGTACCCTACTGATGGAGATGGGATTATGTAGCAAACAGAGGGAAATCAGTCCTGTTTTGTATCAGACAGAACCATGCTGCCTATCAGCTCTGACAGTCCCTTCATGTGCTGGCTTTGGCTTAGGCAGATGGAGTGATGTGGTGATGCACAAACCCATTTCTAGGACAGCTTGAGATGGTGGGGACTAGGGAGCACTTTCACAGTTCCCCAACTTGCTTGGAGCTTTATTAACTCACTCTGCAAATCTGGAAACTTGGTGAACAGGTGAAATGTTAATCTCCTTTTTCCCAGGTCTGAAATGCCCTGGGAGCTCTCAGGACATTTCCATCAGGTCCTGGTCAGTGCTATCTGGGGTTAATCCCGACCTACTTCAAGGCCTGAAGTGAGAATTATTTCATTGGCTTGTGAAAAGCACTTCTGGATGCTCCAGTGAAAACTGAACGAGAAAGGCAAATGTTGTTATTCTCATCCCCAAAGCACTAAGTAAAGAACCATACTGAAGTATCTATGTAGATACCTTGCAAAAGGAATTAAACACAACAATTCTGCATTGGAAAACGTCCCACGTTTGAAAGACCAGAGACCTACAAGCACTAGGCATATCCCATATACTTAATAAATATTGTCTCAACTGCGTATGTTTATTTATTTTTATTGAAGAGCAAATTGCTTGTATTTCCTTCTCTTTCTCCCTTGTTACACCATCAAAGCAGGACAGGGTGAGTGTGCCACACAACAGCATAAACAACCAGCATCAGCAGATACTTAAGGGTCTTTAGCCCCTAAATTGACTAAAGCATAAATACAAACTGACGTCAAGCATTTGGGATTACTCCTGTAAAATCACTGCTTGCTGAGACACTAATGAAGGCCATTCACAGATCAGAAAATCCCATGGCTACTAAAGGAGCCAGCAGCCCAGGCTCCAGAGTCAGGAGTGGGGGAAACGGTCTGCTTCCCCCTGGATAACAACCTGCCAGATTGCTTTAGACCTGTGAGAACATGGAAGAGCTGCTTCCAACCCATCCAGCTCTTGAAGATTTGAGAATGCAGACGTCACCATGAGTCTTCCACCGTGATGGAAGCTGGTCCTGGCTGTGCGCTGGAGCTTTCCAACCCACCCTGTGCAATGCAGTGTGCTGTGCAGGGGGCTGATGACCTGCTCCAAGGCTGTGACAACTCACCTTCCACATTTGGTCTCTGGGGTCATGGTTAAATGTCTGAAGCTTTAAACACAATGCTCTCAAGTGAGACCATAAGCAGTGAAGTTTATACAGTATTTCAGTCTTTCTCCCCCCTTAGCCTGACAAATGTTTCTACTGGAACCCACAGACATAAGAGTAATTTATAAGGCAAAATGCATTCCTGAGTAGGCGTTTATAGTAATTCAGGTGCTGGAAGTGGCATGGCCACATGGCAGCACCCTCTGGGGGCCAGGGCGTTCTGCTCCTCAGCACGAACGTAGCAGGATGGAGCACAGCACTGTATGGCTTCTAGTACTTACACTGGCTTAATGAGCCATAGCTTGCATATCCTCAGGTGATGGGTTTTTCCACAAAGGTATAAGTTGGGAATCACCTAGATAAAAAGAGGACTGAAGATTTTTAACATCCCTCTGCTTCAGAGTAAGTCCAGGCAATGGTATGCTTTGCAGCAAGCAGGCAATATTTGCATTTCCACAGGTAGTAAAGGTCTCAAAGGGAAAGTGAGCGCAGCTTTCTGTTGGAAGCAGAGGTGCCTTCGGACACAAACTACCTGGTGCATCCCCAGCCCCCTGCTAGGACTGCCGCCAAGAGAGCGCTTCTTCCTTTGGCATCTGTGCTAGCTGCCATGGGGCCAAAAACAGTGGGGGCACCACCTGCTTCTGTGACTTCCTTCTAGGTCCCAAAGCAGTGAACCAAGGGGCCAAACCCTTGATGGAGCAAACCCGTGCCATCCTAGAGGAAATAAGCTGTTCTACACAATACAGTTTCACTGTCATGCCTGTAGATGATGTAACAGGGTAACAAGCCTGAAGCCCAGAGACTTGTAGCTCTTAAAATCAAAGTTCCCCTGCTCAAGCGGAGACTACCTCTGTTAGCTTAAAACCTTGAGTGGCACCGAGGTCTCCAGGCAGCAGCAGGGCTTGGTCCACTCTCTGGGCAGGTGGTGGAATGAAGGGAAGGTTCCTTCCCCAAGGGCTGGCTGAGGATACTCCAAGGGCAGTAAGGGAAGACAGGAGCAAGCTGCCCAGCTCTGTCATCCTGCTTGGGAAGCAGGTGCCAAAGCAACTGGGTGAGGGGACACACAGCGGGAACAGCTTCTGATCTAGCAAGAGCCACACCTGAAGAGAGACTTCCTTCTACAACAGGGGATGGACCACAGAGGGATTCAGTAGCTGCTGATGTGCTGGAAGAAAGGGGAAAGGAGTAGTTTCCTGCTCAGGTGGTTCAGTGTGCAGGCAGAAGAACTGAAGCAAAGAGCTCACATTTGCAATTCTTCCCCTTGAATACAGGGTACACTGCATGTATTAATGGCCCAGGATGAACTAAAATAGAAAAACATTTGGGTTTAGTTCATATCCTTGTGGTGGCTCGTGTTTTTTCCATAGCACAGAAAGGGCAGAAGTTCCCATGAATGAAGAAATCCCCTTTCTTTCCGCGCAGGTTTCAGGAAACCAGGCTGCAGCAGAGCAATGCTGTGAGCTCAGGACTGCAGCCACCCGCTTCCCCAGTCTCAAGGCAGCTGAACCGCTGCAGTCTTTTTACCTTTTATAGTCACAGGACTACTCAAGCAAAACCTTAATTGGATTATTCTGCTTTAATTACAAAATGCACTCAGAGCAAAGGCGCAATAGTACCTTGTACATATGTACACATTTCTCTCAAGTATAACACCAAAGACCAAAAGGCAGTCTGGTCCTGCTGGAAACCAACCACTTCCCTCTGGCAAGTTCTGTGGAGTACGAACAGATGCCACAGTAATGCCTGAACCATCTCCTGCGTGCAGGACACCAGCCTCTGTGTTTTACATGTACTCTGAAAGCCTTTGGGGTGGACCATACAGGACAGTAGCAAGAGAAGGGAGGCAAAACTGGAACCTGGGGGTAATCAGAGCCCGTATCCCACCACCCCCCAGAAAAAAAGAAAAGAGAAAAAGAAAATAATAAAAAAAGGCAGCAATGGACCGCTGTCTCCTTGCTGCAGTTAGGACAAGGTAGATAAATCACAAGGTTTCTTTATTGCTGGTGAACTCAAAACAGGCAACTTTAATCTACTGAGGAAGATACACATACAAACAAATGTTAGGCCTTGTGCGTTTTTTCTTCTCAATGTAAGTGTCTCTACAGCTTCAGTCCAGCTCCCGAGCTCTTGCTGAGCTGCCACTGAGACCCGGTCATGTGCTCTGGGCACTTCTGTAAGACATTGTAAGAAGCATCACCTGTATTAAAAAGGGAGATTTTGCAGAAAAGACAAAGCTCTGACTGTAGCCACGTTGCTCAGAAAGGAGAAGTCCGGCTAATCCTGCTGCATTAGGTACATAGTATTTTGTATAACTATTTTAACTGATTTAAGAATTTGCTGGGTCTGTTTCTGGTGTGCAAGCTGCAAGTAAAGTGCACTTTTGGGTGTAAATTACCACTCTACATGGATGCAATAGCTGGTGGTACCTCTCAGACATCAGTGGAAAGCTGACTACAATAGCTGTCAAAGTAGCACAGGCAATAATGATCATGGAGTAAGATACTAGATGCTGCTGGGAAACCTCTCCTGCCATGGTTTCAGCTGAGATGGAGTTAACTTTCTTACTAGCAGCTGGTGCAGTGCATTTGGGATGAGAAATAGTGTTGATTGCTCACTGGTGGTTTTGGTTTGTTGCTCTTCTTGTCAGGGCTCTTCTCTGTTCCTCCCACTGCCCCACCAGTGAGCAGGATGGGGGTGCACAAAAGTTGTGAGGGTACACAGCTGGGACCACCAAAGGGATATTCCACACCATGTGACATCATGCTCAGCAATATAAAGCTGGGGGAAGAAGGAGGAGGGAGGGGGATGTTTGAAGTGATGGTGTTTGTCTTCCCAAGTAACCACTAAACGTGATGGAGCCCTGCTTTCCTGGCAACAGCTGACCACCTGCCTGCCCATGGGAAGCAGTGAATGAATTCCTTGTTTTGCTCTGCTTGCATGCATGGCTTTTGCTCTACCTATTCAGCTGTCCTTATCTCAACCCATGAGGTTTTTCTGCCCCCACTTTTACCTTTCCAATTCTCTCCCCCATCCCAGCTGGGGGGAGTGAAAGACTGGCTGCATGGTCCCAGTTACTGCCTTGGGTTAAACCACGACACCTCTATAATTTGAGTATCTACATATTACATCACAGAGCAAACTCAGGGTCATTTAGTGAGGGGCTTCTGAAATCAAGATACATCACTATGATTGTGCACCAGCCACTCCTCCCCCAGTCCCAGCTGCAGCTGGGAGTCACCAAACCATGTTGCTAACTCCTTTAACCTTTTCCAAGAGCTTTCTAACAGCTAAGGAGAAAGCAGGGATCCTAAGGATGTTTCTATGAAGGCTGAGGGTTTCAGTGAGGCAGGGGTGGTGCAGGAAGCAGGCCAGCCCCACAATTAAGCTATTCTTTGAGAAGACAATGCAACTTTAGACACTGCATTTAGTGACCCTGACAGAGCTGGGGCCAAAATGGGATCCCAGCTCTCACATGCACCTTGCAATTCTTGTTCTGCTCCATTAGAGCTCATCTGCATTATCCCACCTACAAACCTCATCTCTTTTTTTCTCCCATGTGCAGTCAGGTGACTATTTTGCCTGGGTCTACATGGTCAAGCCCATGAAGGCTGATAAACTACCTACTGTTCCCCTGATTTCATAATACTGGCATCACAGCATGAAAAAAAAAATAGTCTGTTCAGTGTTTGTTCTCTTTTAATTTAATGAACTATAAAAAGAGAGCTCTAAATATCCACCTAAGTATTCTGGGTGCTTCAGGAGACATTACATACCCCAGGGCAGGTTTGATTAATTCCTTGCTGCCAAAGCTTTTGAGTGCCCATGGCCAGCAACGGATTCCATGTGAAAAGGGGGAGGAATAAACTAATTGCAGTCTGTGTAATACAAAAAGGATTAACACTGCCCTCAGAATGAAAGCAGAACCAACAAGCAGTTCTCACAGAGCCAGGAGTGCTTTTCCCCTCGAATGGATGCCCAAGGGCACGGAGCAGCTTCTCAGCTGAGCACTCCCCACCAGCGACAGGTGACCCACACAGAAATAGCCCAGCCATTTCCAATACAAGAGTAGAATCCCACAACTACACCAACATGTTTGCATTTCAAGCCAAACTGATCCCCAGTGCAGCTCTGCTGACTATGGTAGAAGAACACTTGAAATTACTCTGGTCCTGCAGGGCAACTAAAGCAAACCTCCCTCATAAACTAGGAGTGAGATACATCAGACAGCTGGAAGCTCTACATTTGTTGTGAACTTCAAAAGCCAAGACTTGCCAAAATGAATTATGAACCTGTGGCTGCCACTATCAAGCACTTTCCCTGCACTACAACTTCCCCTATACTTCTCAAGTGTCCCCAGTAGGTTAACATTTCAAACTGCTTTTTTCTTCTTTTTTTTTTTTTTTTGTTAAATAATGAATCGAGCAGCATGGCATATCTCCTGCTGCCTCCAATTATTGTCATGATAATATGGCTGTGGTTACTTAAAGCAGAATTTGGGGAGAAAAAGTAAATCATCTTGATACACTGAGGAGGATACTGGAACACTGGGCAGAACTAAGCCAAGACCTGCCAGTGCTGAAGGAAGGCAAGAGTCAGTGCCAGAGGACCGCATCTTGGATACCATGTTAGTCACATGAAGGTTCTGACCTCCAAATACAATGGGTTGCAGCCAGACTAAGTCATCAACATCACCAGAAACAGAGGAATCCCTGGAAAGGAAGGCAGAAAACTCTTGTGGCCTGTACAGTCTCTACAAGGCTTGCACCGCTGAGATTGGAGCTGGAATCTCCATCAGACCCTGAGGCCAGGTCTGCTTTGGGGGAACAGAGGAGATGGGAAGACTTATGCTATTTCTTGTGCCTTTTGCCAAGATTTGGATTGCACAATTATGGTAAAATTCACTCGGCAAAAAAGGCCTTTATTTGAAAAAAAAAA
>VZTM01012616.1:10096-36489 GCA_013400555.1 Jacana jacana | reverse complement strand
AAGCACCTTTGGTGCCTGCCTCCTGAGCAATCCCAAAGATATGAATTCATAGTGTATGCAGCAAGGATTCCACTTTCTTTTGTCTGGAGACGATGGTTGGGTTGGCTGTTGGCAAAATATTCACGTTTCCCCCAGGGAGACAAGCTGTCAAGTAATAATAAGGCAGCGAGGAGCATCAGGGAACAGGGTCTGATCTTCTGGGGAAATCCCACTGAATCTGACTTCTTCTAAAGGCTGGGGGCTCCCTCTAAAGAGTATATGGTCTTCTCCCTCCACTGAAGCAGTGTAACCTGACACAAAAGAATGCATTAGGAAAAAATAAACAGATGGAGTTTTTTCTTCACTGCTTGAACCAAATGGAAGAGGAGAAGGGATTTTCTTTTCATGACCAACTCTGATACTTTTAAAAGGAGCAGATTTCTGTTGTCAGGAAGAAGCCCACGTAGAAAAAAAAGCTGCTTAAGGCTGGACAAAATGAAGTTAAATGTTTTCAGTTCACTGAGGTTTGATCAACACAGAATAATGTTTGAAATACACACGAAACTTTGTTAGCCTCAACCTGCAGCAGGATCTGCTAAAAAATTAGGGCTGTAGGTTTTTCAGGTGAGAATCCTGAGACTCATCTAGGGTGTAAATTTCAGGATACATATAAGCCTTTTCCAGATTCCTTAATTAATTGAGGTTCTTGTGTGGAAATTGAATTTTTTAGGACAAATTGAGACACAGGGAAAGCAGCTCTGAGAGGACAATCATTGTTCAATTGTTCATCCCTGCTCAGCAGAATGGAGAAGAAAGAGAAGATGAAACCCATGAGTAAAAGCCATGAAGGGTTGCACAGAACTGAAGACAAAACCTAGCAGCACAGATAGATATATGAAATACATAAGGCAGAATCTCACTCTAAATATTTTAAATATAGTGTTTTCATTGCTTCTTGACTGCCAGGAGTTCATGAGGAGAACAATAACAAGGAAGATCCAATAGTTCTGAGAAATACACGAACAAATGGAAGAGGAAAGAGAAGAGTTATAAGGCAAAAGAGAATGTGAAGGAATGAAAAGCAAATAAAAACATTAGAGAAAGAGAAAAGAAAGAAAACTGGAAAAATAACTAAGGAAATTTAAGCAGCAAATAAATAAATTGAGGAAATTCTACCAAAAAAAAATATATATATAAAAAAGCAAAAGAACACTCATATAATAAAAAGGATAATTATTATTTTCCCTTCAGCTCATTGAACTAGTGCTGTTCACATCCTCTTAGAACTGTATCCTAAATGCCATTTATTTGGGTTTGGAAAATTAAAATGCATTTAACAAGCCTTTGTGAAAAACAGAGCTCTCCTCACTTTCCCACATCTCTGGCTCTTCCAGGAATTGCAGAGGTAAAAGCATAAATCACCTTGATCAATAAATGAAGTTGTGGAGACAGAATTGCAAATATCTTGAGGAGTCATCAGTTTTGAGTAGACTTTGTTAACCCCTCACTGCTTCTCTACTTTGAATAGGAAACAGTTCTGAAAAATAACCACCTGAACACTCTCCTCATATTTTTCCAGACATAAAATTCCATTTTGCCACGTCATTATGTTTCTGTATCATGCAATTTGACTCTTTTTAACATGCTCTTCATATTTAGAGATCATTTACCTGAAGAGCTCACTTGAAAATACCTTCACTGTTATTTGTCCGTCAGAATTTTTAGGGTTGGTTTGGTTTGGTTTATGTTGGTTTGGAGTTTTTTTCTTCAAGAAAAGCATGCAAAATATTTCCTCAGGAGAAGACACACAGAGAAGGAGACAGTACTGTCACTCTTAGATATTATTAATATGATGCAACAGTGACTTTTCCTTAGTTCTTCTTAGAAGGGTTTAGAAGTACCTGTATCTAGAGAGGGGAAGCTAAAGTTAAGTACTATATAAAACTATGTAAGGATTGATCTTTGCCATGCAGGACGTAATTCATAATAAGCCATTGTTAAGGAGAATGGAAGGGGAAAAGGAAAGGAAAGGCATAATTTGTCAGATAGTCAAACTCTGGCCAAGAACTCCTCTAATCCTGTGGGCTTTAGCTCATGAGCTCATCCTCATTTCACCATTCACTTTAAAATAAAAGAAATGTGAAGGGCTCTGCCACTGAGCTACTAAAGAGAAAAAAATGTTGGTACCTCCACAGCATAAACCTTTCAAAAGTCCATCTCACAGCCCTTTGCTTTCTTTGACTAGGAAAAGGGGGAAAGCATTCAAAAAATTTATGGCTGAGCTGAGTTTAGGCTTTTGTAGTAGGAAGAGGGACACTGGAAAGTGATGTGCAGCTCTTTGTCCGTCTTACTCATCAGGAAGCAAAGTATAAGAGGTGAATAGATTATGCAGGCATAACATATTTTATAGCTTTGTGAGGATGGGAGAGCCATTTATTTAAGAATCCTTGAGCAATAGCTCTATATACTCTACAGTAGCTCTATGGTTCTATTTACCCTGATCTGATTTTTTTAAGGATGCTTAGTCGCCAGGTAAGTTTCTAGAAATTCAAAAGTACTTGAGAGTTAATTTAGCTCTTTCCTTCTTCTCCACATATGTTCTCTGGGAGGGATTCTGGGGGATAAGAAAGAAGAAGCTAGTAAGGTAATTTCCTTAAGAAAACAGGCAGACAGAAGATTTTCTAATTAACTCCTCTCGCCTATTTTAGCTTATGCAGATGTAAGTTATCTAATTGCTGCTTTATTGGCTCTGCATAGATTAGTTGTCTTTTAATGGCATCTGTATGTTTTTTGCTTCACTGACATTATAGGACCCATTGCTGTGATCTATGTAGGAAAGCTACGTTGCCTGATTTTGAGATAGAAGAAAATTACACACTAAAAGCTCAACCCAATCTCTTTTTTTTTTTTTCCATTTTTTCTGTTTAGTGTAAAAAGTGGAACATGCAAACCATCCCCATGATCTAAGTCTAAGCACCTTCTGGTACTGGAGAACTGGGGAGGGACAGAACAAGGGGTAATGACTTTAAAGTGGGAGAGGGGACAGTTAGATTAAATACCAGAAAGAAATTCTTTGCTGTGAGGGTGGTGAGAGCCTGGCCCAGGTTGCCCAGAGAAGCTGTGGCTGCCCCATCCCTGGAGGGGTTCAAGACCAGGTTGGAGGGGGCTTGAAGCCCCCTGTTCTGGTGGGAGGTGTCCCTGCCCATGGCAGGGGGTTGGAACTAGATGATCTTTTTTATCCCCTCCAACTCTAACCATTCCATGACTCTATGTATCTGTAACAGGCTGATTTATCTACCAGCTTATACACAATGCCCATGGTGTGGGAGCCTGTAATTGGTTTATTTTGTACTAAGAAATAATATGTGCAAATAATTTGATCAATGTAAATATTCTACAGCTCAGAATATTTTACTGCTTGAATAATGGCATCAGTCATTATCTTCCTTGCCTTTGTCTTATTTCAGCATCTCCTCCTATTACAGTTCAAAATGCGAGCACCATGAATAGCTTTCCCAGACATAACAGGGAAATAATAACAGAGGACAGAAAACCACACGTGTGAAAAGGTGGAGAGAAAGCAGGGATCCTAGTCAGAGAACAAAAAAGAATAACCCTATTGGAGAGAAGAAGCAAGAAGGGGAGAATAGAGGTAAAGGTGAGGCAGACAGAATTATGAGTATTAGTAAGAATGGGAAAACACTGTGTTTCAGCAATAAAACATGCTGAAATTGAAGGTATTTTCAGCTCCTGGCAAGATGGGAGATTAAATGCGAGTACAGTTATATTTGATATAGTGTAAAGAATTTATGAGACCAAAAGATCTGGAAAGCTTGTAATGACAAGATTAGAAAAAGTAGTCCTGAGCAGAGGCCCTTTGATAAGGAGGGAACATGATAGACTCTTCTAAAAAGAGAGAAAAAAAGAAATCGGTATAGAGGTGAGTTATGTGGAGAGATGGCATGGAAAAATGGGAATAGGGAATATAAATAAGGAGGAATAAGCAGACACCTAGAACTGTGGCAACAAGGAAGTGGTTTTCAAAAAATCCATGAAAGAGAGTAGAAGTTTTAGGGCATAACAGGGCTACAAAGATGATGAAGGGAGTGGAGCATCTCCCATAGGAGGAAAGGCTGAGGGAGCTGGGTCTCTTGAGCTTGGAGAAGAGGAGACTGAGGGGTGACCTCATGAATGTTTATAAATATGTGAAGAGTGAGTGTCAGGAGGATGGAGCCAGGCTCTTCTCAGTGACATCCAATGGCAGGACAAGGGGCAATGGGTGCAACCTGGAACAGAGGAGGTTCCACTGAAATATGAGGAAAAACTTCTTCATGGTGAGGGTGAGGGAACACTGGCAGGGGCTGCCCAGGGAGGTTGTGGAGTCTCCTTCTCTGGAGACATTCCAAACCCACCTGGAGGCGTTCCTGTGTGACCTGCTCTAGGTGTTCCTGCTCCAGCAGGGGGATTGGACTGGATGATCTTTCAAGGTCCCTTCCAATCCCTGAGATTCTGGGATTCTGTGATAACAGGGTTATGAGTCAGGCCCCTGACAAGAGCTGTGGGGCAGTGTGACCCTCTAGCAGCATCCAGTAATGCCACAGCACATTTTAAAGAGTTTGAATACAGCATTTAGTGTTTACCAGTTATCGCGAACGGCATCGCTTTAGATTTGGGATGGCCTGATTTTTAAGGGTTTGGGCTTAAAAACAGACTTCCCTCAGAAGGAGAAAGCTGTTAAGGTTTAATTTGTTTAGTTCATTGATTTATATTATTCTAGTAAACCTGGTGCTTCTGCTGTTTAATAACCACTTGGAAAACAAGACGTCTGTTCAGTGAGAAGAATAAACTTGTTTTACTTTACTGGCTTTTGTGCGCTACCATTTTTTCCTCTGTTGTTAATTTAACCTGGTTCAGTGTTTTAATTTCCTGACTTTTATCAGCAATCAAGCCTGCTATCAGAACGGAGAATGAGTAGTTTCCACCAAAGTAAATTATAATTCAAACTACTAATGTTCAAGGACACATAGTACTCAAAGGAGATTTCTCTTGTAAATTACTAAATACCGAAGTCAAGCTGAAGTGTCTGGCAGTCACAGAAACAGTTTTTCCAAGACTATATACTATTGTTAGGGAAGATACTAGCTTTTTTCCTAGAGTTCAATGGGTTTGAAATTTATAAAATGAAAACCATGATACCATGCTGTTGAACAGGAGAGCTGAATTAGTCACCAACGCTAAAAAGGCAGAGGTTCTCAACACTTCCTTCACTTCTGTCTTCACCAGCCCTGCTGGCCCCAGGCTGATATGATTTTATGATTTAAGAATATTTATAAAGAGGTGAAAACAGTCATACTAAAGTCAGTTTCACATGTGAAATTTAAACAAGGGATATCAGCGCTCTAAAGATCCTCAAGCCTCTTAGTTCAGACATGCAAGAAAAGCGCCTTGATATAAACAGAGAAAATCCTTTAGGAAGAAACTCAGCACCAACTTTTGTACAACAAAATGTTCCCCTCCACTAATGACCCAAATCCTCCCAAATCATCCTTATTATGTTTAGGTTAGACCTCACTCACCCTGATAGCTGTAATCACTACCTTTTATCTATGATAGGATAAGTAATAACATAGTGAAACCACCAAGTAACTCCACCCCAAGAACACAGCTCTGTCCAAAGAAGAACCTTCTCAGGGTATGAAGATGCTTTTTTGGCCAGTGTTTTGCCTGAAGGCATGAAATCAGGAGGTGCTGGTTAAATCAATAATCTTCTGCCCTCCTGACATGGTGCATTGCCTTCCTTAGTCATTCTTGTGGTACCACGTACCAAATCCTATCACAATGATGTTCGTGCTTACAATATGCCACAGCAGTTGTACCTGGGTGCAAAGAAAACAACTTGGAGAACAGGAATGAGGACATTACAGACAGAGTAGGTGTAGCTTTTTGAGAAACACACATACAGCAATGAAGAAAAGAGAGCTTTGCCCTGGGCTAAAAAGGAAGCTGAAGAGTTTTTAGGTGCAGGCTACCTAAAAAGATCTCAGAACAGCAGACAAAAGTACTTAGCTTTATTGTTTGATTTCTGCTGTGTCCAGGGAATCAGAACTTTATTTGTAAAGAGGATTTCATCGAGAGAGCAATGGCTTACCGAATCATCATTTTCTCATCTTGAATAGAATGACTCACATAAAGCTGAATTTTGCCAGCTCTACAAAAGAAGACACAATGGAATATCAGCTACAACATTCTGACCTGCAGCCCCTTAGGACTTTTTGTGATCTAGATTTGGTTTTATGTAAGTTCTGGCTGGCTTGATGGAAACTGTCATTGATACTGCAGATCTTCTCGGGAGAAAAACTACACCAGTTTACATATTTCAATAAACTTCAGGCAAGAGGTAATACTTAATACTTGACCTAAAATACCGTATCTGTTGTTCTTTCCATTTATCTTATTAAGGAGTGAGACACTTATTACCAAACCAGGTCAATGACACAATGGTGGTAATTTGTTCATACTGAGGTTCTGCTACACCAGGTAGCACGATTCGATTAAACCACATGACTTCATAAACTTGAGTCCTATCTCAAGAACTAGATTTCAAAGAGCCTATAGGTACACCCAAAGTGGTACTAAGCATCTTCCAGAATCCTATAACTTTGCTAAATTCATAATTTTCAACCCCTGAGAGAGGCCTCCAAAGTTAAGAGACAGAGCAACCACCACGAAAATATATTTACAGGACTCCAACTTGGGATAAAAGCAATCTACTAAGAAGCCCACCCCGACTACCAAGGTAGGCTACAACAGTCTCTATGCCTTCATTAAAAGATGATTTCAAGTTACACACAGATTAACCCTATAATTATTAATTACCAGCCACCTAAATCCTGCTTTGCACAGTCTGTGCTTTTCTGTTGGTGTGATTTTCATGCTCAATGTAAACAGTGTTGCTGTCTTTATGCCTGGGAGAAGGACAGAACGGTATTGAAAGCACAGAAGGAAAATCTGTCCAGCTCAACTGACCTACCGGTATAACACCCACAAGGAATATCTCCAATGCTATTTGTCCTGGTTTGAGGGAAAACAACGTTGGGCACCAATAAATCTGTCGNCTCAAGAACTAGATTTCAAAGAGCCTATAGGTACACCCAAAGTGGTACTAAGCATCTTCCAGAATCCTATAACTTTGCTAAATTCATAATTTTCAACCCCTGAGAGAGGCCTCCAAAGTTAAGAGACAGAGCAACCACCACGAAAATATATTTACAGGACTCCAACTTGGGATAAAAGCAATCTACTAAGAAGCCCACCCCGACTACCAAGGTAGGCTACAACAGTCTCTATGCCTTCATTAAAAGATGATTTCAAGTTACACACAGATTAACCCTATAATTATTAATTACCAGCCACCTAAATCCTGCTTTGCACAGTCTGTGCTTTTCTGTTGGTGTGATTTTCATGCTCAATGTAAACAGTGTTGCTGTCTTTATGCCTGGGAGAAGGACAGAACGGTATTGAAAGCACAGAAGGAAAATCTGTCCAGCTCAACTGACCTACCGGTATAACACCCACAAGGAATATCTCCAATGCTATTTGTCCTGGTTTGAGGGAAAACAACGTTGGGCACCAATAAATCTGTCGTGGTTTTGACCAATGAGAAAGACAGATGAGGACCCTTCCCTCCCCCCGGTAAGAAAAAGAGAGGAGAGCAAGGGATGAAAGCGATTAAGGAGTTTAGAAAAAAATCCAAACTACTTTAATGAAAATATAAATAATAATAATATAATAAATAATTTAAAAATAAAATAATAACAATAAAATATACAGTATCTACAGAACCGTATGAAGCTCCCATGATGATGGTCATGTCATCAGTAGCATCAGGAAAAGTCCCAGACTGGACTCAGTGACCAACAGGAGCTGGATTCCAGCTCTGGAGTTGGGAATGCTCGGATTGGGGTCAGAGGCAGACGGACAGACAGGGTCCTCCTCAGACATCGACCACAGAAGAGAGTTGACCCTCTGATCCCTCAGCTTTTATACTGAGCATGATGCGGATGGGAAGGAATACCCCAGTGGGTCAGGTTTGGGTCACCTGTCCTGTCCCCTCCTCCCTGCAGGTGTGACCCCTCTATGCTGGGCATAGAATGAAATTCCATGACTTTGGTTGTTCCAGCAATGAGTACAAGCCAGGGCCTCTCTGCACCATCCCTTGGGGTGATCAGGTCTGATCACCCTGAGAGGGAACAGTTTCTGAACAATCTGCTGTTCATTTTGGACTTTAGTGAGTTAGAAGAGGCCCAGCTAAAAAAGTAAAATTAGTGAACAGAAAATCATTTTGTTTTACCTCAAACCAGGACAATATTTGTAGTGAATACTTAATATACTACCAATGCATTAACTTAGTTGATAACGGTACGGTGAATATATATTCCAAAAATTCAAATAGGAGTATATCTATTCACAATTTGTACACAGAAACAAGAAACGAGGTGCATTACCGAGTAGAAAATCAATTATCTCCAAAATGAGTGACATGTAGAAAAATATTTTACTTTTAAAATTAGTGATGGGTATGAAATCCTGCCTTGCTTCTGGTTTATATCCTTCCTAGAAATACATATTTAGAAAATTCTATTTTTAGGTAATTACCAGTTACTTAGCCAATTTTCTGTACATTACATATTCTGTGAATTATTCTATATGCATATTAGGGGGCGTGAGAGTGTGTGTCTGCACGCAGAAAATTGAATATAGGTTTTATTTCATTCTTATGCCATTCTCTGGTTAATATTGTTTTGCTGCTGTACTGTGATACTCAAAAAAAAAGACATCCCTAACACATATGGCAGTGTCATTTTAAAGTCCCGAAGTCAGAAATTAGATTTTAATTTTCAGTGTACAGTGAAATCAAAAGCAGTTTCCTGTAGAATAAGAGATTTATTGAAATGTGGTTTATTCTGCTTATTATATCATTGATCTTCACAGTCTTGCACTTAGGAGCCACTTTTATAGGCACTTTACAAATGAATGGAGAGATGAGATTAAATGATAATATCAATTTTTGTATGGCAAATAGCCTGCATAATTCAGGTGGAAGATAAATTCAAAATCACATAGATGACACAAGAAAAACATTGAGTTGAAGATAAAACTGGCTATGTATTGCCTTAGTCCAAATATTTTTTTTTTAACCTTGTTTATTTTGAAAAACAAGTGTGCTGCTTGCTTATTAGTATTTGTACCGGTGTTTGTCCAAACAAGAAATGGAAAAGTATTCTACCATCTGATGTCCTCTTTTTTTATATTCTTTTGCCTTGTTTTATCTTATTCATCAAGTTCTGAGAGGAAAAGGCAGCGAGCAGAAGGGAACCAGCTCCTCCACACATTTTCCTGTATTGGAGCTCGACAATTATGTGACGGCAAGTATTGACAAACTTCAGTGTAGTCGTAATTTTGCTACCACTGGGGCACTAAATTATTTTGCTTGACAGCAAATCAGCTCAGGTCAGAAAGTCTGGCCTTCAAGCGTTCCCACCTGCTAAAGAAAATTCTACTTTAGGTTCTGTCAAATGTTTGTTTTTCTGGAGAGTTAGAAAGGGAAGAATCTTGTTCATTGATGATAACAAATGACAACTTGAGAGGAGAGGAGAGGAGGGAAGGGGAGAAGAGGGGAGGGGAGGGGAGAGATTAGCTTCAGTAGAATTCTGTGGTGGAATCAGAGAATGAAGCTTGTTTTAAAATGACCAAATTGAAAATAAATGAACAAAATATTCAAAATTAAACTATTTTTCATCAGTTCTAAACCGTAATATTTTTATTTTTATTTTATTTTCCTCTACCTGTAGCATTTTTAGTGTCTTTAGGAAGAATTTTGCAGTAAGGTCTTTTGTTAATAAATTCATTAATTACATTTTTCAGCTCAGAAAGACTGACCCCATCTTTCCAGAAAGCACAATAGGGCTCCATAAAGTGAGATAAACAACTGCCACACTCCAGCGTTACTGGAGCACGAGTTGCAAAGAGAAGACTTTC
This sequence comes from Jacana jacana, assembly GCA_013400555.1. Taxonomy (NCBI): domain Eukaryota; kingdom Metazoa; phylum Chordata; class Aves; order Charadriiformes; family Jacanidae; genus Jacana; species Jacana jacana. Next base: position 26,472 of record VZTM01012616.1, on the reverse strand, counting down.
AGGGCAACTATATTTTTGTTGCCAGAGTCTGTGTTAGGTATTTGTTTACAATTACCAGAAAGAGGTTGAAGAGAAAAGAATCCCAGGCATGGTAAAAAACAAATTATCTGTACGTATATAATTACATGCTTATTATAGTTACCATGACACTTTATGACAGAGAAAGATCAAAAAATAGATTTTTCCATTTCTTTCAGGTTACAGTACTATTGTAGCAAACATATTGCTTTAGTCTTACCCTGGCATTGCTATGCTTCTAGCAAGGAGGATGAACTCTGTCACTGATGTCCCTGACTTCCCAACACTGAGTTTGGCTTATATCCTCTCTACCTATTGAAAACATTCCATTTTTGTCTTCATTGTGTAGCTTGAGTAGGGGACGATTCACTCAACAGCCCAGTACAAAGAGGATGATGCAGTAGTCCTTTGTTGGGAATCTGAAATGAGTTGAAACTAGCCTCGCATCTACTCATATGTAACCATATATATCCATATGTAAGCAGGCTTGTACTTGTTCCACGGGATTGTTCTCAGTTTCTGACAGTAATATCTATTGCAAGACATAAAAAAATCTTTTAAAATATAATTTCAGTATCATCTGTATCTTATGAAAAAAAAAGTATTATTTTTCCTTTGTGTAACTGAAAAAGGGCCAAATCTACCTTAAGACGTTTATTGCACATACAATATTAATGTACGTTGAATGAATAATATATTGTATAGATGTATAAAAATACATTTTAAATTTCTGTTTTTAAAATAACATTTTTCATCTTTTACCCCTGAAAAATATTACCAAACCATTATACGAGTGATTTAGAGAGAATCCTGTTTCTTATTCCATCACATTGAGGGAATGTACTTATATTAAAGACATCCCCGTACTTTTTATCTGACTTGAGTACAAAAAGGCCTTTGCCCTGATGCCAACTCACATACTACAAATTCAAATGCTGAATTCATAACACAAATTACGAATGGGGAATTGCTCTTGATCCGTGTAGGAACAGGTTCAGAATTATTCAGTGAATAGATTGTACAGCTTATTCATGTTAATAATTCCAGTTATGTATTACTGTGTATCCCAAAATGTTCTACATATCATCAAAAGCCAATACAAAAAAAATCTCTTGATTTTTTTTTTTTTAATAGCACCAGTTCTAAGTGTTCTTGGTTCATCAAATATGACTGATGTATTAAAGGGAAAACATTCCCAGTTGTCTGTGTACAATACAAGAATAAGCTCCTGTTCCCTAATCAATACTCCAGCATCTTCAGAATGATGTATGAAAACTCAACAGAAGCAGAAAAGTGGATTTTTATTGGAATTGATCATAAGAAATATATACTTTCAAAAATGTATTCATAGGGATATAAAGACATGTCTGTCTGAAGTAGAAAATAGGTATGTCTTCCTCCTAATGAAGTAGAGATTAGCATTGCTGGTATGAAGATCGATGGTGCTGGAGTTGGTTTTACCTGAAAGTTGTAAATGCTCTGGCATAAGAGCTTACTGGAATAGAAGGGCAGCTTGCCCACAGCCTAAAATAATTTCTAAAAGGAATCATAGAACGGTTTAGGTTGGAAGGGACCTTAAAGATTAGCCAGTCCCACCTCCTGCCCTGGACAGGGACACCTCCCACCAGACCAGGTTGCTCAAAGTCTCATCCAAGCTGGCCTTGTACCCTTCCAGGGATGGGGCAGCCACAGCTTCTTCCTGGGCAACTTGGAACAGGCTCTCACCACCCTCACAGTGAAGAATTTCTTACTAATATCTAATCTAAGTCTCCTCTCTTTCAGTTTAAAACCATTCCCCCTCATCCTGTTGCTCCCCTCAAGTCTCTACCCATGAGACAGTAATATCCATACTGTCACTTCAGCTAAGAACTACCTCCTAGTTCCTTTTTTCTCATTCCTTTTGATTTCCACATACTGTTGTCCAGAAAGAGGCACACAGATTTTGTAGAGAGGAAGGGTGTGAGTCGTGGGCTGCTGACTGTGGAGGCAAAGGGCAAATCCAAACCTACACACAGCTCAAGAGCTTAAAATATTTTGAGCTGAAGTTCACAGTGACCTTTTTAGACCTCTGTTTTGCAAGGCAGCTCAACTGACTTAGGGTGAAAATTATCCCAGCAAAGAGTGCCCTTTCAATGGCTCAACCCCTGTCAGCCCTCAGTTTCTTTTTAAAACTGAAGTGTGTCTGGACAAGGACATCACAAGGTATGCCTGAAGTTTTTAAAGGGATAGGTATTAATTAGATGTGCCGACATGACTTGCGCATAGAATCATAGAATCATAGGTTGGAAGAGACCCTTGGGATCATCAAGTCCAACAACCATCAGCCCTACTCTACAAGTTCTCCCCTACACCATATCCCTCAACACCACATCTAATCTACTCTTAAACACAAGGTTGCTTTGGGATAGCTCTGTCCAAACTGAGGTCAGAAAACCCAGCTCAACCTCTTTTGGCTGGTTTCTTTTTTTTTTTCAATTGATTGGTTGGTTTTTAATAGTAATTTGGAGGAGTATCAAGACAAATGCTTTGTGAGTCAAACCTCTACTTTTATAATCAGTTTGAACTCTGTTTAAGGAAAACTGGATTTGCATATAAGTTGGCTACTGAGAAATTTAGGGTTATCCTCTGATTTCTGATTAAAAGACACACTTAAAATAGTGCAGTCATGGTTTGGGGTTTGTTATTTTTTTTCTATATATATTTTGCTATGAACCTGACCGGTTTGTCACAACATTAAAGTTGTAACATATTGTGAGACAGTACTAAAAGATTAATTACTTGCAATATTTGGAGCAACTCCAGATACATTTTTTCTTTTGAGATATCTTCAGTGAAAACCAGCTCAGTGCACTGAAAGCTGTTCAGTACCTGTGTTTTCTCTATTTTTTTGTGCAATTTTAAAATTGGTGGAGTGACAAGACAAGGGGTAACAGCTTTAAATTGGAAAAGGGAGATTTAATGAGATACCAGAAATTCATTCTTTGCTCTGAGGGTGGTGAGACACTGGAACAGGTTGCTGTGGCTGCCCCATCCCTGGAGGGGTTCAAGGGCAGGCTGGATGGGGCTTGGAGCAACCTGGTCTGGTGGGAGGTGTCCCTGCCCATGATGGGGGGGGGTTTGAACTGGATGATCTTCAAGATCCCTTCCAACTCTAACCATTCTATGATTCTATGAATTTTTCTAAAAAATCTTTCCACGTTTTGGAATCAAAAGCCTGTTTTGATAGATACAGAGTGACTTAAATGTAGGTAAACTTTCTCACTTTTGAGCAGTAACACAACCAGCAGTAGTCCTATTAGAATTTCAAAAAGATTTAGTAGCATAGGAAACCTAATGAAGGCTGAAAAAATTTGAGAAAACCATATTTTATCTCCCTCCATGTAGACTATTATATATATACATTTACATACTGTGACATAATCAAATACTGCAGAGCGAGAAAGACAAACAAGGTAAATATCAAGTAAATTTTACAAGATTAATGGTAATACTATTGCTGCAAAAGGCACGGTGAAAAAAAGAGAAAGCTTCAAAAAGGCAGTGGGAATGAATTAAAATAACAATGCAATGCCAAATCCTAGGGCTAGATGCTGTGAATTTTGTCTTGAAGCACCCTCACAATAATTCATTAAATAATAGAGCTCAGGAGGGGGCAATAATAAAGGATGTTGGGAAAGTTTGGTAAGTCCGATGGTTGGTGCCAAGTTTCACTGGGATCCATCTGAAGTTACACTAATACCTTTAGAGTGACTGGCTGGAACATCCCTGGACAGCTGGTCTTTATTTTTTGCCAGATCAGAAAAAGCACATATGTACTTATTTCCCACTAACTTAATATTTAAAAAGAGTTCTAGAAATTGCCGCTGAGGTTGCTCGGCTGCTCTCGGGGAGATGTAATCACACATTTTCCGAGCTTGAACATGTGAGAGAATCTAACCCTACACAAGAGCTCCAATTGTTATTCATATATTCATTGTGTTGTACTTGTTCATTTCCGTCAGCTGTTGACTTTAGGATTTCATTGGTTTGTTTGTCATTAAAAGCCTTATCTTTCCAATCAATAATAAATATCATCTGGGAAAAGACACAAACAAAAGAACAAACAAACAAACACCCTGGCAGAGACCAGAACTTGGTGTCTAGAGAAAGAAATGTCTCTGTTTGAGAAAAAAATAAAATTGTTGTAAATAGAAGACCCTCATTCATGTTGCCTTTAATAATACCTGCAGCCAACACCAAATCATTTCTGAATCTTTATTTTTGCATTTTTTTTTTCTTTTCTGCCTGAAGCTTCTTACGAGTCTGTTTCTAAAAGCATCGTGTTCCCACCAGCTTGGGAAATTCTAGCCTTTCTGCGGGGCTTAGGGAGAGAGAGACTGCGAATGGATACGCAGTAAAGAGAGATTTAATGTTATGAACTGAGAATTGAAGTTGATGGGAAAGAAACATTCTGGATTTTGAACCGACCCTCTTTCTTGCTTTGCATATTTTGAATAAAAACTCTATAGATCAGTGCAGGAAGAAAAATTGGTGCAGTTTCTGCAAACAGCTTCCTAAAATATATCTCCTTGAGGAGCAGTAGTTTTGGAAATTAATGGCCAAGACATGCAGTTAATATTCCTCCTTCACTTTTGCTTTGTTCTCAGAGATGGTCCTTGAGTCGTTCTCTTCTTTCTCAGCTACAGTCGTTCTCTCTCAGCTACAGACAGAGCTGTTCTTGCTGTTGAATATTTACTCCTGCTCCTTCCAGTAAATGACTTATGAGAGGTTGTGCTTACCAGTATAAGAGTTTCTAACGTAATACATTAGTACTGGTACGAGTAAGTCTTTCCCTAAGTGCTAATGCTTTGTGTGTGTCAGCACGCCTTTCTCTCTGTGGCTGACCCACAGAGCTTTAAGTCTGCTTCTCTTCCACCTTTCTACTCCAGTTTTATCATTGTGGATGAGAGATGCAACTGTGGAAAAGGCTTTGCTTCCGATGGTTAACTATTAAGTAGGTCAGACCCAGTAAATTAGGCAAACCAAGCCTGAGACCTTTACAGCCAGATTTACGAATGATTTAAATAGTTGCATACACTGGTGAGTCTAAATTTAGTGTTATGTTAGTTATCAGTTAGCATAGGCTGTGATCACAGTTTAGTGCTTTCCTAAGAGTGATTTTGGATAGTTCTTATGACAATGAGTCTAAGGTACATTTTTCCTTTTCAGAAACAACATGAGACACAAGTCTGTAATATTTCACAGTAAATATGGTTATTAGCAAAATATACAGGATCTTCTGAGACTCGAGAACATAAACTGAAAGCTTTATCTTCCCAGGTCTCCCAGGGACACTACAGTGAAGTTGAAGACTTTTAAAAATGACTGAGAATGTGAGGAGGCAGTGACTGTCCTCAGAACAGCGTGGCAACGTGGGGGTGCAATTCAGGGGAGATTTCCAAGGTGAAAGTAACACAGTATTTTCCTCACTCGTCTTCCTGAACTTGGATGTTATTCTTTAATCATTTAAGCCCTTTTGCATTCTGATATTGCATTCTCTCAGTCCCGTGCCTTCCTCTGGTCCATTCTATTTAGAGAACATCCAGATGGTCCTTTAAATTGTTTTGGGGGAAAATAATCATTAGTTGAATCAAAGCATTTTGATATTGCTGTCCAGAATGAGATGAGATCAAAGGCTAGAAGGTTCTTAAAGCAGTCACTGTGGTTACCACAATCTCAGCAGGGACTGATATTTTATACAAACTTGAGAAAAGTTCCTGGCTTTAACTTGCCTTCAAAAGGTATAAAACTTATTTGAGGGTTGTGGGTTTGTTTTTTTTTGTTTGGTTGGTTGGGGTTTTTTTTTGCTAAAACTTGAAAGAACTGTTGGCTTGAATTACTTACTTTTTAAGTCCTTTACATATTTAGAAACTTTTTACCATGTGGCTGACCTCATCTGGGCCTCTTTCCCAAACCTCACTCTACTAATTAGCTTTAATGCCAGAAGCCTAGGGTTTTTTTGGGGTTGTTTTGTTTTGTTTTGTTTTATTATGTCAGTCTGGTATAGCAAAGTTATACCACAACATAGATTTATAAAACCTTAAGTAGATCTTAGCAGATGCTTTTGCTGCCAGGCGTCAAATTTATTCCTGTCAGGTTGCAGCCAATACTTGCTTAGAGGTAAAATTCACCCTCTCTTGAGTTATTAAAGAAGAATTAGAACATTGTTTCCCATACCTACAAAATATCCTCCCCAAAGTTTTCTTTTTTAGTTTGTTTCTTTCTTTTACTGTTTTGGCCAAATTGCTTCATGAACTGACCATTAGTTCCTATTTACTTTTAACACATTGCATTAGTCACTTCTATGCCCTACAAAAACTTATTGTGGCTGTTCAGATATTTCCAGTAGTTTTCCAGACATCATATGGTACAAGATCACCAGGATGGCTTCTAATTCAAAGTTAACCTCATGATCTACAGAGGCTAATATGATCTTTTATAATTCACATCATTCCTGAGCTGTCCTCTTTTTGAATCTTTTACCCTGCAGAATAAGCTTGTATCCACATTTTCTCTTCCTGTCCTACATTTCAGCCTTTTTTTTTTTAAAAAAAAAAGAAGAAGATCAAGAAGAAGAAAAAGAAGTGGTTAAGGCAGTACTTTCCTTTGATGTTTTATTTATTGTGCCAAACTTGCACTACTGGATGCTGTTCGGGTAGTTTACTAATGAAAAGAGAATAGTCTGCTGGACAGTACAAGCTTTCTCTCCTTTTCTATTGGATATTAAATTTGAAGTACATGTGAAGTAAGTATTTCTAATTTGTATCAAGCTCTATAAAATTAATTATCCCCAAAAGCAGATCAAAATTATTTTCTTAGTTAAAGATCTCTTTCTTTTCACCTTTCACAGGTTTTAAGAAAGCAATCAAAACTCTAGCAGCTGCAGAGGGGAAATGGTTTTTGAAATCATAACGTTTTAAATATCAGTTTTCTTTGATTTGGTGTTTTAATTATGAAAAAAAAAAAAAGATATTTCAGTTTAGTATACACTGTGAACATGAAAGAAACAGCTTCTGTCCTAGGGAGCCGAGGAAATCCAGAGTGAAAAGGAAGTGAAAAAAAAATGGATGGATGTCAGTAAATCTTAGAGGAGCAAGTGGCCAGGAACTGGTTAGAGAAGGGGAAAGCAAATAGAAAAAGTGAAAAGAAAACCCGAAGTAAAAGTTACTACATAGAAAAGAATAATGCAGAGTTTTATAATGCAAACTTTTTCCCAAACAAACAAACAAGAAACCCCAGGAACAAAATAGGCAGGAGTTCAGAGAACATGGGCTAGATTGAATTCATGTGTCTCAGCTGTAGCCAGGCCTTGAACTGTACATTTAAGAAATGCTTCCTAGATTTTCCCAGACAATTTTTTGGCCAATTCTTCAAAACCCAAATGACTATATTAATTATCTGTGGCTAAACATCTGGACAGTTAAATGATTTCTGGAAGCAAATTAAATCTTTGCCTAGTCATTTTATTCTGCCACTAATTTTGATTGGCCTAGTATTTCTGGCTTTATTAACGATATATTTTATTACAGTGGAGGGCCTATCTAATGAGAAATGGCAGAATGTTGGTCTCGAGGCGAAACCCAAGAGAGATTTGGGGATGAGTTCTTTGCTACACCTTCACCTGCAGTACAAAGCGTGGCACAGGGCGGGAAGCAGAACATGATGCAGCTAGAAATGGTTTGTTCTTTTTTTTCCCTCTTATTCTGTGCACATTTTAACAAGGACTTATGTAGGGGTTACGTGTTGAGGGATATTCTATGCATAGAACTCCCATGGAAACCTGGAGAAGCTGTGCCCTTGTCAGAACATCATCAGCTACTGACTCATTACACACTTGAGTGAGAAAAGCTGGGGGGGAGCAGAGAGGGGAGAAACAACTGCAAAACTGGCTGTACAATTCTTGGAACATCTGTTTTGAAGCCGTGTAGTGCCTGCCAATGTGCAAGCAGGATGCTGGGTCCAGGCTTTGATTCGGGGATCTGGCCAGTATAAAAATACTAATCAGTGCACAGTTCTTTCAGGCAAGGGGAGAGGCATTATTAAAACACTGAACTGTCTCAGCCATTTCTCCGCTCTATTTTATTAGCTGATATTCAATTATTTTCACTAGAAAAAGAGTTTGGTACCCCATTCTGGGAATCTGGGGAGATGCTCTCTATGAGGGAATGAAGCCATAGGATGAGGGTTAATGGTTTTAAACTAAAAGAGGGGAAATTTAGATTTAATATTAGGAAGAAATTCTTGACTGTGAGGGTGGTGAGACCAGGGCCCAGGTTTCCCCGAGAAGCTGTGGCTTCCCCATCCCTGGATGTGGCTTTGAGCAATTTGGTCTGGTGGGAGGTGTCCCTGCCCAGGACAGGGGGTGGGACTGGATGGTCTTTAAACTCCCTTCCAACCCAAACCATTGTGTGATTCTGTGATATTTATGTGTGACCTCTGTGTGAAATACAGAGAGAGGCTGCAGAGTTCCAGCAGAACCCACTCTTAGACTTTAAGCTCCAGTGTGAAGGCCATTTAGCTACATGTAAATAAGCTGATCTGATTTTTCCTGACAGAAAAATTTGTACAAAATTCATACAGAAAGTTGGATTCTTAGAGTATTATGACATATGGACCCCAGTCTTCTCACAACCAATCTTCTTAACAAGTAGATGACCACAGACCATGCTCAATTACCTGTTTATACGTGTTGTGTTGCATGGCTGTGGGCCAAACTTTTAAAAATATCTACGTGCCTTAGGATCCAAAACTGCATGCACAAATCAAGTACCACTGAATATCTGTTTTGTTTCTAAGGGCCTGATTTGTAAAGATTTGTAGGTACCTAACTCTCATTCTTATCTTTCTTTTAGTTTCCAAGTTACTCAGACCGTGAAAATGTCATGCCTCTGAATGCAAAGAAGGTCTTGAAGGCATGAAACAGCACAAAATAATCCCATGGATCAGCTGAAGCTCCCAATACATTGATCAGATTGTTTCATGTGATTTAGGAACATCTTCTCTGCTGGAGTCTTTAACATGTATCCTTTATTCTCACTCTTTCCTGCTGTCTCCTATATTACAGTCCAGCAACTTAAAACGCTACGGCGTTCTGTCAACCCCATGTCTGTGCTGTTCATGCAGCATAGGCTGGAGACGACTCAGTCTGCAGGAGAAGATTAAATTTTAATTGTGCAATTGTTAGCCCTCCAACTTCCTTCTTCATCTCACACGCTACCCTGAAGTTCTTTCTAGCTTCATCCACAAAGAGTATCTTTTCCATTTAGTATAAAGCACGGCTGTCATATTTACCTACTTTCATTAAAACTGCTACTCCTGACTAAATTTGTTGTAATTTTCACTGCCTGGTATGTATTTGAATCGTTCCTCAGCATTCCCTTTGGCATAATGGTTTTTTTTAACTTTTTTTCTGCATCCTTCCCAGTTCTCTGTCACCTTATTTTATACTTTTCTTCGGGTCCCGATACCAATGTCAGATTTCTTCCTACAGTATCTCTCGTTTTCAGCAATCACATTTCTGCCTGTTTCCATGCCAGAGATCATACTGTGTTTTCATCCCACAGTTCTTCCCCGAGGACCTACTGTGATGCCAAAAAGAAATCAGCCAGCTAATAACGACAGCAGTTACTGTTTTCTACAGGGTTTTGTTGTTTGGGATTTTTGGTTTTTTTAAATCTCATCCCTTTATCTTTTCTGGAAATGGTTAGATCATAACTTTTTTTCCTTCACATTTGTTACTTTTTACTTTATCTCTAGAAAATGCTACTTACAAAGCTGGTATCTGTTAAAGCATGCAGTAGTAAGAGGGCCAGCATTCAGGTAATCTTTCAATGGAAGGTGTAACTCACATCCTTACTCATATAAATTTTGCTCAGACTTCTGACCCCTCCCATCTCCCTCTTCCATATTTAACCAGAAATCATTGGTAAAGCCTTTAAAGCCCCGTGAAGCTCTCTTCTAAATATACATCTTACTTTCTGATTGAAAAAATCGTCTGCTGCCTATCAAGTGTCATTTGGTTTTGGGTTGAATTGCAGAGGATGAAAATGATTTCTTGAGAATATTTTCCCATTTTGATTGGGAAGGTAATTCTTAAAAAACTAAATAACTCTGATGAAAATAACTGCCTGTACAATCACTCTGAAGCTGCTGTCCTAAAAGAAATGCCAACTATATAATTGTTTTTCCTTCCAGCTGGCGGGGGAGCCACAGGGATATTGCCAGAACTAATTGCTGATTATTATAAACAAAGATACATTTTATATAAAAAAAACCAAAAGCAACCAAACCTTTTGTTCTCTAGAAAATGATTGTCATCATTAGGGAGTATAAGTGTTTATTTCTATGTGATAGTATAATTCAACTAATATCGAATGTAATTGTTTTGAAAAAAAAGGAGAAAAATAATCTCAAGTCAGCTTTGTGGGTGGGTGGGGAAATATAAACCCTGAATTTAACTTAATTGTTATTACAGATGAATGATTTGGGACTCATTTGTATGTGATTTGTTTTCTTCTGTTAGTTATGTCTTACCCCTGCGTTATAGGTTTGAGCCCAGGTGTTATGACTTAATTTTCATCTTGCCCACGCCCTCTGTATTGCCATTAAATAGTTAGTCACCAAACAAATACCCATATAACTTGCACATTCAAGGTATAAAACTAGCTTAGTTTTAATATTCACCCATGTCATTTTGTTTTTCTTTTTTGTCCTTTAGCTAGTTCACCCTGAAGCTCAGCTTTTATGAAACGTGTCTTACGTACCTTTCTCTTACATATAGCTTTAAGGGGTAGAAAAAAACCCTCTTTTTTTTTTTTTTCCCCTCCACTTTTTTCTTTGAATGCAAATAAGTTCTCTTTTCACCTTTTCTCAAGGACTTTGAAATGGACAGTGAAGAACTATGTCCTAGAAAATTAATTTAAGTCCTGATTTTTCATAGTCTTTCCTAATGTCACCTGACTTCTAAGAGGTGCCGGCTAGGCTTGCTGGGCTACTTCAGCTTTACCAGAAACCACCATTTGAGTGGGTGAGATCTTTTAAGATTTGCTTATGGAGGATCAATTCATTTGGTGCAGAGACTTTTGGGTGTTGAATGCTGCAGAGGGGCCACGGATACTGGAAAAGCTGGTTTCTGATATATGATGACCTAAATTAAATCTGCAATGAAGATAGAAATACTCTTCCATACATCTTGTCTTGTGTGTGGAGAAGTCTTGCGGAGATTTCAGGAGCCAAGTAACATTCAGTGAATAATTTGGAGATTTCAGGACCCAAGCACATTCAGCAAATAATTTATCTGATTTTAATATCATTCATTGTGACTTCTGTTGGCATAAGTCATTAAAATCCACCTCAATAAAAGGAAAAGCGTGGCTTTTGGGAGCGAACACACACACAGAGAGGCAAAGGCTTTGGTTTTTGCGTGTCACAGCTCCTGCAACAACTTCCCGGAGCTCTACAGTTCGTCTGCAAACGCATTTCACTTTGTGCAAAAGTACAATATACACACTGAAGGGAACTGGAACAAATTGGCACTTTCTTCCACAATGGGAATAAAATATTTTTTCCTGATCGCAGCTTTTCCCAAGAACTAAGCAAATTAGGGAAATAAAGGCCATTAAGTAAAATTAGATTTTACGCTATTTAACAGGTGTTTTGGTCTATTTTACCCTGAGGGTAGATCACAATGCAGTCCAAAAAGTTAATTGTTCGATAATTGTACAGTTTGCACATTTATTTCCAGCAGTTTAGCCTATAGTATAGTTCTGTTAAACTTCTGTCATCTATCTTTGGACCTGTTCTTTCTTTAATGCAGCCAAGAATTATAAGGAATAAGAGTTTAACTGTATTTTGAGAGCACTTGCATCTGATATTTCCTGACATACTGGATAAACCGTCTGAGAAACAAAGCTGGGATCAGGCATTATTTTAGCAAATTTATATTCCTCAGGGCATCACAGGAAGAAGAAAAAGAGTATTCCCTGCTCATTTTCAATACAAATTTTCCTGCAAGACTGAGAATCACAAACAGAATAAATTGTTTCATGCTGCAAAATACAGCCCCTGAAGACCTCTCTGAAGAGAAATAGAAGATGGACCTGTTAGTGTATTAGTGTAGAACTATATGGTCAGCCCCCAAAAATATGCTGGTATTTTTCACATCGCAACTGTCTGATAGGGAAAAATACCAATAATAAAAAATAAAATCAACAAACCAACCCAAAACACCCCCAGCCTAAATGAAACACAAACCCCGACCTTGCTGAACACAGTGTAAGAATATCAATCAGCCACGTATCTGTGAGGACCTTGCTTTCTGTCTCCTATCCATGTGATGGGTGCCCCAAATAAATCAAAAATATACTATTGTTCAAAAAACCATATAAACTAAAAACCAGTGCGGCACTAGAGAGAGATATTCTTTCTTAGCCAGTCAGGACTCCACATACAAAGCTGTAAATACCTTTTCATTTCTTTTCTGTTTGAAATGGGGTCACCAGAAACTTCCATTTACCATATCTCAATGAAGCAGTTAATCAGCTAACTGTTTTGTAAATACCCACACCATAAACTTGTTGGCTTCCTTTTTCTCATACAATGGTGGCAAGCAAAGCTGTCCAGAAATGGAAATAAAATCCTAACCTGGTGCCCCAAAATCCAAACCTTTGTGCTGCTCCTTTTTATTCAGTTGCGAGAACGAGTTCTTGGCTCTTATCTCCTGGCAAAACCCTGCAGGGATTTCTTCCCTTCTCCTGGCCCAGACTTTTACAAAAACATTGAGTCAGAATTGCCTGTTTGCCTCAGCCAATGGCTCCCCAAGGGAAAGCTTCCAAAAATTTGTGAGAGAAGACACAAACATTTAAAAGGACAGTGCTGTACCTGGGAGCATTTCTGGGTTTAGATACTTTGTGAGTAAGCTTGCAAATCTTCAACTGCTGAACATTTATGCCTGGGACAACAGAACTGCAAAATTTCGCAGAAAAGTAGGAGGTGACATTAATTCTCACCAGTATGATGCAAGAATAACACGAAAAAAGCATCTATTCTGTGGTAAAGTTTGAGTTAATCCTCAAATCCTAATTCAAATATAGCACCTTTTTAAAATAGATATACATATATTTCAAGAACTCATAGCTTAATCTAATTCCTTTAATTATTAACTATGTACCATATATAGGTTTGCACAGTAAATATGCCTTGCACTATGTATTCAACAAGGTAAAGAGAATGTTGATATGTGAAGTACTGACATTAAATTCCTCTTAAAATCTATAATGAATCCCCTTTCCCTTTAGAAGGTTTTTTTTTCAATTTTTTAACTTGATTTATCTGTTCTAGGAAAATAGGCTTATGAGTTCAATTTTAATAAGTTTTTCTGCAAACTATCTCATAATGATTACTCTAATACTATGTCTGGTACCACGGTTGTTGCAGGGCGTAGTTTTCCGGTCTTTGCTTTCAATTAGTACATAGATCTTTGCAGTTTTGCAGCAACGTTCAGCCCTAATAGAGTTACTCCAGTTGGACAGTGCAGCCTTCCCTTTTAACATTTACTTTTCCTCATGTCTCATCATCATCAGTATGTTCTGCAAAATGAGTTAAAGGCATAATGTAGGGTGAATTGGATTAAGGCTAATAATAAATGTATGGGCATGAACTCTTATTATAATATAATTTCAATTTTGTATAAAAGTTGCAGCTTTCAGGTGACTTGAAGACCCAACATCTTTGACCTCAACCTCAAAATCTGAGAGTGTTTTGTAATCTCCAGAAATATAATGTCCATCATTATTATGGCCTCAGTAATAGTGACGCAGTACTTGATCTCACAGGCTGTTCTAATGCTATAAAGTCAACAAACTGTTCCCTGCCCTTTGTGGAACTGATGGGTCAACCGTATGTCTCTCAGTTTAAGAAATTCCTTTGAACTGCAGTTATTGATGTCATTAACTAATAAAAAATTGCGTGAGAAGCTGCTGGCAGATGAGTTGTGACCACCAGAATTTCTTTGTGATAGTCACTAGCGTGTAACTCAAGGTTGGGGGTGTTGAATGCTTCAGGAGTTAAATATATTTTGGTATCTTCTAGTGTGATTTTTTTCTTTCTTCTGCTCCCAGCTGGGTCTTTTAAACAGAGCCAGCTTACAATGGGAATAAATATAAGATCTCAGTAACACGGCTGTATTTATTTTTTCCAATGGAAATTATGCATTTGCATTGAGAGAACAAAGTATTATTTAAGATTGAAAACTGTATACATTCTATACATGCAAGCAGTACAAATAAATACAGTAGATAGAGTGTCAGACCATGGAACTTCAGCCTGATCTATGATGGCACTTACATTTTATATATCTCAGCTTGTACTGAATGGGACAAATTCAGAAAATATAACTGTAGCTTTATACTCTTCTGTTCCACAGTACTAATTTTGAAGTAACACGTGTAACTTAAATAGGAAAAAAACAAAAGCTGTATGCTTTTCAATGGATTTTACTTTCTCTTAGATACCACTAAAGACGTAAATACCGTTCATTCTGAAGGGAAACAGAGGAATTGACAATCTTAGACTTGCCATAGCCTTCTACACAATGCTAATTTTGGAAAAATTTCAGAATCAAACCACCACAGTGGCTCCTGCTTTTTTAATATAGTGCCAGCATAAGCACTCTTTTTAAAAATGAGATCAGTAACAGCAAGTACATCTGTAATAACAAATATACCATGTTGAGGAACCTGTAATACTGTTTTGAACCACGTTCAGGGAGAACTAAAGCAAATGAAGGGGGTAAATAGGTTGCACGCTCTTCTCTTACTACCTAGGGTTCCGAAAATCTCACATTATTCCACGCTTTCTTACTGGTGAAAGTAACAACTGCTTCATCTTAAATTCCCAATGTCAGTCACATTGGCTTGTTCTACATGTGTAGAGTGTAGAAAACCAATACATGCATTTATACATTTTAAAACTGTGACTTTGGGTCAGGTTATAAATAATTTGATAGATGGCCAAGTACTCTTTAACAATTCATAAACTCCTGGGTAGGTTCATTTAAACATAACTTATAAACCATTTGCAAATCTTTTGTAAATAAAAATGAAGAAAAGGTGCTATACAATTAATAATCTTTGATTGAGTGTAGGTAGCATGTTTGGTATACACATGGTGTTAGCATTTCTGGAATTTATTTTTGTTATACTTTCCTCCTGCTGCTCCTTTTCACATAAAACATTGATGTAGTTTTGCTTGACAATCTGCTAAGAGTTATGGCCTCTTTTTCTGTTGAAAACTTCTCATGAACAGCTTAAGGTGTTTCTATCAAGTGGTTATCTAGCAGCTTTTAAAAACCTATTTTAAAAACCTATTTTTAAGGTGATATGAAATCCCAGCTAACAGGATGCACTATATTTGGAATATGCTATTTGAATTATGTGAGCAATCATTTATTGCACATGGTGACTTTTTTATTCTATGCTTGCATGCTCTAGGAGAGAAGATCCATGAACCAAGAAGTTATTAGTATTCTGATTCTCTTTAGGAAATGTGCAATGCCTTTGAGGATCTAGAAAAAAAAAAACAAAAAAAACCATGAGGTAAACAACTTTGTGATCTATGAGAGCTTTACCAAACTTATATGTCTCTTCTGCCCTTAACAAGTAGACATATGTCTCAGAAATTACTTCTGCAGAACTCTCCTCTAACTTCACAAGACATAAGAACTCCTTTGATTCAGTGTTTCCCTACCTGTGTTGGTATGTTTTCATTAGAGCCCTCCATCTGTTCTTTAGGTCCATTTTTGCAATGTGAGAAATGTTTTCTGTCTCTTCAGGTTAGAGGCATCAAAATTGTACCTCCAACCTCATTTCTCACCATCATGCACTGCTCTCACCACTCAGTGGTAGATCTGTTAGGCAAGACAGAAATCACCGCTCTTTAACTTTATAGCCCCAAGGTGGCACCATGAGCAAAGTGAAACTCAATGGCCACTGACTCATGAAACTGAGCTCCTCTTTCACCCGTTACTCTGAACCAAGAAGAAATATTCACCAGGTGAAGAATATCTACAATTACCTCATTTTCTTGCACACTTGGCTGACACCATATTTACTAGATCGGTCCGTGTCCCTTTGTTGTACAGGGTAGGTGCCATAACTGTCTAAATCAACATTCCCCTCTACTCTGCTCTCATGAGACCCCCACTTGGAGCACTGTGTCCAGAGCTGGAGTCCTCAATATAGAAAGGACATGGAACTGTTGGAATAGGTCCAGTGAAGGACCACGAAAATCCTCAGAGGGATGGAGCACCTCTGCTATGAAGA
>VZTM01012616.1:0-10079 GCA_013400555.1 Jacana jacana | reverse complement strand
AACTCTTACCATTCTATGATTCTATAATGATCCCATTCCCCTGTTGCTTTAACCAAAAGGCACCAAGTCAGCCTGGGAGAGAAAAGCTTCATAGGTGATCTCCTCAGAACTAACATCCACCCAGTCTACAGCAAAGAGCAACCTCCCCACTTTCCCCCAACTCTACTTTACTTCACTCCTGAAAGTAGGAAAACTTTAAACATGGCTCTAATTTCGATTCCCACAGGTCCAGCATTTGAGACTGGGGACAGTGGATATTCAGAGCTAAAAAAAAAAAAGCATTACATTTTACTGGATGTAATTTAAGGGAAGGTGGGCAACGTCTGGCCTTCTCAAAACTCTCACTGAGAGAGTGTGTTTGATTTACTGACCAGCATGACTGGAGAATCTGATGACAGTGGTTTCCGCCCTATAAAAAACTGTTCTGAAAGTTTCAGTAACAGTAAATATAATCTCTTTGAGTATCACACTGTGCTTTTCATTTCAGGCAGGCATTTATAGACTCTAAATGCTCATTGTCTTGTGACTTCCGTAATTGCTTTTACTTGGACAAGTGAATTACGAAATGCTACCATTCTTATTTGGCAATTTTTGCACAGCTTATATATGACAGCATAACATTAAGGAAAAATAAAATAAAATTAAAAAAGCGCATTGAAATGTCAAGCATGCTTGTAAAAGAAAAGAACAGCTTCTGAGTGAACTGTCTACAGTAGGAGCAATTCTTAGGGGTACTTTAAGGAAAATACTTTTTATACACAGATATACATCTTTCCAGGCCCAACACTTTTCCCTCTGTTCTCTTAAAATCTGTGTGACCTTAAAATCTTGATCTACTAATACATCATGTACGGTTTCAAGGCTTTTGGATTTGTTTTTGCTTTGTTTTTTTTTTCTTTTTTTTTCCTTTTTTTTCCAGGAACAAGACCGTTTCCTGAATCAGGTATTGGAATATTGGCAGTAGTTTAGAATCTACTTTATGTCAGCTACTGAAAGAACATGGATTTCTAGTTGTTTTAGCAGACTGGTTAGTTCAAATTTATGGATCACCACACTTTATTTAAAGTATTAATTCCTGCTAGAGTCATTGTCTCGGGCTCAGCACAAACATTAAATATAGCCACAACGCAGACAGTCAAGTGTGTACATAGTTCAGCATTCTCCCCTTGCTACTGTGTGTCAAGTCTACCACACCAGCAGCAATAATTAGCAGATCTATTGTTTATTCCACCACAGTCCAGGAGAATCTTTTCCACCGCAATTTTGTTTACTTATTCTTTTTTTTTCCTGGACAAGGGAGAGCTTTCAAAGAAAGGGAATCGCACAGTGACACCACAACACATCCCTGTAAGCCTGTAAGAACGGGGGAGGCATGTAAATTTGTAAACAGATTAAATATTGTTGTGTTTGGTTGGTTCAGGTCACCGAATTTACCACTTTTTTCTCTTCTTTTTTTTTTTTTCTCTTTTCCAAGAAGCCTGTTGTTGAGCTGGGTTCATCAAATAAGACATACACACATCACAGCTGGGACTGACTGACTGAGCACAGATGTGTATCTACCAAATTGTTTGTGACAGTGAGTGTAGTTAATTGTGATGGGTGACAGGTACGTTGGAGGCCAGTCAACTCAATGAACTGTTGCCGAGTGTGGTATGAGACACGGTGTATATTAACAGCAAGTGGAAAATTTATGTCACCCATGACTGAGAATCCAAATGACGTGCAGACAAGTAAAGCAGATTGGAGCCCTTCCTAGCCCTTTTTTCCTTGCCTCTGCTTTCCTCCTATCCGTAAGATTAGAACAAAGTATTTTGTATCATTTTGTCCAAGTGTAGGTTTGCAAATTTTCTTTTGTCAGTGGAGATGACAAGTGATTAACAAATTGCCACAGTTTATTTTTGGATGAAAAGATGCGAGACAATTTTGTTTTGACGTTTGCTGAAAGCGGTTGTAATCTGCTGCAAAAGCTTTTTCTTTTTCTTTGTTTTTTAATGGAAATTTTTATTTAACTTAAAAGTAGAATATCCCTGTTTGGAAAAAGAGTGATACCTTTTTCATTGAAACTATTATTGTTGTTGCTGTTTTTGTCGTCATCATCGTCATCACATTCTTTAGGAAAAAAAAAATGGTTTGGTTCAACCCACACAATTTCTTCCCAGAGTTTCATTTGCCCACTCAGTCAATACAATAAAAATGGAAAAAAATTCCTATTTACTCAGCTTTATTTACACTCTACGTGTGTCTGTCTCCTTAAACTAAGCCTTTGTGCCTTTTCTTTGTGCCTTTTTTTTCCGCCCCTCACTACCAGTTCTACCTTATTAATGTACTGAAACATCAAATAAACTCTCTCTTTCCTGTTGTGAAGTGAAAACAGTGCAACAATCACATTTCATTTCTCTAAAAGTGAAGTTGGAGACCTTGAGATAGAATAGTAGTCATAGATGATTCCGTGAGAACCGGATGTGATAGGTTTGGAGAAGCTCTGAAAGAAGCCCTGTTAAACATTATTATCAGCAACAGAAGCTCACGTTAACAGCGCTTAGGACTCAGACGCTGAGCGAAGCAGGGCTGTCAGACCCATTTTGGGGGGCAGAAGTGTTTCGATTCAAGGTTCTCTTCTTTTGATATAGCCCTGAGTAGCACAGAATTCTCTTTGAGGTTTCCAAACTAATCCCTCCAGAGACCCCATACCATGCTCCCTGACGGCTTGTGGTAGCGCTGAGATTTTCTTGCTTTATTCTGAGACTATCAGATCCTACTCTCCAAATACAGAGCAATGTTAATGCCATTTCGAACGTCAGGAAAGCTGTAGCTGGCCAGGTGAGTAAGGGGGTTAGGAGTGTGAAATGCTCAGCAGAAGGGATGGGCACAAAAACCCAAACAAACAAAAAAACCCATACCTAACCCTGTTGCATAAAAGGCTCTGCAACAAACTGTTTTCTGCTGTCTTCTGAGCCCCTACAATCCCTGGGGATCCCACTGGGGGACTGTAGTTGAACAGAATAATTGTCAACTGTCTGCATGGCTTTTATGCGGGCTGGGGATCTGCATCTCATGCATGTTTCCTTCTGTCATACAATTTCTGCTTAAATAGAAGAGCTGATGTTAAGCCTTGGAAGTTCAACCCCTGATTCAGGTCAGGGTAACAAGAAACTCACCCCACCATGTCTCAGTTCCTAGATACATGCTATGAGCAACACCGCCTTTTGTACCTGGACTTTCAGATCCTCCTAAGGCCACTGGTTCTTCAATAATTCCCCAGGGTTCATCATCATCATCCTGGCACTGTATTGGGGTGAATTGTCTGCTCTGTCGGCTCCCATTACCCCGTAACAATCATTATGGTTGTGGTCTTCTTCACCCCAAAAGTACAGTACTTGAGGTGGAGAACCAACTGCAGCTTAGCATCCTGCTGGAAAAAACTGCTGGAAAAAAAAAAAGATAGTCCTGATCGGATGTGTTTCCATGACATTCAATCTTTACTGGGTTTATAAAGAAAGCATAGGATATATCTCTCATACCATTTGGAGGCACAGTTTCACTGAACAGAGACCTGTATCTGGGCTGGCATCTGTACAGCTAGTACTCAGAAGCTGCTTACTTACAGAGAGCATTTCCTACAAGATATAGGTGGAACAGTGGATGCTGAATTACATTAAAGTGTTCCCCAAAGATTCATGGAGCTAATGGAGCTAACAATATATTGTATTCATATACATAATTGGACAAAAGTTCCAACTAAAGGGAACTGCATTTCTGCTGCTCCTTCTCTACCCACACCTCTGTGTGGTCTAGAGATGCTGTATGTGGGGCAGCAGGTGGATCCTGTAAAGAACTAAACTTCATGCTAATAATATCGGTCCCTGGCATATCAGAGAGTTTCTGAAATGCTTGCTGTCCAAATTGTGAGGGGGAAGGAGGGCTCTGTGATACCCATACTTTCTGCCGGCTCTTCCAGCTTGCTCCTACTCGCTGTGCTGTGACAAGTGCTCCAAGGCCTAGAGGCTTCCAGAATTCTGTGGGCTTCCAGAAATTTGGCTGTTAGGACAATGACAGGTACACTGTAAAAGGACAGAATGGGTGAAGCCAAAGACAACTTTCCCCATCTGCATTTTGACATGATTCAGTTCCAGGAACAGGAATTAACCTGAAAGTCTGATTAACATTTAAATCATATGGGCCAGAATGACATTTACATTAGGCTACAAGATTAGAATAAACTAAAATTAAATACTCTTACACGTCCCTAGTCTATGTTGGCATTCGGGTGAGAAACTTATTCCCCATAAAACAATACATGAAACAGCCCATACATTTTGCAGAAAGCCAACCCCATCCTGGGCTGCATCAAAAGCAGCATGGCCAGCAGGTCACGGGAGGTGATTCTACCCCCCTGCTCAGCTCTGGTGAGAACCCACGTGGAGCACTGTGTCCAGAGCTGGAGTCCTCAATATAGAAAGGACATGGAACTGTTGGATTAGGTCCAATGATGGGCCACAAAGATGCTCAAAGGGAGGGATCACCTCTGCTATGAAGACAGGCTGAGAGAGCTGAGGTTGTTCAGCCTGGAGAAGAGAAGGCTCCAGGGAGACCTTAGAGCAGCCTTCCAGTATCTGAAGGGAGCTACAGGAGAGCTGGGGAGGGACCTTTGTCAGGAAGTGAAGTGCTAGGACAAGGGGTAACAGCTTTAAACTGGAAAAGGGGAGATTTAGATTAGACACTAGAAAGAAATTCTTTGGTGTGAGTGTGGTGAGGCACTGGAACAGGTTGCCCAGAGAAGCTGTGACTGCCCCAGCTCTGGAGGGGTTCAAGACCAGGTTGGAGGGGGCTTTGAGCATCCTAGTCTGGTGGGAGGTGTCCCTGCCCAGGGCAGGGGTGCGGAACTGCTTGATCTTTAAGGCCCCTTCCCCTAGCCATTCCGTGATTCTATGATCTTTACTCTCAATGGCTGGAAAAGCACGACTAAGCTGCTCCCTTTTAATCTGATGGATTAGTTGAGAAAAGAGGAGGTTTGGGGTTTGTTTTTTTTTTTTTTCTTAGTGCTGCTGTCTGATAGGGTGACTTTGTAGCATGTTTCCTTATCTTTTTTGTTTTGTTTTGTTTTGTTCCCTATCAGCCTGCATCTGGTCCAGGTGGCATGGCTGCAGCCGCCGTGATTGCGGAGAGGAGCACCAGGGATGGCAAAGATAAACCTACTCGTACAGCGAAGCCTGCGAAGTGGCGTGCCCTTCTGAGTACATTATAGAGGAAGCTCAGTGGGGGATAATTAAGCATCAAATCTGTGTTTCTTTGTGGTGTGAAAACAGTGTTTTGAGAGGGAGTAAGAGAGGACAGTGGCCACACGCAGAGCAGAGTGAGTCTTTCTCCTATTAAAGCCAGAGGGAAAAGGATTCTGGAGAGAGAACGAGACACAAATGTTTTTACATGAGGTTGAATTTTTAAGGAAAAGGGCAAGGAGTGCCCAGCCGGGGCCAGGTTGCTGTCTGTTGTTATGGCAACGGCGGGAGATTCTCCTGTTCCTGAGAGGAGCCGGGGGAGAGGGAGGGCAGGAGGAGGAAAAATTGGTTTCAGGAGGAAGGCAGGGGGTTGAAAATGGAAAGAGAACGAAGGTGAGCACCAAGGTCAGGCAGAAACAGCAGTGTCGATGGCCATAATGCCTGAAATGCCCTGATGGACCTTGTGCACAGCCATTACCTTGTCGGGGGCGAGGGTGTGTGTGTGTGTGTGTGAGATTGGATGGGGTTACTTCCACAGTCATCGTCTGGCTGGAAGAACGTCACCACCGTGCCCTGTCCTCCTGCCCCTGCTTCAGCTGAAGTCTTCACAGCTACCTTTGGGCACTGCCCGAGCGTGCATAATTCTTGTGAGCACAAGAATAATAAATTTTTAAGTTATTATTATAATTATTTTATATATAATCGTACAATAATCTATATATAATATTAATAATTTGTTATTATATTTAGTATTATTAATAACATATTGAACTGATCTCAAATGGTCTACTGTTAAATTTGCTTTTCTACTCGGGGTGCTGTATGTGATGAGAGCTACTTCTTCACCATGGGAAGCTCCCTTTCTCCCCCAGGGAGCAAGCTTTCTCGTTAGGCTGCTACTTCCAAGATGAACTCAGAAAATTCTGGCTCCTGGTATGTCTTTGTCAGGAATAACACCTTGTTACAGCCTGGGGCCAGGGCAGGGAATTATTTTCACTTGTAGCAAGGCAACCCAATAGAATGGAAGAGGAGCACGAACCAGGCAACTGGCTGACCAGGGATGCAGCTTAATATTTGCTAAAATCGGATTCAAAATGAAATCTCCGTGCCCAGCTCACCAGAAGGAAACATTATAAACCAGGACTAAGCAAAAGTAAGGCTTTTCCTTCAGTATTCATAACAAAAACATAGAAGGGAAAAAAAAGTAAACAAACTAGTGAAGCTGTCCCAAAAAGTGATTTGTATTTTCTTTTTTGTTGTTTTATTTTGGTTTGGTTTTGTTTTGGTTTTTTTATTCTCCCTCCTTCTTCCCTGAACAAAAAGTCCATGCCAGTCAAGCTGTTCATGAGCCAGTGTCGTTGGGAGAGCACGCCAACCCCTGCTCCTCCAGCACTTTGGAACTGGCTACCCAATTGCTGGCAAATTTGACAGAAAGACAGATTTTTCAGATTTTTCATCCTTACAAGTTCTGTAAAAACTGTTAGCTAGAGGAAGGAAAAGAGGTTACAGTGAAACCTACACTGAGAGAAAGACTAGGGGATGAACTGAGCTGTTACTAAACACACACATTCCTGTGTTCAAGGGTGTAGATAGCAGAGAGCTAATAAATGCATTAATTCTTGGAAAAGCTTCAATCAAAGTTTGAACTCTATTAGACATGACCTCACTTTCATTCTCCTTCTCTCTTTCCCTCCTTGTATGAGTTCTCTAGTGTTTAATAAGAACAGGAAACTTGCTGCAGGCTTAGTTTGCTTCATTTAAAAAGCCATCTGATGAAACACACATCATTTGGAAACACAACTCTATTAGTTCCAGTGTTTGTGGAACTATTTATTATTTAAAGCAAATGATAGTTGCATTACACTGACACAAAAAAACTCCAACGATCCCAGTCCTCTCTGTTGTCTTTCTATCCCTCTTCCTTTCATTATTTACTGTCTCTCTTGTCTTAAAATATCCATATTTTCCATTTTTTTTCCCCCTTAACTGTAGTTTCAAATCACTCCTTCCCCTGGAAAGACAGTGTGAACAATGTTCTCTTCTCCCCCCGCAAGTTATCCCAGTTTGAAATGTAATCTCAGTATGAAAACCAGAATAATTCTGGAGACAGTGTCTTTAATCTCATTTCACCAAAAGTCATGTGAAAATATTTTAATTTAAAATAAAATATCATGCCTTCTTCTCCTGTAGCTCCTTCATGTCTCTTAATTCTCTGCAGTAGACTAGATTAGCCTCCTGGTCCATCACCATCACACCACTTTAGTTTTTTTTTTTAAATATTGATAAGAAACTTCTTGAGAAGTCAGAGAATACAAAGTGTCCTCTTTGTGTCACATTATGATTTTCTCACATAACTTTCTAGCACCAAATGAATATTGGTTCGATAAAGTTCTTAATTTCATCAATAAATGTGTCTACCTCTGCCCTCTACTGTTTTCTACTTTCTTGAAGTCTATAATCCAAATGATAGAAAAGCCAAAGATGATACAGTGTTTGGACAACTTGGAATGAAAGAAAAAGTTGTGAAGGGAATTTGGAGGCTTGTAACTGGGCTGTCAAATGTTGAATGACTGAATCAGTTTAAAGCAGACTTGATGAAGACTGACTCTCACCTTCAGAAGAGATAACACTGCTTAAGATGTAGCATCCCTGATGAACTACGATCTATTATACTGTTAATTGGACAGCGAGAAATTAAGCATAAATCATTCAAGAGAACACAGTGATACAAAATCAATTAAGTCATTGCACTGGAAAGAAATATTAAGTGCTTAAATTAGGGAACATTATGCAAAAGAATATCAATTTTAATAAACTGTTTGTTGTTTGATGCTTGATACGGTTATTCACAGAGATTTTAGAAGATCTGGTTGCGTTAAGCCCTTTTTGCACGTCTGATATAAGCTCCTAGAGAAGAATAACCAAGCAACCACTGACTGCCATAGTTCTATGAATGAAGAACCTGATTCAGAGTTAAGTAACAGATGGGCAACCATGTTGATTTTTATCAGATTGCATCCGTACAAAAGGTGCAAGGAAAAGCAAAACCTGGCTTTTTAACACGCAAACTCTCATTCTCCCCTTAATTATCTGCAAGGAGACAAGCAAACAATGATGTTTAATTTCCAGGTTCATTTTAGAAACAGTCTACATTTGGTTGTTGTGTAAGACCTGAAAAATAGGTAAGTTTTCTGCAGTTGCAGTATGTTGGCTCTTTCGCATTCACTCTGATGACAAGTGTGTGACAGTGACAAAGTTCCCCATTTACTCCATCCATTCCTTTTCACCCACCCATCCAAACATTCCTTTATGTAGTTTTTCTTTCCTTTGACAAGAAGATTTTGGATACGAGAAACCGAGTGAACCTCCTTCTAGAAGCAGACTTTTGGAAAGAGAGACAGACCCCTTTTCTTTACTCAGTCACCAGCAAAGCCCTGATGGGGAGCAACTTCTAAACAATCCCTATGTCCTTCAGGAAGACCATAGTGCACCACCCACTTAAGGGCTGATGAAAAAAGCCAAGTGTCCGGGTTTATTCCCATAACTTCTTAATTTTGCTTTCCAATAAAGTCTCAGGTGAGACTGACCAGGCGTATTTGCCATATATCAGAAGGTGGGGCTCAAAATCACCTCAGAAAATCCCATCATCCCATAAAAATGCTCATGCCACCAGTCAAATAGATACCTATGATATTTTTAATTATGCTTGTAAAATCTACTTGCGTTTTGTATATAATTTTATGCACACACACACACATGCAAGTCTAGATACATGAAATTACCTATGTAAAATGTTACACCTAAGGTCAATTTTTTTCATTCTCCTTGCATGTGGTGCTTGTGCCAGTGTCAGCAAATTAAAATCTACAGTTGGTGATGCTAGTCCTATGTTTTTGAACTTTAAGATTGATATTAATGNAGAAGGCGAAGGTGCTATGTTTCTTTACTTTAGACAACAACCTCTTACAAATCAGTAGCAAATGATGCACAAAAATCCCTCGGTATCTTAAAGAGGGAAAAATTACATAGGTAAACAGATAAATCTTTAGTACATTTGTCTTTATGGGAGCAGCTCCTGCTGTTGGTCTCTAACCTGGAGGGCATTATTCTTTTCTAAATTGCCAGTAGTGTCCCACAGCACGGTGATAAATAGAAACCACTGAAAGAAATAACATTCATTCTAACACACAAGAACTTTCCAGACAGACATTGGCCTCTGAGAACAAACACTTAGATAAAACAGATTAGTTGCAATTGCAGAATATATCACTCTGAGTCCCTGTGAACAGGCATTATCCCAGCTGTGCAAATAAGTGCCTTTATGCCAATCATTAAGAAATAAATACATTTAAGAGATGTTGTAAAACTTTAAGGAAAACAGAGGCAAAGGTCTCTCTACATCAGCTGTGTTTTGTATGAAGCCAGTGATTTGTTCCCAAGCAGTACTTTAAAAAAAGCACTAATATGGTAGGTGCCTGTATGTTGTTTTGTGGTAGCAAGTTTCCTTTACCAGGCAATTAATAAAACAGAAAAGGAACAAATACTACAGAAATGCAATTAAGACTACTGGCTTAATAATACAACAGAAAACTCCCTGGCAATTTTCTTCCTTCTTTATCATTTCACCCGAAACACATATGCCAAGGCAGAATTTTGTTTATTCCTGGTTACATTGGAGCAACATTTAGCTGGCGTGTTTAATCGTTTGTTTGCTTGTTAGCTGATCCAAAAGTCTGGCTAAAATGTAAACTGCCTTGGAAAATACAGTTATTCTGCTTTGATTGCTTGGTGCATGAGGTGTGGATTGCTTTCAAGAGCTGATCTCACTAATAAGTTGAGGTTTTGGGGTTGTTGTTTTTTTTT
>VZTM01012615.1:1712-12993 GCA_013400555.1 Jacana jacana | reverse complement strand
AGTGTGATTACTTCAACTTCATTAGATTATTGTTTTTCTTCATATACTTAATACCCCAATACCCAAATAATTTAAGTGCAAATTTCATTTCTGATTAATAAGGGAAATATTTAAAATAGCTTAAATTATAATATAATATATTTATATTTCTGCTTGCCTCTTATGAAAGGAAGGAAGAAAGAGAGATCATCTGAAAGAACAATTTATATTTTTTTTAGGGAAACTTATAATGTGATAAAACATTTGAACTTTGATAGAAAACAGTTGGGACAAAATAAAATATCATACACTGTGTGGACTGTATAGAAATTAATATCTGCACTCAATGTATTTGTCATTAACAGTACAGCTCCAGAGGTAGATTGATCTCTTGACTGGATCTTGTCTAATAAATTCTGCCTTGGTAAAAAAGCTTTAGAAAGTAGTGTGTATTTGACCTATACTGAATGTTCTTCTTTTTTATTAGCTAAACAGTCTTAGGGCCCTCAAGGTTTGTGTTGCAGCTGNATATAAAACAATTACAAGCACAAGAAACATAAAACACCGAGAATTTTTAGTTTTGTACAAAAACCAGCATTCTTATCATCTCAGTTTCATGATTTTATTTCTGCTGTGAAGAATTCTCTACAGTGAATGTTAAGGGACATCAAACTGGCCAACACCAGAATCTTTTGAGAATGCAGTGAGGGACATTTTTACTTTAAGTTGAAAAAAATAATAGAGATACAATTGTTTGGACCAGAAAAAGAAAGANAATGGATGATGTTACACCTTAAATTGTTATGATCGCAGTCTAATATAAACTCACGGAAAACAACCAGGATTATAGCTTTCGTTTTCTAATCAAAGACATTTGACACATCTGGTGCTGATTATTATATCAGCAAATATAATTATATTTTCTTAAAGTTAAGTGAAAAACAGTACCAGAATTATAATGCCACAGTCATAAAAATGTGCGTTTCCATTTTCTTAATGAAAGTCACCTTGCACTGGAAAAGAACAGGAGTAAGCTACCAATTGATACTTGATTTTTTTTCTACTAAAAAGAGACTCATTATGTAAAATCATCTGCTGGGAACTACATAGCACAGTGACTGCACTTAAAATGTTGCTCTTGAACTGAAAGATTTTATTGTTTGAGAAATATTTCCTCAATTCTCTCAATTTGCCAAGGCCCAAATGTGGAGCAGAATGTGTAATAAAAAATGAAAATGTGAGATATAAAACAATTACAAGCACAAGAAACATAAAACACCGAGAATTTTTAGTTTTGTACAAAAACCAGCATTCTTATCATCTNACCAGTCTAAATAACGCACTACCATGTATCAACTACAGGAAATTCTTTGATTTGACAATATAATTTTTATGGTAAAGATTATTCAGAACTTTGGCATGCTTCCGCAGTTGTGGCTCTGAAAGGTGAGCACATGCTACAAATTAAAGGTATCTGACTCCAACAGTAATGCAATTTAATACAAATCTGTCTGGTCTGGAAAGTTGTCAAAGAACCGTGCTGTGGAGTCTGTGAAATGTATGCCACTCTACTTGGATTTGTCAAATATTGAAGTTTGACTCAAGCAGTTTGAAAGTATTGTCAAGTGTCCAGAGTGTAACTCAGAGCAGTGAAAGGCACGTGCGAGCCAGAATCAAGCAGCTGCAGCATGGCTTACGTGCAATTAGGATGTCCAGATCTACTAATAGGACTAGAGCACCGTGCTGTTTTGTTGGGTACTTCCATCCCATTCTAGCAAGGAGACACATATGCTGTTCTGCAGCGACTTACTCATTTGTCAAGAGACAGGCTTTCTGCATCAGCAGTTCATCCATACTGGAGCAGGACTAATGCTGTTTGTGTTTCAGTCCAGGCAGAAATGGTAAACATAACTGCTACATTTGAGGAGAGTTTGCTGCCCTGAAGATGTCTCCACAACGCCAGTAATCATTCCAGTTCAGAAATATGTCACTGAAGACCAAAAAACTGATTGGTATAAAGTTTTCTTTGACCTTGAAATGGTGTTGAAGGAACAAGGTAATTAATTCTTTCAGTAGGAAACGAAGTATTCACTTATCAATAGTTGGTCACTCCATTATAGGAAAGGCAAAGTGTTTTGAAGGAAATAAGGTGCTGTTGTCATGAAAATTTGTGACTCTGATAACCATTTCATTTGTCTAAAATGAGAGCACTAGACCATGTACCCTGAGTTACTGTGTGCATTTTATAAAGTAAATACATCCTCATTGGATGTAATCATGTAAATATATAAAAGAACAGAAACAGAGAAGAAAATGTCTTCAACTTCACAAGCATGAGAGATCTCAATTTGGATGTTCCAGATAAGGGTTTATGAAGCCTAAAAAGATAAGTGTGTGAGGAAATAATGTGGCACAGCTGCATGAACACCTCAAATAACTTGCAGAAAATGTCCTTAATTACCGGTGTTGAAGAGAGACAGTTATAACCCAAGGATTTTGGCATTCTTTCTTTTGGATGTAGAAGAATATTGGCTGTTGGTATTTTTTGCCTTGATTTTAATTATGTGTAATGGTTTTGTGGCCACAGAACTATTTTTTTTTTTATGTGGTAGTAGGAGTAACACCTGTTTGAGCTGATCAAAGTACTTTGATCAATTCTGTTTTCTTCTCTCTATGGAGATACATATATACACACATACTTTCATATGCATACGTATATGGACATAGATACATACACTCATACATACCAACATATACTTATTTTATACTAGAACACAGGTGTTGTGTAAAACTTGGAAAGTGCACTGTCAAGAAGAAAAAAAGCTTCTAAATTGATTGTTAGTCCCAGATACAGAGAAAATAGCAGAACATGTTGTGAGTAGGCACAATATCATTATACATATGTATAGTAAATATCAGTAAATACTAGAACACTAAATACTGGAACAGCTTGCAATAACTGTAAGAAAACCTCAAAACTTCAACACCTAACTTTCTTCACATGTAGCCTTTACTGTGGTCTGTACATGCTGTGTTGTAACTTCAACCTCCTATAATACATTTTCTACCTGTAACACATGAATACTGGACTTCCTGATAGATTTGTTCCTGACATGATTTTACTGTGAACCATAATGTATCTGGTGCTTCTTCAGAGACGCCAGTCACATAGTTAGGGGAATTTATTAGTCCCTTCTCTGGAGATATTCAAAATCTGCCTGTATGCATTCGTGTCCAGTCTGCTCTAGGTGAACAGAACCAGCTTTGGCAGGGAGATTGGACTAGATGATCTCCACAGGTCCTTTCCAACCCCTACAATTCTGTGATTCTGTGACTTACTTCTTACAGTAAAAAAAATATTTTTCATCCCCTCCACAAAACATAAGGTTCCTGGACACTCCTGAATGTGTTGTCTCCATATGTGACAGCAGCAATCAACTAAGAAACCCTGGGGAATACGTACCCTTTTCCATTGATTTTCTTGTCAATAGGAATGTGCATGCACGTGTATTTTCTGACCATTGCAGATTTCAGAAGATCACCAGTAATCATGCCCTAAGACTGTCCCTGTATGCCAAACAGCTTTAATGATATGATTTGAAGACATCTTCTAGTGACTTCTCAAGCATTCATTTAGTTTCTTATCAGAACCTCAAGAGTAAACTCTGCCTACAGAAAGGTGGCTTACTTTGCTGTGGAAAAATCTATCTGCATGTATCTCAGTGTATGTGTCAGTATCATGGTATGAGATCCACACGTATCACATCTGCTTGCCCATGTATCTCTCGTTGTTCTCCAAGCATTATGTATTTAGAATGTAAGTATTGGGAGGGTTTGCACCCAGGATAAACAAAGTCAATAAGAGGCAACCCTTAATTTCAATGGTTTGCTTTATGTTACATATATGTAATTATTATTAATTCACTAATTGGAAAGCATCTTTCCTTGTTAAACAGCAAAGAATTCTAGAGGACTGCAATACTGCCGCTGATGGAATTTGTTGATGCCTTGATCCTCATGTTGATGTTTAGTTAATGAAGTCTTTCATGTACCAAACACTGGTGATCATGCTGTTCAGGGTTATTATGTTATTTTACCATTTCACTGATTTATAAAAAATCAGCTCATCAAGCTCTCAATCCTTATGCAGTTTTTATTCAGCTTTCTGGGTGAGAATATACCCCTCCACATCCTTTTTTGGGGATCTGTATCCTGTACTGTCCTTTTTGGTTCCTTACTCAGACTTATAATATGATATACAATTATATTTCATATTGGTGTATGGGTAAGAAATATTGGCAAATAATTCTTAACTTTTTTTCTGATTTACATCACATCATGAAAGGAAAAGGATGATGTCCTTATTTCCCTTTCTTTATATTCTCTTCGTCAACATCAAAACACCTTGCCAAAGGAGCTGGAATATAAAAGAGTACAGAAAAACTTTTAGTTCTTGATGCCTTAAAGTGAGTGGATTAAGTGAGTTTTCCCTTGCCACCTCATTATCATCACAACCCCTTTTAGACCCTGGCTGTCAGCTACTTATGATGTGCATAGGTTGTCCTATGCTGGAGCCAGTCCTTATCTTCTAACATAGCATTAGGTTTAATTTTATCAGATGTTTGGGATTTCAGATCTCTCTTTGATCTCTAAAACAACTTTTTGAAGAGGTGGTAAAACTAATGAATTGCAAATCACCTTTGATAGTTCTGAGATTTTAGTACACGTATTAGGAAGGATAACACAATACTCCACAGGAAGTTGAAGCTTTTTGAAAACCACTGTAAAGCTTCTTATCAAGAGTAAAGTTCCCTGAGAAGATCTAATTGCCTGGGAAACTAGTGCTTACATTCAGTTGCTCTTGGAAATGGCATATTTCTAACATTACAATATCATGAATGTATACTTTTGGGCCCTGAGGCACTTCAGGACCAGCTGCCCCCTGGAGCTTCCCAAATCCTGCCCACAAACCAGGACCCCATCTCTGGGCTCACAGCCCTCTGGGGATGTGAGTTCCTGCCCCTGTGATACCACATCTGGTCCAGTCTTCAGCTCCCCATAGCACTGTTCTTCCAGCTGTGGGCTCCACTGAGACAGGCCCACCTGTGATGTCCCCATCCCCAGGGAGGTGCCTAGTGCCTGGCACTGGGGCTGCCCGAGGGCTTCTGTCTAGGGTGGTGGGATAGGACCTGGCCCTTGTGGCAGCCTGAAAATATATTTTCAATGGCTGTAAAATTTGTCAGTTGGTTAACTTTAGACAAACAGCTGAAAAAGTTATGAGAGAAGTATGGAAAAGCAGAGCTAACATGTCCAAGGGGAGAAGAGAAAACTTTTTTAATTCTTCAGTTGTTGCTAGACTGACAAAACCATCCCAGAAAAGTCTAAATATTAAAGCCTAAGGTTTCTGCAGTGAGGGGATGCTGCACAGCACAGAGGGAGTTCTGCAGGGATCTTTTGGAAGGAAACAAGCTGTTCTGTCATACAGCAGGTGGCTTTAGCTCAGTAATCTTTTGGACATGTTAACACAACATTTTACTGATCTATTATATTCTCTCTCCAGAGACTGATTTCTGAATTATCTCTTCTTTACAGTGTTTTCTCCAGGTCATTTGTGTTTTTTCCTCAGTTACTTGAGCATCCCCTGTAAAGTTTGGACTGATTGTATTGATGGTTGGCTTAATTAAATTTAGGATGATCACAGAATATTTTTATATTTTATCATTTGGTGACATGGTAAGGCCTTTGTGCCTTCATCATTATCATGAACTAAAANTATTTCATATTGGTGTATGGGTAAGAAATATTGGCAAATAATTCTTAACTTTTTTTCTGATTTACATCACATCATGAAAGGAAAAGGATGATGTCCTTATTTCCCTTTCTTTATATTCTCTTCGTCAACATCAAAACACCTTGCCAAAGGAGCTGGAATATAAAAGAGTACAGAAAAACTTTTAGTTCTTGATGCCTTAAAGTGAGTGGATTAAGTGAGTTTTCCCTTGCCACCTCATTATCATCACAACCCCTTTTAGACCCTGGCTGTCAGCTACTTATGATGTGCATAGGTTGTCCTATGCTGGAGCCAGTCCTTATCTTCTAACATAGCATTAGGTTTAATTTTATCAGATGTTTGGGATTTCAGATCTCTCTTTGATCTCTAAAACAACTTTTTGAAGAGGTGGTAAAACTAATGAATTGCAAATCACCTTTGATAGTTCTGAGATTTTAGTACACGTATTAGGAAGGATAACACAATACTCCACAGGAAGTTGAAGCTTTTTGAAAACCACTGTAAAGCTTCTTATCAAGAGTAAAGTTCCCTGAGAAGATCTAATTGCCTGGGAAACTAGTGCTTACATTCAGTTGCTCTTGGAAATGGCATATTTCTAACATTACAATATCATGAATGTATACTTTTGGGCCCTGAGGCACTTCAGGACCAGCTGCCCCCTGGAGCTTCCCAAATCCTGCCCACAAACCAGGACCCCATCTCTGGGCTCACAGCCCTCTGGGGATGTGAGTTCCTGCCCCTGTGATACCACATCTGGTCCAGTCTTCAGCTCCCCATAGCACTGTTCTTCCAGCTGTGGGCTCCACTGAGACAGGCCCACCTGTGATGTCCCCATCCCCAGGGAGGTGCCTAGTGCCTGGCACTGGGGCTGCCCGAGGGCTTCTGTCTAGGGTGGTGGGATAGGACCTGGCCCTTGTGGCAGCCTGAAAATATATTTTCAATGGCTGTAAAATTTGTCAGTTGGTTAACTTTAGACAAACAGCTGAAAAAGTTATGAGAGAAGTATGGAAAAGCAGAGCTAACATGTCCAAGGGGAGAAGAGAAAACTTTTTTAATTCTTCAGTTGTTGCTAGACTGACAAAACCATCCCAGAAAAGTCTAAATATTAAAGCCTAAGGTTTCTGCAGTGAGGGGATGCTGCACAGCACAGAGGGAGTTCTGCAGGGATCTTTTGGAAGGAAACAAGCTGTTCTGTNCTTTAGACAAACAGCTGAAAAAGTTATGAGAGAAGTATGGAAAAGCAGAGCTAACATGTCCAAGGGGAGAAGAGAAAACTTTTTTAATTCTTCAGTTGTTGCTAGACTGACAAAACCATCCCAGAAAAGTCTAAATATTAAAGCCTAAGGTTTCTGCAGTGAGGG
This sequence comes from Jacana jacana, assembly GCA_013400555.1. Classification (NCBI taxonomy): domain Eukaryota; kingdom Metazoa; phylum Chordata; class Aves; order Charadriiformes; family Jacanidae; genus Jacana; species Jacana jacana. The sequence continues at coordinate 5,862 of VZTM01012615.1, read as the reverse complement.
GATGCTGCACAGCACAGAGGGAGTTCTGCAGGGATCTTTTGGAAGGAAACAAGCTGTTCTGTCATATAGCAGGTGGCTTTAGCTCAGTAATCTTTTGGACATGTTAACACAACATTTTACTGATCTATTATATTCTCTCTCCAGAGACTGATTTCTGAATTATCTCTTCTTTACAGTGTTTTCTCCAGGTCATTTGTGTTTTTTCCTCAGTTACTTGAGCATCCCCTGTAAAGTTTGGACTGACTGTATTGATGGTTGGCTTAATTAAATTTAGGATGATCACAGAATATTTTTATATTTTATCATTTGGTGACATGGTAAGGCCTTTGTGCCTTCATCATTATCATGAACTAAAATTTAAATTAGCAAAGTAGAACACAGAACATTACCATAGATTTGGCATTTCCCGGTTTTGATGTTCAAGACTTTGACTTTTTTTTTTGTTATTCAGTTTGAATTTCACACCGCATTTATACTAACTATACTAACTTCTTCAGTCTACTAAATATCTGTTTCCAGATTTTAATTATTTATGTTCTAGATCAGTCCAAGCACTGTTCACATTAATCTTTACAAAGAAAAGCATATCTTGTTCTCACTTTTAGTTTTCTGTTTTCATTATTTTTTCTTAGTATGAGAAAAGTAGTTCTTGAGTACTAAAGCCTGTCATTTAATCCACAGTAAATAGAGAAAATATTCTTAGAGCCCATCAAAAGCAATAGAGAGACAGAGATGCCTTTTTAGAGGCCTTTTATTGTAGTCCTATGTTCCTCTCTTTAATACATTTAGACTTAGAGCCATAGGGCCCCAAGTAGCATTTCACTTTTCCAGATCAAAAACTGATGTTCAGACCAAACTATCTAAAGACAAACTTCTTATTAAGGTGAGGCACATCTGACTCTGCAGACTTGGACTGTTAAATCTCCCTGCTACCTCTTTTGTCCCTAGGGCATTGCCCACCCTTCAGACAGAGCTCAAAGGGGACCTGTGATGAACACTTTTCAGCCAAACTGGCTGCTGTAATTTAATTTGCTTCTTCTAAATACTCCACATCTCTCAGCAGTGGCTGTTGGTGATGGAGAGAAGTGTAAAGTGGAAGCAGGAGGCTAGATGAGCAGCTTGACCAATTCCATCGTTGCAATAAGTGCTTTACAAATGTAGTTAGCAACTCCAGTGGTGCTGGAGAGCCACAAGAAAAGGATGTTCACCTTGGAAGAACAATGTCTATAAATATCTAATGAGCTCATATGTGGTTGTTCACTCCATAGGACATCATGCTNGAATTGCAAATCACCTTTGATAGTTCTGAGATTTTAGTACACGTATTAGGAAGGATAACACAATACTCCACAGGAAGTTGAAGCTTTTTGAAAACCACTGTAAAGCTTCTTATCAAGAGTAAAGTTCCCTGAGAAGATCTAATTGCCTGGGAAACTAGTGCTTACATTCAGTTGCTCTTGGAAATGGCATATTTCTAACATTACAATATCATGAATGTATACTTTTGGGCCCTGAGGCACTTCAGGACCAGCTGCCCCCTGGAGCTTCCCAAATCCTGCCCACAAACCAGGACCCCATCTCTGGGCTCACAGCCCTCTGGGGATGTGAGTTCCTGCCCCTGTGATACCACATCTGGTCCAGTCTTCAGCTCCCCATAGCACTGTTCTTCCAGCTGTGGGCTCCACTGAGACAGGCCCACCTGTGATGTCCCCATCCCCAGGGAGGTGCCTAGTGCCTGGCACTGGGGCTGCCCGAGGGCTTCTGTCTAGGGTGGTGGGATAGGACCTGGCCCTTGTGGCAGCCTGAAAATATATTTTCAATGGCTGTAAAATTTGTCAGTTGGTTAACTTTAGACAAACAGCTGAAAAAGTTATGAGAGAAGTATGGAAAAGCAGAGCTAACATGTCCAAGGGGAGAAGAGAAAACTTTTTTAATTCTTCAGTTGTTGCTAGACTGACAAAACCATCCCAGAAAAGTCTAAATATTAAAGCCTAAGGTTTCTGCAGTGAGGGGATGCTGCACAGCACAGAGGGAGTTCTGCAGGGATCTTTTGGAAGGAAACAAGCTGTTCTGTCATATAGCAGGTGGCTTTAGCTCAGTAATCTTTTGGACATGTTAACACAACATTTTACTGATCTATTATATTCTCTCTCCAGAGACTGATTTCTGAATTATCTCTTCTTTACAGTGTTTTCTCCAGGTCATTTGTGTTTTTTCCTCAGTTACTTGAGCATCCCCTGTAAAGTTTGGACTGATTGTATTGATGGTTGGCTTAATTAAATTTAGGATGATCACAGAATATTTTTATATTTTATCATTTGGTGACATGGTAAGGCCTTTGTGCCTTCATCATTATCATGAACTAAAATTTAAATTAGCAAAGTAGAACACAGAACATTACCATAGATTTGGCATTTCCCGGTTTTGATGTTCAAGACTTTGACTTTTTTTTTTGTTATTCAGTTTGAATTTCACACCGCATTTATACTAACTATACTAACTTCTTCAGTCTACTAAATATCTGTTTCCAGATTTTAATTATTTATGTTCTAGATCAGTCCAAGCACTGTTCACATTAATCTTTACAAAGAAAAGCATATCTTGTTCTCACTTTTAGTTTTCTGTTTTCATTATTTTTTCTTAGTATGAGAAAAGTAGTTCTTGAGTACTAAAGCCTGTCATTTAATCCACAGTAAATAGAGAAAATATTCTTAGAGCCCATCAAAAGCAATAGAGAGACAGAGATGCCTTTTTAGAGGCCTTTTATTGTAGTCCTATGTTCCTCTCTTTAATACATTTAGACTTAGAGCCATAGGGCCCCAAGTAGCATTTCACTTTTCCAGATCAAAAACTGATGTTCAGACCAAACTATCTAAAGACAAACTTCTTATTAAGGTGAGGCACATCTGACTCTGCAGACTTGGACTGTTAAATCTCCCTGCTACCTCTTTTGTCCCTAGGGCATTGCCCACCCTTCAGACAGAGCTCAAAGGGGACCTGTGATGAACACTTTTCAGCCAAACTGGCTGCTNATCATCTCGACACCTGTTGTAATATTAATGGATATTGGAGAACAAAATTGCTGAAAACTCAGCAATTCTCTCAAGGCTAAGGACAAGTGGCAAGGGACTGAAAGCTTTTCTGGAGATATGTGAGTGCTACCCTGTGCATTACAGACCTGCCTGNAGGCTAGATGAGCAGCTTGACCAATTCCATCGTTGCAATAAGTGCTTTACAAATGTAGTTAGCAACTCCAGTGGTGCTGGAGAGCCACAAGAAAAGGATGTTCACCTTGGAAGAACAATGTCTATAAATATCTAATGAGCTCATATGTGGTTGTTCACTCCATAGGACATCATGCTGTTCCTCAGCAGTCCTTTAGCCATTGAAGTTTTTACTCTGTTCAGTTCAGAGGTGCAAACAGAAAAAAAAGGCTCTGGTTTGTCTTGCAAGAGCAGAAACAAAAAAGACACAGAGCTCTACAGCTGACTCTACTTCAGGAAAGACAGGAACCCTAGACTCACAGGGATGCATTGGCCCCTTTGAGAGGACAGCCTCCTCTACAGTCTTAAAGACAAATCCTGTCCAACAGTCAATATCTTTTTCCTGTGACTGCAAAGGGGTCATGGTGACAGGTGATTGGAATCTATTTTATTTGCTGGTTCCTCACTTGTGTAACATGTTTCTTAAAGACAAACAGGTCAAGTGGACTGCTGCAGAGATGCAGATTGCTTCCCCCATAGGAACAACCAATCAAAGGGGAAAGAACATTCCAGGGATGCTCTAGAAGAGATGCACTGCATCTGCCAAGGGACAAGAGGGATTTTGTGGGATTTGGAACCACACAGAAAACTATTAAGTAAAGTGAAATTGCTCCTGGAAGGAAAGAAGACGTTTTCATTGACACATTGAATTGGTTCATTCTTAGTTCTATTNCACAAAGAACCTTTAAAAAAAAAAAAAACAAAAAAAACCCCATTTTGCACCATTTATTTTTTCTGCCTTTTCTATTTTTGCAATATGTCCCTTGTTTTCTGCTAATACTGCCCACCAGCCTCTTCATTCAGAAGTCTATGCCTCGGTCACCTCCTTCTTAGATATATGAATAGCTACTCAATTAACAGCTTCTGCCTCTGGTGATCTTAGTGAG
>VZTM01012613.1:0-14514 GCA_013400555.1 Jacana jacana | reverse complement strand
TACTTTTCTTTTCTTTCTTTTCTTTGGCAAAGAGCTGGTGTGTTTTAAAATGTGCAGGGATTTTTAATGTCATGCATCATGATATCCCTAATTGTGCTCTAAGTAATTGTATCCGCTTTGTAGAACATGATGTGTGAATGAATTTCATCTGCAATGTTTTTTTTTAATGAACAGCTAGCTTCCTGGCTCTCTCTGATCAGAAAAGTTAGAAAGCTGAAGAGCAGAACACAAGAATTTTCTATCTTTTCCCTGCTGTTTCCAGGGAAAACTGCCTGGAGAGAGAAACATTCTGCCAGAGATGGATTATAATTAAGATAACTCTACTTATTTTTAAATCTTTATATTGGTAGACTGGTCATGGTTTATATTTTTGTAACCCATGTCTTAATTTAAACATTTTCACTGAATATTTGTTTTTCTTCATGTTTTGGTATTCAGGGTGATGCAAAGGAAACATTAATTGATGGATTAACAGCGCAGAAGTTCTGCTCTAAATTATTCATAATAAAGTTTGAATACCTAATTCACTGAGAGCTTAAGGCTGTTTTACAGTTTGCTGATGTTGTACAATGAGAGCTGTTCATTTGAAAAAGCAATTGCAGGTTGGAAAGTAAATATATGTGAACCTTACACCATAAATTTCCCCCTGATCATCTCAGCAAATGTTTGTGATTAAAAACCGTCATAATTCTAAATCAGATTTCAATATGTTGCATGGCCTTTCCTGCCAAATACATCTTTATGCATGTTAACCACACTGTCGTGGAAAGAAATTGCTCAGAGGAATTGTCACTAAGATCACTGGTCATTAGAGAGCACAAGTCACGTTCAGGGAAAATCTTAAAACCTAATTTGCTGTATGGCGTAGCAGTACTGGGGGGTGGTTTTTCTCTGCTCCACTCAGGTGGTTGACCAGAGGGATGCAAATAAGGAAACTCTTTCAAGAATCACTTCTGTATTGTATCCTTTGAAAACAAATCCTCCATCTTTTCTTGTAATGGAGCTCAGATAGATACTGGGATTAAGCTGCCCCCTTGCCTTCATATCAGTTAAAGGACAAGAATTGGTATTTATGGCAGTGATTTTAAAGCATGCCCCATGCAATCCTCCTGTCTTACCTCACAGACACACTGCAGAAATTAACAGCGTTGCTCTAGGGGTAGCAGAGGAATTCACAGTCCTCAGAGGTCATGACCTGAGGTACCTGTGCCTGAAAAATAAACTCCTCTCTGTGTAGTCTCTCAGAGTAGCTGTGTCCAGCAAACAGTGCTGAGAGTGGTGCAAACAGCAGGTTCTTCTTCTATGCTGTTATTACGCTGAAGCCATTCATGACTGGAAACGAATAAAGCTAAGATAGTATACAACTGGTGTTACCTCATGCTTGATACCATGTCATGAACAGGCATGAATACTCGATGCCAAGTCATGAATACTTGTCACAGCTGAAGCTGATATAAAGGCCTAATCTTTGTATAGTTTTCTTACTGGGAGGAAAAGAAAAGCATATTGTCTGTCAAAGACAGTACTGACTGGTTGATTCCAAATAGTTCCACCTTAAAAGTACTTTTTTAAGCTAAAAGGTAGCTTTTGTGAACAGCTCTTCTCAGGTAGGATTAAGCCATTCTTTAGAAGTGCTGTTCTCTCTCCAGCAGTTAGAGGGAGTCTAAGCACCTGTCTTGGGCTGGATAAGCAACTTCTGTAGACATCTAAACTTAGAGGACATAAATTATTCTCCTCCACTGCCAACTAGGCAGTCTTAGTGGAGCTGCAGTATGCCAATATAAAGATAGGTTTCATTAGTATAGTTTATTTCCCTTACTGTTTGGAAAAGGCCAAAAATTGGTATAGCTGAGTTTATAATAGGGAGAGTTGTATCACGTCCCTTGTTAAGTATAGGAAGTGTGTACTAACAGAAGCTACACCAAGGACAGAGTCCTTGCATTAGCCTGGAGATATACTTAGTTTTTATGTATCATAAGATTGCTTTTGCTGGTGTAACTTGAATCAGGCTTACAATAGAGCAACAGATATACGAGCAGAAGGATTTTTTTGTTAATACCACAGTGTTTGCATCACGGATCTGACTGACATTTCTGTGTTAGAAGGAGTGCAGATTTTATTTTCATGGTGCTAGTAGCTATGTGATAAAACAGGTTTGTAAACCAGGCCGCAGTGAAGTATCTGTGTTGTAAGGAGAGGGAGAGTGGGGCAAGCTGTCTCTGCAAACAGTGGTTCTGTCTCTGATGGCAAATGTCATCCACATTTTCCACAGCAAAACTGTCCCTCTTGTAAACAAGTCTTGCCCACAGTCCCCTTGCATAAGGGATTAGGAAATCTGCATCTAAATGCTTTCAGTAAAGGCAGAGAAGGCTCTAGGATCATGTTCCTGCTGTGCAATTGCCCACTGGCCTTTCACTGTTGGTTGCTATCTTAGGTAATTTTTTGTTGTCTGCCATTGATTACTCAGCATGCTACTGTAATGTGTATACATCTAGATCAATTTTTCCCCTAAAATCTGTGTTTCTTTTTCAGCACTTCAACGGGTTCCCAATCTATAATATACATCCCACAGGACATTGTTAGAGCAAAGGAAATTATTGCACAAATCAACACCCTGAAAACGCAAGTGAGTTACTATGCAGAAAGGCTCTCAAGAGCTGCCAAGGATAGATCAGCTAATGGCCTTGAAAGAACACTTGCCATTCTAGCAGACAAGGTAGGAGAACAGTACATTTCCACACTGAAGCACAGTGCATTTTTTTTTTCTGTATTCCCAAAGCATTCTCCTAGAGAAACTGGTGGCTCATGGCTTGGATGGGTGTACTCTTCACTGGGTAAAAAACCAGGCTGGATGGGTGGGCAGAAAGAGTTGTGGTGAATGGGGTTAAATCCAGTTGGCAGCCGGTCACAAGTGGAGTTCCTCAGGGCTCTGTTTAATATCTTTATCAATGATCTGGACAAGGGGATGGAGTACACACTCAGTAAGTTTGCAGACGACACCAAGTTGGGCAGGAATGTTGGTCTGCGTGAGGATAGGAAGGCTCTACAGAGGGATCTGAACAGGCTGGATGGATGAGCCAAGGCCAATTGTATGAGATTCAACAAGGCCAAGTGCCAGGTCCTGCACTTGGGTCACGACAACCCATTACCATGCTATGGTCTTGAGTAAGAGTGGCTGGAAAGGTGCCTGGCAGAAAAAGACCTTGGGGTGTTGGTTGACAGCCGGTTGAACATGAGCCAGCAGTGTGCCCAGGTGGCCAAGAAGACCAACAGCATCCTGGCTTGTATAAGAATTAGTGTGGCCCACAGGACTAGGGAAGTGATTGTTCCCTTGTACTCGGTACTGGTGAGACCACACTTCACATGTTGTGTTCAGTTCTAGGCACCTCACTGCAGGGAGGACATTGAGGTGCTGGAGCATGTCCAGAGAAGGGCAGCAAAGCTGGTGAGGAGTCTGGAGAACAAGTCGTATGAGGAGCATCTAAGGGAACTGGGGTTCTTTAGCCTAGAAAAAAGGAGGCTGAGGGGAGACCTTATCACTCTCTCCAACTCCCTGAAAGGAGTTTGTAGAGAGGTAGGGGTTTGTCTCTTCTTCCAAGTAACAAGTAATAGGACGAGAGGAAATTGCTCCATGGGAGGTTTAGATTGGATATTGGAAGTGGTTGAGTCACCATCCCTGGAGGTATTTAAAAGACATATAGATGCAGTGCTGAGACATGGTTTCGTGGTGGACTTAGTAGAGTTTAGATTTACGGTTGGACTTGCTGATCTAAAAGTCTTTTCCAACCTAAAATATTCTATGATTCCATGATTATATCTTCAGTAGGTTTTCTTGAAACATCTATTTTACTTAGTTCAGTAGCATATTGTAGCCTGTATAGTCTTAAAGAAAAGGAAAACCTGACCAGCCTTTAAAATTTGTTTTTTATTTAGTCTACTTTGCACACTCTTGCCTGCACCTCTTCTTGAGAGTGCAGTAGAGAGCAATGTCCTCTAGTTCCTTGTATTCATTCAAACTTCAGAAATATGCATTCTTCACTTTCTTTTATACCATTATTTCCATAAGCACCTGCTTTTTTTTGAATGTTCTTGAGTCTGCTGACAAGCAGCAGCAACTGGGCAAAACTTAAGTAAATGAAACAATTCTGTAGTTTTCCAGTGGTGAAACAAGGAATGATGTTTACACATTCATACCACTGTAATTCAAGCCTTTGCTTGAATTACAGTGGTATGAATGTGTAAACATTATTCAAGGCTTTACTTGAGTTATAGTGATGTGAATTAGTTATTTCTTGGTGGATGCTAACAGAAAGCAGACTGGACCTGCACTGAACAGTCTTGTTTACAGGGACAAAAACACAGATACAGTTTTACTGACCTCTTCAGTCCCTAAAGCAGACCTGAAAGCTGTAAATGACAGTAGTGGCCAATCAGCTTGCCATAAATTGTCCCAGTGGACGGGATATACATACAGTTTTGTAGAGTGCAAAAAGTAATGTGACCCCATGTAAAATATTATTTATTATAATATTCACTCTAAATGAGTACAGTATGTAGAATTGTTCAGCAGGATTGTCTACAGCTGAACAACGTGTATATATAATGTAGAAGGGCTTGTTTGTTAGTTGGTTTTTTTTAATAGATGTATGCCAGATACTTTTTACATTCACATAGCTTACAGAAATCCTTTGATATAACACCAATAAATAAGGTAGGGAACAAATTGCATTGATTACATGGGTTATATCTTCAGCCCTACTCTTAGATCTTGGTATAATTTCAGACAGGTTGGCAGAGGTTGGGCATGGTTTCTCTGTTGTGGCAACTGCTTTGTGGAGTATAAAAATATCTGTGCATTGTACTAAGCTCTCATTGAATGGGATGTGAAGTGCAAATAAAGGTGAATCACAGATTTATTACCGAAGTTTTCAACAATTGCAAGGCTAATACAGTAGTACAGACTCTGGGAATGTGCCATTTGTGCTTTGATATGCTGTACTGCTTTTTAAGGTCATTCTGTAAAATTATTTTAAAGGCACCCTAGATACTCCTAAACAATAGTTGTTTTCCTTTACAGAATACGAGTTCTTTCTGAGAAAGAATATAGTATAAATTGTGTACAGAATAATGAAAAGGTGTTAAAATGTCAAGGATTTATTGCTTTTTAGACCCGGCAACTTGTCACAGTCTGTGACTGCAAGCTGTTGGCAAATTCAATACATGGACTTAATGCTGCAAGGCCAGACTATATAGCTTCAAAAGCATCTCCAACCTCTGGAGAAGGGGAGCAAGTGATGCTGAGGAATGATCAAGATACACTTGTAGCCAGATGGACAGGAAGAAATAGCCGATCTTCTCTGCAGGTGGATTGGCATGAAGAGGAATGGGTATGTTTGCTTAGTGGAGTGATGAATATTTTCTTCTTTTTAGTTTTTGTTTGCTGTGTTGTTTATAAGCTCTGTAACTACTCACCAGATATGCATAGGATGAGTACTTTGAAGGTACTAGCCAATGAGCAAAGACACTCCCTTCATCCTATGGTAGTTACTCCTTGGCATGGAGGTACAAACAGGCCTTAATAAATATTTCTACCTCTCTAAAACAGTGGAGATTGTTACAGTGGGTGCAAGGCTTTTCTGAAGTAACTTCCAAGGAAAAATAAATAGCTTTTAAAGTAAAAAAACCTGACCATACTACAAAGGGCTCTTACACTTTTCCAAGACAAAGCATGTTTTATGTGTGTTAGCTATACAATTCAGCCCTCCTGACTTTTATTCTCATCTAAATATTTAGAACTTGCAGTCCATCTCTGTTTTGATTATGAACAGCATTTTAAAACCAATTGCACAAAGAATTTAAGTGTTTTTTCTTACCAGACTGCCAGTTGAAGTGAGAATTGGGCTGTGTAAATTCTATCATTGTGTAATATAAACAGAAGTGAATTAAATCTCAAAAATAGTCAAGATTAATTAAGACCATTATTAATATTGTGAAATACCAATTTAGAAAGGGGACCCAGTTCATTTTGGAAATGGATCCTTGCTAGTTTAATTGTTTTGGCATACTTTGGCTTACAGTCAAACTCACAGTAATGTGATATGAATAAAGCCAATTCAGTTATTTAGATAGTAACACAATACAGTAATTTTAGCTGTATTCACTGAGTTATATAGGAACAAATGTGTGATTGTATACAATTATTATGTCAAACATGAGTTTCAAGAATAAACAATAGTGCCAACTGGAAATTGGAACAGTAATGCAGGAAGTGGCACTTAAAATCGATGGGCAAATTTACTTAGAAAATAGCTTTGCTATTTATCACTCAAGTCACGTCGCTACATATTGTTGATGTGCTGGTGTACATTATTTATGCATCCAGAGTTTGTGTGTGTACTAATGTAAATGCAATAGTCCAGAGGAAAATTTGCAGTGGAATTATGGCTAGATTCACAGGAGGAAATACATTGCCAAGGAATTTGTTACCCAATGTCTCTTTTCTTTTTAAATTGAGAAATAAATGTTTTCTTTTAAGGAGAAAGTTTGGTTGAATGTTGACAAAAGTCTGGAGTGTATTATACAGAGAGTGGACAAACTTCTCCAGAAGGAGCGCTTGCAAAGTGACAGCTGTGAAGATGTTTTCCAGTGCGACGTCAGCTGTACTAGTAAGAAAGGTAATCGGGACACTCGTGCCTATTGGATAAATCCAGAAGATTTAAATGAGAACTCATCGTCCTCATCACCTCCATCATCTTCCCCACCATGTTCATCCACACCATCCTGTGCATGCCATTCTCTCAGAAGGACAAGTGCGTATGCCAGACACTGCTTCTCAATGCTGCTCTCTTGCTGTGCGCTGGCATCATTCCTAAGCCTCTGTTACCTCCCTCCCTCTGTTTTTCCTTCAGCAGTGGTGATAAGCACTGATGTCAGGCAGAAAGGCAGGGTGGTGTTCTGCAGGCTGCTAAGCCCATTTCTTACTTTGAAATCCTGATCCCACTGAAATCATTGCCAAATCCATTGGTGACAGTAGCATTTAGTTTTCACACTGGGTGTTTTAAGCTGGTAGAACAGGTGTTAGGGTCAGCGTATGTCAAACAGCACCTCTGGTAGCTTTCTGGTTGGCTTCAGCTTCTTTGCAGCAATCAAAGCTTATTACAATGAACCTCTATAAAAGATGAATAAAACATGAGGGAAGTGCAGGCACAACTGCAACACTAATGGTCGCAGCTGGGCTGCCAAAGCATAGGAGGGGAGCCAAGAAGTCCCATGAGACTCAGCTGAACTTGGATGAACCTGCTGGAGTTTAAAGCAAATTTTAGCTCAAACTGTCAAAAGCTGTGGTGCTGAGACACTCAATTAGTTAGACTTCTTGCAGCTGTAAGGTAGGAATTGGCAGTGCAAGCTCTCAGTGGTGTAATCCTGTGAAAATCTGAGATAAAGGGGGTGCTGGAATGAATCCAGCATCATGCCATGAGCGTGTGAAAGAAATATATCCTTATCAGTTTAAGTTGACAGTTTCACAGCCTTGCATTAAATCTCAGAATTATTTAATTTACATATGAACTTTTTTGATTTATTCTCACATCCTTTAAATGTGGTCAGCATGATTTGGCCACTTTATAGAGCAGGTGTGCCAAGCTAAGCTTTAGAAAAACTTTTCAATTTCACAAAAACCTCTAGAAAGTTTTGTGTTTCCATTTCCTTTTCCTGTTCTGTCTTACTGTTTGATGGCCCTTTGTCCCTTAATGTGTGTCTGTGACTTCATGTCCATCCCATTGTTAATGTTGCAGTTGAAGGCAGTAGCTTAAGAAAAAGAAAGCAAGAAGAAAATTAAAATAAATGTCAATATATGTTAATGTAGCTTTGTATATGTTATGTATGATTTGCTTAGTAGCTTAAATGACCACATTTTTCTAGATTAGACTGGAATTTCTTATGAAGAAATAGAGAGTTGTTTCTTTTTGCAGAATGTGTTCTTTATTAATCTTTGACTAAATTTCATCTACTGGTTTGATGCATTAAAATGTTTTTGTTTGCTGGCTAATTTACATGAAGTTTTATATATACATATTTATACAGAATTTTTATCAGTAAATGTCAATGCACCTTCACATCAAAGATGAAAAGTTGTGGATTTTTAATATTAAAAAGAATAAAAAAAACCTCTGGTGGATGATACCAAAAGCTTTCCCCAAGATGATTTGATGTTGAAAGCATTTTAGAACAATATTTTTCTTTCATTTTCAGTCAGTCTTTAAAATATATGCTGGATCTTGACACTTATGCTATATAAAAGTTGGATTAGCTTCAATTGCCTACCAAAGGTTTTGTTTGTGCCAAGGGTTTCTATAACATTTTCCTGCAGTTCCTCAAAAACAGGAAAGAACCTTTCCATTTAATCCACAGAACCTGGGGCAGAAACATTAAATCAAGAAATGTAGCAAGCTTTACAGCTAAGGGGCTTGTTTCCCAGTGTTACCTAAGTGTAAAGACTAGATCTGAAGTCTGACTGTTAGCCAGTTTTGGGTGAATTTTACTTAAAAAATCATGGAGAGAGAATCCTGTTTCTTAGGTATCTGGGGCAAACATTGTTCATCAGTCTTAATGAGCAATTTGAATTGCACTTGGAAAGTTTATTGTAAGTCAGGGCAAACTGAGTATTTGATCAGATCTTCATCTCATCAGATCAAGTCCCTAGTGGTCAGTATTTTTGACAGAGGAACAGATTCAATACTGGGAAAAAAAAACCCTTATCTTACTGAAATCAATGGGTGTTTCCCCATTGAGTTACTTTCCTTGACTCCACACCAAATCTGGCCTTTAAACATTTTTAAACTAGAAGAGGGTAGATTTAGACTAGATATAAGGAAGAAATTTTTTACAATGAGAGTGGTGAAACACTGGAACAGGTTTGCCAGAGAGGTGGTAGATGCCCCATGGCTGGAAACATTCAAGGTCAGTTTGGATGGGGCTCTGAGCAAGTTGAAGATGCCCTTGCTTATTGCAGGGGGACTTGAACTAGTTGACCTTGCTGGAGCCGAACCATTCTGTGATTCTATGAATTCCCTTTCACTGTCACTTTCCACAAGTGATCACAGGAATAACTGAGGGGCAAAGATGACCTTTGCCATAAGTTCAGAATCACAGCGTTTAAAAGTTTTTGTTTGTCATGTATTCAAAGAAATAACACTTTTTCTGTTAGTGATTCTGAGTTAGGTTATACGTGTGAATAAATGACACTGAGCAGAGTGCAGCCAGAAATTTTTTTGAAAGAATGTAATAACCAGCAAACTAAGATAGTTCCAGAATTGTTAGAGAGAGACTGGAATATTACTGAAGGACGTTAGAAGATCTCTCCAGAAATGAATGTTTGTGAAAGAAAATACTGCCTGAAATAGTAGAGATTTAAGGAATTATTTTAATGTTTTGTTATAGGCTTAGGTACTTACTACTAAAATTGCAAGGGGCCATATAGCTCCTTTAATGAATGTGATGAGTTTTAATATACTGAGAGGTTTTTATCTCAGATTATCTTGCTCATCTGATTGTCCTAATGCATACAATTGAATTTGTTATTTCCTCTTGTTATTTTCAAATTCATAATTCACTGACTAGTGAATCTAGATTTAAACAACAGAAGTTTCAATCCTGTTATCTTAATAAACTACTTTTCATTAATGCAAGATTTGCTATAACAGGATATATATTATTTTTTTTAGTGTTTGGATTGTACTGTAGTGTATGTTCATCTGACAGTTTGTTCCTCCCATTGAAGTGAGTGTGGAACACTCACAGGCTTCACTGGTGAGGTTTCAGCCCTTAATATAAAATTTAATGCTTCTGTTAACTATCTCAGAAACTGCGTAACAGAAATTTGTCTAAGATAGCAAAGTACTGTTTCTTTCTTACTCTTGCCTCCTGGGTGCCTTAATGTAATTTTCTGTTAAGTGCATTGAACTTAGTGCTAGTCTTTCGCTCTTCTGTTTAGCAGCCGTACTGCCAGCTTATTCTATAATTGCACTAAACCAGAGGTTCTCAAATTGTGCCCTGTGGATCGCTGGGGACTGACAGTGCACTTGCTGGTAATCCACAGAGAGCCCCTGAGCTAGCAGGTACTGGCTTTCCTCCAGGCGCTCCTCTGATCAGAAACAGTGGAGGAGACAGCCCATGTCCTTGATGCCTGCAGGCAAAGCAGTATCTCTGCTGAGCTCCTCTTCACTCAGTGAAAGTGTTTGAGAACCCTGGCACTGAACATTTGAGTTGCTTATGTTTAGACTATGTTGCTGCTCCTTAATCATGCATGTTGCCCCTCCATTTCTGTGCAGATTGCAGCCCCACTCCGGAAGAATCTGGCCCAGGTATGTGCATTCATGGCTTCTGCTTCTTCTGAAAGTTGCAGGGTTTCATAATTAAGAACTGAACAAGTGCTTTGCTGTTAAGCTTGACCATTTGGAAATGGTAGTGCAGTATCACATGAGTTACCTAAGCATATTGAGAAGTTGTTATTTCCTAAATAACAGTGCATGGGGATGTCTGGTAACTTCTCATGTCCAGGTATGGGAGAGCACTTGTTCATGGTCTCTTTGGTTTCTCCAGATGATGTGTTTTAGCAAACTGTTGTGACAATGATTTGAAGCCTGTTCCAAATGTCACTGAAGTCTGTGGGAGTCTGACATTTCAGACATTTCAGGCATGCCCTTTTATATGTGCTGTTGAGCTGGCCTTTCTGAATGAGAACTTGAGCAGAACATGGAGCAGTCAACAAGGGTGGTGGGAAATCTCTGTTGTGGGTACACACTCTGCAGTGTTGGGCACTGCAAATCTAATGTTTCAGAACACAGAATTTAGGAGACTTTCATCCCACTTTCCTTTGTCCTTGTAGACAGAGCCTTCTTTCCTCTGTGGTTGAAGTTCCACAAACTCTGTTGCATTTACATCTGAATAATATGCCTCTGTAATACCACTCTCTCAAAGCTAGATGGCTGTAATTTCTCCCATTTAAGAGCAATTTTCTCTGAGTTCAGTGAAGGTTCAGTCTTTGAACTGTTACAGCATGGGCTTCTGGGTTTAGTGAAACCAATGGGAAATAAAGCCCTGGTGCAGTTATATTAAGTATATTAATGTTCTTCTCAACTCTCCACCCTGCTTCCTTCTGTCACTGAGAAAATTAAGCAACAAAATACTCCACAAGCTTTTAATTCTTGGAACATCCCTTTAGTTTTTGCAAAATACGAATGTGGTGCATAAATGAATAATTACTCTATATTTTTTAAATGGAAGTAATTAAAAGCAGTCAGGTAACCCCAACTGGGTACCCAGACATACCCCAAACTTCATCTTAAACTGAAGTGGCTGAAGCTGCAGTGTAGTGAAGCACATAATTCTTGCCTCCCTCTGAAACCAAATGTGACGTGACTCTGTGCTTCAGTGAGTTGCCAATTGTACTTCACTAAATCAGGGATAAGCAACTACCACTTACTTAATAAATCCCTTTTTTAGGAATCATCAGTCCTTGCAGCCTTAACCTAGACCAAGGGCAGCTGTGGGTGCCCAGTACTTTGATTTATGAATGCTAGGGGTTTTTTATATTAAAAGACTAAATACATATTTTCAAATCTCTGGAGGACATTTATTTTAATAATAATTTTATTGCTCTGGAGAAGAGAGACTCTTAGGGGATAAAAAGGCAAAATCTTTTCCTGCCTGATATTTGCCCTCTATTTATACAGGCTTTTTGTATTAGGTTCTCTTAACAAGACATTATTTTTTTGATAAAATAGTCAGTAGTGCATAGTCAGAGAAGGTCCACTAGTGAACTCATAGGCTTTCCCAGCACCCTCCTTCCTTCACTCCCCCCTCTATCCCTTTTCAGAATGCCACATTTCAAAGCGTACGTTAAGGTATGAATGACTGTTGTGGTCAGCAACAGTCATAAGAAAAATAGCAAAGCCTCACAGTGCCAAGTCTAGCCTTTATTTACCAGCCAGAATTCATTTGTAGCTGTCAGAGTGGAGACTGCAGTGTTTGTCTCATGCTGTACAATATAAAGCACGTAAAACAAGTTGCAAACATCCTGCTGGTTTGTACAGTTCCAGTTTTTAAATGGAATAACTTTTAACATGAGTTAGAAACGGGATTTGTGTCCCAGGCATACCACCAGCTAGCTTGGACTAGGTCTCCAGCTGTTGTAAAGCTGTAACAGCTTGTTGCCATCTCATTGTTTCAAGCCCTACACCAAAAAGTTCTGATTGTCTTGTAGAACATAACAGCAGAGCTCAGAGTAGATTCCACATTAGAATTAGTGCCTTGTGATTGAAGGCGACATTGATAGGTTTGATAGGAAATATTTCAGTAATAAAGTTCAGTTAGGAAAATTAATGGGGGGAAGACAAAAGGACAGAAAAATCCAAGTGAAAGTTGAACACATTTCTTCACAGTTCTTTCACATCTATTTAAATGCTGCCAATGAAACCTTGCAACCTGATTTGAACCTGGGAGTGCAATTCCTTTTATTCCCGTTTATTGTTAATAGCAACTGCCAAACTAAAAGATTAAAAGAACACAGGTGACACCTCTGTGAACTTGGTCGCAAAAAGCATTTAGAATTTTGCAGACTTGACAAGGAGGTTTTTTTCATGGCTGAAATTTTAAACTAAGAGAATACACAGCATGGAGGACTTTTCCTCATTGCCCCAGATGAACCACTGCATTGCATGTGAGTACTGGGAGAAAAAAATGCATCTAACAATTGCAATCTAAAGCCTTCTTTGTCTTCAGGCAGGCTGATATATCACCAGTATACTTTGTGATTACTACAGATAAGCATATCTTTCAAATGAAGTGCTGCCAGGCACACTACAATTTTAAATCTCCACAGAGTTAATAACTATATACATGTATATAGTATCATCCAGGCNGGTTCCGATCTGTATGTTGCCTTGTTCCTACAGCCAAATGGGCTGGGGTTTCCATGTGTTCTGTTTGGGAGCTCTGGTGCTTTTTAAAAATGAAATAGATTGTCCTTCCCTTTAAAAGGTGAAGTGTTCATCTGTTTCAACTTTACATTAAGGAGGGCAAAATGAAAGCACTGTTCTATTTTCTTTTTATATTGCAGAGAAAATGGATTTAGGTATAATAATTTTTTCATACTGTCATGGAAATGGGTTTTTTAAATTGGTGGTTAAGACAAATGATGAGAAAAGGAAAGAAAAGAAACTGAGCTTGTGGGGCATTTTAAGGCAGAGCAATCTCTTAGGGAGAAGGAAGGCACCATGTTTGGGCTACTAAACTAGGACTTTGGCCCACAGTTTCATTTCTATACTTCCTATGTAGGACCTTGAACAGAGTCGCTCTGGGACATACCTTGTGTATTTCAGTGGAAGTCAAGCTCCAAACTACCTCCAAGCTTCTGGCTAACTCCCTTCTAAATCACTATACTTACTGTTTCTTGATAGCTAGCTCTAAGCCTTCAAAGCCACTCAGCAGAGGCAACTTTAAAGAGAACCTGCTTGAATTTTTCACTTCTCTGCCTTATTATTCCTATTATTCCTATTCTTATGTCACTGAAGTGCAACAAGGATTAATAACATGATGAGGCAGTTGAATGATACACCTATGAGTCCACAAAAGATTGAAAGGCAAGATACTTGGGAGAAATCTCATTGACAGAAATGGCTAAGCAGATGTTCTCTGTTTCTGTTATACAGTGGACTCCATACTGTCTGTCCATGTATGCACTATGAAAGGGTGTGTTTGAACAGGCACAGACAGTGACATATGCTTGTGTATATATGTATTCATCTTGTTATACTTTCCAAATCAGCTATTGTATAGCCTGTTCTGTGGGCACAAATCTGGGAGCTAATACGTGGTTGGGAAAGTCATAACAGCCTTACAGAGTAAAATTCTCCGTATTTTCCTCATGTAGTAACCACTCTGTAAGATTATTTAATACCAAGAAGGGAACAACCAGCCACTCAAAATGAAGCAAGCCCTAAATGCAAATTATCAACAGCTTTGACATTTTTTCTTTGTGCATGTTTGTTTGTTTCAGAAAAAGTGCTTATAGTGCTGTTATTTTTTTCTTTTAACCAGGAGAATGGAGCGAAGCTCTTTATCCCTTGCTGACAACACTCACAGACTGTGTAGCCATGATGAGTGACAAGGCAAAGAAAGCCATGGTCTTTTTATTAATGCAGGACAGCGCCCCGACAATAGGGCTCTGCCTGAGCCTTCAGTATCGCAGGGATGTTGTCTTCTGCCAAACTGTAAGCAAGCATATATGCATGATTCGTGTTGTGGGGTTATATGGAATATGAAAGATGGCTGTTTTCAGGATTTTTCACACCTATTCTGCTCTCAGGTTTAACACTGATCTCCTCTCACAGGCTGCGTTATTTTGTGCTTACTGGTCACTTACAGTCATTTGACAATAAATAACTTGTGTCCCCTTAGATATATGTTCTCTATTTAAAAAAATAATAATCCCAGAATTAGTGAAAATGTACTGCT
>VZTM01012608.1:42391-66096 GCA_013400555.1 Jacana jacana | reverse complement strand
TTTTCTTTTAATGCAGGTGCACTTCCAGAGCAGTCTCTTTTTACTCTTTTCCACTGCTGCTTATTTTCCTTTTTTGGTTCTGTTACGGTCCGGTGTTCTCTTGTTGCTCCTACTTATTCCTGTGTATTCCTAGTAATTATTAGTAATTACTAAATAACCTGTCCTTGTTTCCAATACTTAAATGCTTTTGTCTTCTGAGATTGTTAAAAAAACTTTGTTAGTCAGGTTGGTCCCTTCCTACACTTGTTATTCCTTCTTTCCATTGGCATAATTTGAGCTTGTTACCTTGATATAATTTATTTTGAAACTGCCAGGTCTCCTGTACTCGTTTCTGCCCTTAGATTTTTCTCTCATAAAACCTTAATGAGCAGAGTTAGAAAAGAGGAAGTAGTAGAAAGGATTTAAGTGTGTGAAGCTTTCAAAGTTGTGTTTAGGTCCTGTGATGTCTAGGCAGCTTGAGATTGCTTTACTGTCAGTATTAGAAACTAGGAATTTGGGGTATTAAATAAACATTCTCCTTCCCTCCTCCATCTGTGTCCTATTTGATAGCAACTCTAAGCCAAGGAGTCTATGCCAATCTTTTGCCACTAGTTAGTTTTTTTGGGTTTTGTTTTGTTTTGTTTTTTTTTAATTTATTTCAGTAAATTAGTGCTTTATTAGGAATAGCAAGAAGGGCCTTAATAAAAGCATACGGTTGCACGTTTCTTGACTCTCACTTCTCCCCAGGTAAGATTCACCCCATAGCTTTTTTTTCTTGTAGCAGGTGTGGGCTGCACACACATGTATTTTTCTTTCCCAGATCATACAGTGCCAATGGTGTTCTGAACTGCATTTTATCACTGCTGCCTTTGCATGATGCTTTAGTAACTTCCTTAAGGTGCATTTCTAAGGCTTGCATTATTCAGAGGACAAAATTATCCTGCAAAATAATGAGGTCTTGACTATCCTTTAGAGAGGAGGAAACTATCCTAACCTTTCAGGAACACATCCTGAGTTTAAATCTAGTCTTCATTTAACATTAACAGGTTTGAGCCTGCCAAAGGACCTGGAACTGCATTAGTGATTAATCTGACCTTATCTGCTTTGCTGTTTAAGCTTAGGAAAATACATTTCTTACAATAAAAGGTGAAATTATATTTTTCACAGTTGTCACATCTCTTAAATATGCAGTTCAGTCTGCTTGCAGCAGTAAAGTTGTGGGGGGTTTATGTGTCTGTCTGTTCCTTTTTCATTGTATTATTTCACATGAACCATATATATCAGATCTTTCTCATTACATCTGTCACCATGTGCCAATTCCCTCTCTGAATTTCAGTCTTCCTTTTCACTGCACCCTTTCTATTTTCCATCAGGTTCAAAATGTATTCTCCACTGCCTTTCCTCTCTTGTCATTAACTGTAAGCAGCTCAGCCTCTAAAAGTGTCATTTGAAGGCTCCTTTTAATGTTAAAAAATAAGTGTTCAAGGCTTTTTGTTTCTGAAAGCTGCTTTTAAGAGCTCTGCTTCTTGGGGCTCCATTTTGTAGGAATATTCCACTCTAATGTCTGGCTTTACATAGCAAGTATAGCCTAGGAACTGAGGGAGTGGGGGTTTTTGTTTATTTTTGTGGGTTTTGTTTAGTTGGTTTGGGGGTTTTTTTTCCTCCTTGCTTCCTATTCAAGTGATGGCTGAGTTCAGTTGTGGTTGGGTACGCTGGAATCTTCTGCTTTCTTCGCAGTAGCAGAAAGTAGCTCTTGCTTTCCAGACGCCATCTTCAAACTTCAGACCTTCCAGTGTCTCTTCTGACAGATGTTGCATTAATAAAGCTGAAGGTGGCAGGGTAAAGATAAACTTGTTCCTTCATACCAATTAAGCCTACCCGGGTTATAAAGCAAGAAATGTACCATTAGGCACAAACACTGATTATGTTTAACCAGCAACTGACTATACAAAAGTCTTCCTTGTCCTGATGCCAGATGAGATAGGACAGATTAATGTCCTGTGTAAACTATCAGTTTAAACTCCTGTTTTGTGGCTGTGTATTTGGACAGGTCTGCCACAAAGAGCTGAGCAGCAGATTAGAGTTGAAGTAAGGAAACCTACAAAGAAAGCCCCAACCCCAAATAATCAAAAAGCCCCAGTTTTTTTTTTCTCCAACATGTATTACAGGAATGACTGTATTTCAAGTTGCAAGGGCATGTACTCAGAGGCAGCTTACTTCTGAAAGAATCAGCCATCTGTACAAGTATCACCAAAAGGCAGAGAAGGATTAAATGGTTGATTTGCTCGGCTCTGATTGTGATGGGAGAACAGTTTCACACTCCTTAAATCAAATCTGGTGTCTTTCTGGTCACACCAGGCAGAGTATTCAGTTTGACAAGTGGTGCTTGAACTTGGTTTATAATGAATTGCTATAAATTTAGTAAAAATCAGAAATGCTTTGCTAACTTCAGAAAAGTGTACTCTAGAGTCTTTGTGGGGAAGTGGAAATGCTGCCAACTTTTTCTAAAATGCCTGAAGTTCAGATTGTTAAAATAGGAAGTAATGAGCTATTGCTCTATGCCAAAGCCTGAATGTAACATGAAGTAGCATGTGAGCCTTGAGGACTCCAATTCTGTCCCTGGCGTTAAGGTTTCTTTGCATTTTGTGGTTGGATTCTGGTGGCTGTGAAAATTAGCAAGGCTATTGCAGGGTTACATCTCAATAAATACAGTATTTAAGTGAAAATGTGTGTGTGTTTTCAACAGATGGCTAAAAACGTTTCAGGGAATATTTTCCGTACAAACCATAACAAAGAAAGGACATGAAATAAAGCCTTCAGAATTTGCCAGATCTCTGAGATTGTCTTCTGCTTTGTGTTTTATTCCTCTGTGGGACAGCCTTTTCTGCTTGATTGGTAAATCTGGCACCTCACACACAAAAATCTGCAAGTGTTGATTGAGCTTAAGGAGAATCACAGACCATCATCTTCAATTTTTTTTTTTTTGTCATCCCTAGACTTAAAAATTAAATTGAGAGAGGTAGTTTCATTTCTTGCCCTGGTTTGTTCAAACTGTGTTGCATGCTTTGGGATGCAGAGCCCTGGGAGTGGCTTACGGTGGCACAAGGTCCTTCCTCCAGGGGCTTGCAATGTAAATAGACAACATGTAGCATAGTCTCCCCACTGTTAGAAACCTGTGTCTGCCTGGAGGGGCTGAGGAGAGACTTGGTTTTTGCAGTTAATCCCTTTCTGTGGGTGCTCTGGACTGACTTGATGATTTTACCTGCAGCAGAGTGGGAAGGAGTCAGCTGCCCCGCGGAGAGGTGTGAGAGAATGCATCTGTCTGAGCTGTGAGGGAGGCAGGGTCATCAGCTGATGTATTGCATCATCTGGGATGCAGAAGAGGCTGTGTTTTACTGGTGTGAGTGCCAGCTCGTTCCCAGTGTAACACAGGGTATCAGTGATTGGGGTGGGGAGGGAACACGAGACATGAATTTCCCTTTTACAGGACTCAAATCAGCATATTTCTTAAGATGTTCAATGTTTCAAGCTCGATTTCGGTATTTGTTGTTTTCAGTATTTCTCTCTACTACAAGAAATTCTAAATGTTAATGAACATTTTTAACCTGAGACTCGGTGAAGTCAGGAACTGAGCAAAACCCACTAGGCATTTTTGAGCCCTAGGTCTGTTTTAGTAACTTCAGTTAGCTTTCCTCTCTCAAAATTACATTTTGTCCTTGTCTGTGTCCTTTCATGCCTTTGCCTGTCACAAACCAGGTTTCTGTGAAGCCAGCTGTACTGAGGAGATTTCTGCGGTCAGTGTTCCCATTATCAGATTTTGTCAGAACAATTTTGCCGGTTCAGAAGCAAAGAAGAAATTTGGCCTGATCAGGATACCCACATGCTTTACATAAAATACCCAGAGAGTCTTCAGCTCTCTTCCTGCCCGCTTTGTGCTGATAGAAAAAGGAAGGCACTACCACACAGCTAGAGTTCCAATCTCAGGTCGTGTCATAAAGTTTCTTTCTCCAGACACAGTAACACCGATGCCGAACAACGTTATAGGAATAAGTTGCTGTGCACAGAGGCTATCTTGGGGTCTTGTTTGTTCCTCTTCAGCTGCCTAAGGTAACAGTCTAGGTCTCTTCGTCTCCAAGACTCAAACCTTAGAGCTTGATAAAAGAAAGTTTGTCATTTCCAGTTGCCTAATGCATAAAATACAGTTTGTTCTAATCTTCAGTCTCTTCCTTCCATCCTTCAGCTTGCCTGTGCTCTCGGTTATTGTTGGTTCCTGGCTGAATGTTGCCCATGCGTTGGTCAGAGCAAGGGGGACATTTTGAATGGTCAAATTAAACCAGAACAATAGACCAAAGCAGCGTTTCCAGGCGCCCCAATGTATTCAGCCTCCCTGTGTACAGGATTTCCCCAGGAACAGTACTGCATGCTGACACATTTCAAAACTTAACAAGACAGCTATCTCCCAGCTGATAAGCATCTGTTGGGAGGTTGCCAAAGACACAAGTGACAGTTAGATGTTCATATGCCTCTGAATCTCAAAAAAAATCCCAGCTGCATTATACAGCCTCTGGGAGCGGTGCTGGGTATTGCTTCACTGCACACCACAGGGACATTTGGATTAATGAGTGCTTGGGAAAAGAACAGAAACCAGCCCATGGAGCATCCATCACTATCTTCCATGACTATCATGAATTGCCCTGTGTTGAGAATTGCCCCGCTTTTGTGCATAGCCCCATGCCTCAATCAAGTTCCTGCCTAGAAACTAGTTTGTCATCAGATATGTTCAAAATTTGGAGGTCTTTTTGTTTTCAACTTTATTGATAAGATAGGACTGTGCTGTTTTATCTTTGGGCTTAGGCTTAGGCTTGTGCTTCTCTCTTAAGTTCATGGAGGAGCAAAGCAGGTTTGATTAGTTTGAGAGTCGTGGAAAATCGAAGACATCACAAAAGGTCTCTCTCAACAGAAATTGGCTGTGTCACCCTGCTAACTATAAAACCATTCTCAACGAGCTAATTTGTAAGTACTGATAGTTTGTTGGGGATTTTTTATTATTATTGAAAGCTTTTGGGATTTGCCACCCCGGCGTCTCAGGTCAAAAATTATTAGAGGAGCTTCCATATGTCATCTGTGACTTGAGTACATTTAGAGAGAACTTGATTTCCCTTAGGAAATATTGCTCGGATAATTCTGCCTGAAGATACAGTGGTACGTGACTTCTTTTGGGTTTGGTTGTTTCCTGGTTTTTTCCTAGGTTATAAATACTCTCTTCCCTGGAGTAAAGAATATTATTATAGCCAATAAATACTCTTTCACATAATTGCACTTCTCCTGCTTAGGCAAGCCAGTTACTGGTACACCCACTTGTCTGCCAGAGTATCAAGGCGAGCTCTACCTGTGCTTGGAGAGTGCTGTCCTTAAATGCTTGCTAGCTCTCCTGAGATCTTTTCAGAGCTACCCTATGGGATCCCACCTACCAATTCCCTGAACAAGCAGCAGTCTGCTCATCTGGAGTTCAGGGTCTGTGCTGGGTTCTTTTCTCACTTCTCATGGGATCTTGGACCCCACTACTGAGTGGTCACTACAGCCATTACTGCCACTGACTGTCACATCTCCAGCTGTTTCTGCCTTGTTTATGAGTAGCAGATGCTGGAGAGCATTGCCCTGCTTGACCCACCCAGTCCCTGTCTGAAGAACTTCTCCCTGACACCTCCAGAAATCCTGGAGGATTTGTGTCATGCTTGTGTCCTGCTGCATTGTCCTTCCAGCAGATGAAAAGGTGTTAAAGTGCCCCAAAGAAACAGGGTCTGTGATACAGAGGCTTGAGCTGTTTAAAGAAGTCTTTGTGTTTGCCCCTCGCCCTGAGCAGGTGAGGTGTCATTCTCACTAGTCTCTTCTCTGTTCATGACCCATGAGCTTGTACTCATGGAAATGCCCTGCCACTTCTGAGCTGCTCCTATGCACAGAGAGCATCTCTTTTTCACTGCCTGTCTTGCCTACAGATCTGGTACCCACCTGTGTAGGCAGTCCCAGCAGCTCTTCAGCCCTACAGCGATGCCACAGCCCCGTTACTCCACTGAAGCTCTCATCCATCTGGATTGTTTCCCAGGCTGTGTACACACATGCACTTGCATACTACGTGGGGGCTGCCTCCTCTCACCCACTTCCTGATGTCTCTGGTTCTCCATCACCCTATACACTTGTGTATCTTTGGCAGCAGGCTTGGGTTTAAAAAAATATAAAATTAGATCTCTTTTACAGACCTGAAGTGTTTGTTTAGCTGCAAGCCAAAATTTAAGTCTTTCTGCAGGTTAAGTTCCTCACCTCAGTCTCTGGTGCTGGTACTCGGAAAGGTAAACATGATCAAAACGTTCCCAAGGTGAGGACTTGCTGGGGGAAAGCATCAAGCTGCCATGAAGCTTCTGTCATGTCGCTGTACCTGTACCCCTCACTCATGTGCTCTCATTTCTGCCTAAGGAACAAATTGTCAGTGTGTGAGATTGCAGTGCGGTGGTGGAACTGGAGTCTGCCGTACACAGGAGGGGGGAGCATCTGAATCTGTTTCAGAGATAATTAGGAAGGCTGTTGCCTCACTGTAAAAATGTGATTCTCTTCATTGGCTGGAGAAGGTAAAAATGTTTTCTGCTGGTGGGGAAGACAGCTCTGTGGGAGGGCTGGGGCAGAGGGAGGTGCTGAACATCTCAGCGGGGCAAGAGATTCTTGTAGGAGCCAGATGAAAACTAAGGTTTAGGACAGAAAAGCCTCAGAGCAACTTTTGGGCTCATGTAATAGCCAAGAGTGCTACTCATTTGACGATCACATTTGATGAAAATTGCATGAAGTATCTGTTTTCCCTTCATAATTACAGAAGTAGCATAATGATTCAAGAATATCCACAGACTGTTTATGAAGTGAATTTTGTGAAGAAAAACCTATGAGCTGTATTTGATTTGTTTAATTTATTTGACAAGCTTTGAGTCCGACCCAGCTTGGGGGCAAAGAAGTGCTGGCAGGGAAAGAGAGCACAAGGCCTTTATCTTCACTGAATTATTCCTGCCAGCAAAGAAAACCTTTGGCTCGTCAATTATTTCCATCCCAGCCTGATGTTTGTTTCTTATCACCCCATGCTGGATCATATGACTTGTCATATAGGATTATGGTTGCCTTTTCCTCTTCTACCTAATGCTAGAAATGAGAATCTCAATTCCTGTCCTTACTCGACAGCCTACCAATGGGGCATATTACAACAGGAAATTTTGGAACTGCACAGAATTGCCATAAAATCCAGTATCAGGGGAAAGTGATCACCCTGACAGCTAGGGCACAAAGTGGGAATAGGTCTTCTCAGCTAATGTGTCTTGAGATATCACTGTTGCTATTGAAGAGTAACACAAGACAGTTGGGCACGTGGGGTGGGTGTGAACACCTGCATAAACAGATAGAAAGAGGCATTAGTGGCCAATCCTTGGCTCATGAGCAGCTATCTGTCCCTGAAATAACTCAGTGGCAATATTCAGAGTCAAAGGAAATAAAAGAGTTTAGAAGAGAGCCACAACTTTCTGTTCTGACAGGAAGCACAGTTTGCCCTGACACCTTCTTTTGAGGTGCTGGAGCAAGTGCAGAGGAGGGTGATGAAGCTGGTGAAGGGCCTGGAGCATAAATCTTATGAGGAGCGATTGAGGGAGCTGGGACTGTTTAGTTTGAGGAAGAGGAGGTTGAGGGGAGACCTCATCACTCTCTACCACTACTTGAAAGGACATTGTAGAGAGGTTGGTGCTGGTTTCTTCTCACAGGCAATTAGCGATAGAACGAGAGGGAATGGCTTCAAGCTGCAGCAGGGTAGGTTTAGGCTGGACATTAGGAAAAAATTCTTCCCAGAAAGAGTGGTCAGGCACTGGAATCAGCTGCCCAGGGAGGTGTTGTAGTAGCCATCCCTGACTGTGTTTAAGAGTAGATGAGATGTGGTGTTGAGGGATGTGGTGTAGGGGAGAACTTTGTAGAGTAGGGCTGATGGTTGGACTTGATGATCCCAAGGGTCTCTTCCAACCTGAATGATTCTATGATTCCTTGTTCTTTCTGCCCTAATTTATCCCAGGATTGTTGAAGCGTTGTGAGAGCTGATGCAGATTTCTTCTGATCTTAGGGTAATTCATTCTCTTAGGGTAAAGTTTATGTACTGGTTAATGGATACATAAGGGTGCATTGGCTGCCCTGAGCCTACTGATCATGCTTGTATACAATCATGGAAACGACTCTCCCGCTTAAAAGAGTATGAGTAGAATTGCAAAATCAAGCCCTCAAAAAGCTCAGAATGTCAGTTTGGCCCAAAGTGATACTTAACCATTATTCAGAGCATTTGTGCATTTTTTATACCATGGTATAATCTTTAATTACATGCTACATCCAATTTCTTATCTTATAGCAGCAGCAAGATTCAAAATGCATTTATCCTCCAGTAGTCAGAGGATCGTTTGAAAGAATATGGCTTTTTTCCAGGAAGATTTCTGGTGCTGGTATTTAGCTGTCGAGAGGGCAAACTGTCACTTCTGCAGTACAGTGCATGCTTTTAAGCTTTTTCATAACAGAGTTGTGCAAAAAAAATATATCTAACAACGAGTTGCAGCCA
Source organism: Jacana jacana (assembly GCA_013400555.1). Lineage (NCBI taxonomy): Eukaryota > Metazoa > Chordata > Aves > Charadriiformes > Jacanidae > Jacana > Jacana jacana. Next base: position 57,497 of record VZTM01012608.1, on the reverse strand, counting down.
CAGGGAGGAAAGTAAAGTGAATCTGGTGGCTGCTGTCCAGCTGGTTGTTAAAAATTTCACAATAGCATTGATGACACCCACACACATAGTTACTCTGTCCTCCCTCCTGAAGTACTCTTTGGCTTCCTGGCAGACACCAGATAGGCACCTGTATGACAGGCAGACATACCTCTGTGTGTACTGGTTGGACTGGGCTTCACGCTTTGCTCATGCTTTATGTTGGATAGACAGAGAATGAAAAATTGCTACAAACCCCAAAGCAATCAAATATTTTTATTAGTATTTTTTGAGTGCATTGCTCTTCCAGTTCACTTTTGTTGTTCTCACTCCTCTAATTTTCCTTCCTACTTTTCTTTTATTCATAAGTGCTAATTAACTGTGCCTATGAACCGTAACACTTTCCTAATGAACAAGCCATAGGCTTTGTGAAAGTACCTCAAAAGACATGGAAAGAACTACTTCCAGCTGAGCCAAACCCAGCACATCTCCTCGTGTCAGCCAGACAGGGAGACAGTAGCTCCATTTAAAAGCCTTTTGGAGACTCACCGGTGCTGTGCAATTAAAATACAGCCTGCAAGCAGCAAGACCATCAGTGCTCAGCCACAGCAGCAATGAGGGGGTGAGCTCCTTGCTGTGAGCTATGCGGGTGGGAGCGTGCCAAAAGGAAAGGTGCTTCCCAGGAGCCTGCCGAAGCTCCACTGACTCCAACTCGCAACACCCTTCTCCAGCCTTGCCTGAAAATACACCCCATTTGAGAAACAAGAAAAAAACATCTGAGGGCAGAGTGAAAATGTTGCGGGGAAGAACCAACTCAGCAGGAATATGTGGAGTTAGTGCAATTGGAAGTGCATGGAAGTGCCTTCAGATGAAGGAGACTTTAGATGAAAGATGAGTCCTTTCTGGGAAAAGGCAAAAATGGGCTGAGTTACTGCCTCCACACTAACAGCAAATGAGATGGGTCTGTGTTTCCATCCCTTCTTTTGCAGGTGGAGTCAAAATCAAAATAGCTCTTCAGAGCTTTTACATTCTGCAACAATAATAGCCAAAAAAATAGCACTGGGAAGAAATCAGCTAATTCAAGTTGCTTCCTTATTTTTTATGCAGTTTCGATGAAAATGTTGAACTGTCTTTACAGTGTTAACATAGTTACAAGTAATGGGAAAGGCGGAGCAGAAATGGACTTCCATTTGGAAAAATTAAAATATTTTAATATAATACCAAATAAAATTGTTATGAATGGCTGTGTAACAGAGAAAAAAAGCAAGGATGCTTGATTTGCAGAACTTCCTGCTTATCATTCATGGCAAATGAAGCAAATGCAGTTTTATTGCATGAAGGAACAATCTTCAGCTGGCTTGAGCTATTATACACTCCATTTAGCCCAGAGGCTAAATGAGACATGCAGCAAGAATGAATGCTATGTACAACAGGCATAGGTTGAGGGGAAAGCTGCAAGAATGAAGCTGCATGGGGCTGAAAAATGCCTTTTCTAAATTTCTCCATTTCTTCCACTTTGCCCACAGAATGGGGCCTGGAAGAAGCCCAGAAACAGCATCTCTCAGGCTGAGCTCACTCTTCTGTATGGAGAGCAGCAGCCGTGCCAAGCAACAGCAAGGAGAGGAGAGCTGGTGGGGTACAAAGGAGGACCAGGTCCCCCTCTTTGGCTGTCAGACCAGTGTTGGACTTTTTGTTCCCCTGCACTTGTTGAAATCATAGCAATTCTTCCTGTGGAAAGGTGAGTTTGCTAAGCAGTAGCTATGAATGAAAAGCACTGTGCTGGGGCATAGAGCTGTATGTCACACATTCCTCTCTCCAGCTGACAGTACCCAATAGCATATGCAACACACATGCTTCCCTTCTGTGGTTCCAAAGTCACTTTTCCTTGGTTAAATCCACCTTGTGAAAACATGACAAATATGAATCTGTCATGATTCTTCGGTGGTTCTTTGGAGTTTACACTGCAGTCTTGTTCACAAAACAAGGTTAGGGCAGCACCGACTTTTCCTTATAATGTGCTTTTATCTGTGGACATAAATGGGAGAAAGGCAAAGCAATAAACAGGTTTATAGAATAGCTTCTACCAAAGGGGTCTTTATGCCAAAGAAAAAAAAAAAAAAAAAGAAAGATGAGGTTAATAGAGCATGAGGTCTCACCAAAAAGTACATTGTGACTTTCCGTTTGATTGGTAGGCTGTGCTGCAAAAGCCAGCTTAAACTTTATTTAGAAAAGAAACATACAGGGAGAAATATCTGTCAGAATAGCCTGACTACCAGCCTTGTGATTACATTTGTAGCCTGTAATTTATTTTTTTTTGTAAATCATCTTTAAGTACAAGAAATATAAAAAAAGTATTATTAAAGTAAAAGAAAAAGGGAAAAATGTGCCCACAGAAAAACTGATATAATGAAAACAGCAACAAAAATACTAACTGTGAATCAGGCTGAGCACAGTGCCGTGTGCTTAAAAACCCAGGCTTTAAAAGTAAATTGAGATAAAATCAAAGTCTGGATTTTTCCTTTTCCTTTTCAAACTGTTCTATACTCAGCCTTCTTGACTTGTACAACTTGCACTTGTGACTACAACTATTGCTATTTTACATTCTTATTTAAGAAAGCTTTTTATCCAAAGGCATTAAAATTCCAATACTCCTGATGGAGTCTCTTAAGTCATCTAATAATTCTGTGATTTAATTATTGAAATGATTGCAGTCTACATTCAGTAAGTAAGTGCAGCAGCATTTGAAGGGAGATTTGAAGGGTGCGATATATGGGTATTCTCAGCCCTAGAGAAAACATGAAGTCATCAGTCATGTTGGCTCCTCCAAATAAAATAAGGATGGAAGAGGATTTTTGGTGGTCTAACAACCCACAGAGGAGGATTTGGGACCTAAACTACTGTATCAGGTGTTCTTCCTCTCTCCCTTCCTATGAGGTAAAATTTCTTCAGCGTATCAGTTTCTGCTACTGAATTTTCACAATCACCTGAAGTTCCTCACAGTGGGTACCTGCAGACCACCAAAACCTGGGGAGGATAGTTGCACAACACCTGATGCTGAAACCGGTTTGGGATGTTTCTTTCTCTCCCCTATCAATAGGTCCTGATCCTTTGGTTTAGCCATGCTTCAAGGGAAAACTTGGTGTCCTTACACACTGGCTAAGGTCACAGTAGTTGAGCATCAAAATGGGAAATCCTGGCTCAAGTTTCTTTCTTCATCTTCACACAATCCAGTGCTGCTGCAGAACATCCTGGGACAGTGGTTCTGAAATCTCTCTGAAAAGTTCACTTTGCATGACCTAATTAGAGGTCATGTTTTACAGTGAGATCCCTAGTTTATATTAAAATAGGAATTAAAATGCCCCAAATCTCCTCTTTACCAGGTAAAAGGAATTTCTCTTGCTCATATTTTTCAATGGAAGGCGCAGCCTTTCTATAGGCAATTCTGTGGGAATCACCTTTGTCCTCCTGCCACCTGAAGATTATTGTCCAGTTTAGTGGGATACAGCAGAAACCATAAACTTGGACAGATGGAAAACCTGAATTGAGCTTTATACCATCCCAGATATATTTGCCCTGACTATTGGCTTATTTACTATGTCAAATAGAAGATGTCCTACCCTGACATCTTTTTAGAACAAGAGGGAACCCCTATAAATGAGTTTTTAAAAGCACTAAGCATTAGCAGGAAACTAATGATTGTAAATCATTAGGCTGGAGACCTGGGCAGAGAAAAAACCTAATGAGGTTCAACAAGGGCAAGTGTATGGTTCTGCACCTGGGGAGGAAGAATGGCAGGCACCAATAGGTGGTGGATCTGCTGGAAAGCACTTCTGAGAAGAATCTGGGGGTCCTGGTAGACAGTAAACTATCCATGAGCCAGCAAAGTGCTGGTGTCACCAGAAGGGCCGATGGAATCCTGGGCCACATAGGGAAGAGTGTGGCCAGTATGTCAAGGGAGGTCATTCTCCCCATCTGAGAGAGAGCAGTTACTACTGGAGAGAGTCCACCGCAGGGCAACAAAAATGATTAAGGGATTGGAGCATCTCCCTTATGAGGAAAGGCTGAGAAAGCTGGGGCTCTTTAGCCTGGAAAGGAGAAGGCTGAGGGGAGACCTTATTAATCCTTATAAATATCTGAAGGATGGGTTGAAGGAGGATGGAGCTGGACTCTTCCCAGTGGTTCCCAGTAACAGGACGAGGGGCAGTGGGCACAAGCTGGAACACAGAAAGTTCCATTCAAATATGAGGAGAAACTTCTTTACAGTGAGGGTGACAGAGCACTGGAACAGGCTGCCCAGGGAGGGTGTGGAGTCCCCTTCTCTGGAAGTATTCAAGACTCACCTGGATGCAGTCCTGAGTACTGTGCTCTAGGCTTTAGCAGGAGAGTTGGACTAGATGACCTCTAGTGGTCCCTTCCAACTCGGACAATTCTGTGAATCTGTAAATCCCAGGCAGAGGTGGGAATCTCACCCAAGTGAAGTGTTAGGTGGTGCTGTCTTCAAGGAAGTGAGGTTTAAGATATACCTGTTTCTAGACTTTTAATAATTGTTTGAGAAGTTTCTCTTCTCATAGACACATAGACTGTTACATACTCTGGAACGTACTCATCTAATAGTCAGCACAGAAAATATTGTCTGCATGGGGAAATTATGCATTGCAATTAAGATTTACAAAATGGGACTACCAGTCACGTCAAGCATTTGTAAGGCACAGGTCATTGTCTATTTTGAAAAGATGTGGAAGAACATGGTAGAATACAAAGATGTAAAACTTGATCTCTCTGTAGCTGCTGAGAACAATTTTCATAGCTAGTTCATAACTAACTGCATAACAACTGGATTGATTGCTACAGCAGCAGCCTCAGGCATATGAGCCACATATTGTGTGTAAAGTCCCGTACTAAAACTGATGCTGCCAACGGAAAACAAAACCTGATGTTATTTGCAGAAATCCCCGTGCCCAATATTAGCTGCGCCTGCAGCAATCAGTCTTGGTGTATGTGCTGGCTTTCTTATTTGGGTATGTATCACTCTCTTCCCCTCCCATCTCACTCCTTCTCCCTCCTGTGGAAATAAGATTCAGGGGAAAAGGAACATACAGTGGCTTACAAGCAGATCTCCAGTCTGGATGGTCAAATCCCAAACCATCAGGTTGTGGTGGTCCTCTGCTGTAGACCCTGTTAAATAATTTGCTTAGGGAAATCATTGAGGTCTCCACTCATGTTGTAACACAAAGTCCACATTCCCACATCTATCCCTGATAACAGAGAAGGAAAGGCATTGATGGAAAACCAACAACATGCTGGGGACAAGAGTACGTGTCGCCCAAGGTATTTTTAGGCACAGTAGGAATCTGTTCACAGACATAAATTATCAGAGAGAGAAAAAGTCTCAGCATCAATGCCACGCTCAATGCGTGGGAGAGCCTCAATGCCAGCTCAAATATAGCACAGCAAGCAGATGTCTTTACTACAGCAGGCATGCTTAGACCTCCCTGGATTCACAGCATAGATTTACTGTCTTTTTCATTCAAAAATTATAGCAAAAATCTGTGTCACCCCTCACCTTTTATATAAGACTGGGAGGCTATAACACTCACCCACAGTGAGAGATCTGAAGTAAAGGAAGAAAGCAACAGGAGAAATTAAAGGAGAAACAAAGAATTTCCATTCTTTCCCTTGAAACCATGATTCCTTATGTGGAAAGATGCAAAATTTCTTGTAGCCAAACTGAGGAGGTGCAAACTGGATGGGGAGGCTGCAAGATGGGTGAATAACTGGATGGGCCCTCAGGTTTCAAAAGTAGCAATCAATCACTTAAGTCTAACAAGTGGCTGGTAATGACTGGTGTTCCTCAGTGGCTGATATTGGGGCTAATACTATTCACCTGGACAATGCAGTGGAATTTACAATCAACATGATAGCAGTGGCACAAAACAGGGATAGCAGTTGATACACTGAAGGGCAAAGCTGCTATCTGAAGACATATCAACCAGCTGGAAGAATGTGCTGGCAGGACCCTCATGAGGTTCATCAATAATAGATGTAAAGCCCATGGAATGGTATAAGCCTATGCAACAGCACAGCCTTTGCATTGGCTGGCTGGAGATCACTTTGCAGAAAAGGACCTGATGGACAAGTTGAATCTTGAGTCAGCATTGTGCCCTTGTGGTGAAGAGGGGCAGCCTCAAAAGGTATTAAGAAGAATGCAGCCAACAGGTCAAGGGAGTGGCTCTTCACCTCTATTTAGCAGTTGTGGGGTTGCATCTGTCCTACTGGGCTCATTTATGGTCTGTAAAGCACAAGAAATATCAACAAACTGGAGCAGTTTCAACAGAAGGCCCCCAGGACGGTTGAGGCTGGAGCACTTGACCTGTGAGGAGAGGCTGGTTCAGCCTGGAAGAGAGGAGGCTTCAGGAGCACCTTATTGCTGTCTTCAGCTGCTAAAAGATAGTTTTAGAAAAGGTAGAGCTTTACTCTTCTCATAGGTGCGTGAAGACAGTGTCTCCCTAATAAGGTAAGAGGCAATGGATGAAGGTGATTAAACACCAAAGCCATTTGCCCAGAGAGGTTGTGAAAGCTCCATCTTAAGAGATACTCAAAAGCTGACTAGACGTGGCCTTAAACAAGCTGACTTATCTTCAAAGCTGGCCTGGCTTTGAGATCTTCATAGCTCCTTTACAACCTTTTTCATTTTTTTATTCTACAGTTTTATGATTCATAGAAGCCAAGAGAGAAAGCAGGCAACAGAATACCTAAATTCTTAAGGTAAATCTCAAAAGTTGCCCTGAGAGAGGCAATTTCCTGGAGGTGAAGAGCCCTGTTTGTTTCCACACGTGATAGCAGAAGGGTAGATGCCTGAACCACATGAGTTTAATACCAGCCCTGCATATATAATAATATGAGTTAATTTCGGTTCCCATCCTTTGAGTGATAGTCTCCTGCCCATAAAAATCTCACAACTGTGGATGCTGTTCCTGCAAATAGCTAAGGAAAAACTTTGGGTATGTGTGAGGATGACTGGCAGTTATCCTCACCTTATCAGATATATAAGGATATAAAGTGTTTGCTCCCTTTATACTGGAGAGATTTTCACAGCCCATTTCACAGTGTTTGTTTCCTTAAAGTATGGACTACAAACATCATCTCGAGTTCCAGGAAGATATTCCTCCACACCTACCTCTCTGCCTTTGAAACAGCTCTTCAGAGAGAGTCACAGAAAACTGGTAGGTAAAGGAATCAATAAATACAAAACAACAACAATTACTATGAATACAAAACAAGGCATCAGGAGAAGTAACCATCATGTTTAATCCCTCCTAGCACCTTTCTTCTCATAGATATTGTAGGAGAAGCTGTTTACAACTAGTGGTTGGCATCAAGTTCTATCAAAAATATTATATAAAACCTTCACAGAGCATGCCTATTGTGGACATATTGTTGGTGGTTTTTCCACTTTGCCTCAATTCAGTGGAATACTGGATGGACAACCTTAATGGAAAACTTAATTTCAAATAAGAACCATTAGTGATTTAATAGGAGAAGCTACTATTAATGAACTCTCAAGAACAGGGCACTGACATAAACATTAGAAACAACTCTTCTTCCTATTTTAAAGCTGAATTTAAACTCTATTTTAAAGCTGAATTACTGGAAAAAAAATATTGAGGTATCAAATGTTCCTGTTTTATGATAATTCTGAAGGTGTAGCATTAGATTTTTCTGACAGATGTACTGTTTTAAATTAGAAACAAAAGTGCAGATTAAAGTCATAGTTATAACAAAAACTTAAATTTACATTAACATTTTAATAGAGGCATCTGGAGCCGTCATTTTGTCCAGAAGAACAGGTCAACTCTCTGAATACTTGATTTCAAAAGCTAAATAGAGCTAAAAATATTGACTGGAACAGAAAGTGTTAAGTATATCAACCAGGTACTGCCAGAAATAGAGTGGTGTGGGACAGCAGTGAAACAAAAGAAGTAATTTTTATCTTTTTATTAGACTTTTAGCAACCAATACATGGAATTCTAACTGAGTGCCTGAAATCAGGCCTCTCAGATAATTTCTTTTTGTAATGTAAATGAAAACCAATGATTAATGTAGCATTTCCTGAATGGATGCTAAAACTCTTGATTAACCTCTTAGGCATACACTGCAGTTTGCATTAAAAAGAATAATCAGATATGACTTCACTGGGAGAGCCAAGAATACAGCCCTCTCCTAGTTAAAATGCGTGCTCTGTGTGCATTCATTGCCTGTATCACGTTGTGAAGAGAAGGGAATGGTTCTGAGCTGCACTGGTAGCAAAAGCCTCCAGCCCTGTCACCCCCTGCCCGTCATTACTTGTCCCAGCTCTAAAAATGCATATTCAGGTGTAACTGAAAGTCAGTTTGTCAACTGTATATGAAAGAAAATCAAAGGGGTTTCACTTATTGCTATGTAAATTGTTTTTCCATTTTCTATTTATGCGTCATAAACAATCTAAACGCAGTCTGAGTTTTAACCTGTTTTTCTTAAAGCAGGGAATTCGAAGACCCTTCTAAAAAAGCCCATTACCAGGTACTTAAGTGCAGCACAGCTCAAAAATACTGTCTTGACCTCTGAAGGAATGTAAGTATGGCCTTGTGACCCAAGCAGCCAGAGGCAGCTGCCAACTTTCTCTCAGCAAGGCTGAGTGTTGGCTCAAGTACCTCTGCCTTGTGCACTGTTACATAGTCATGCACATCATCCCACCTGACCGGAGCTGGGATTGTCACAATTTCTTCCCAAGGTTGCACCTTACTCCAGAGACCCAAAACCAAGGAGACTGCAGCTGTGTGGCTCAGGACCACTTTTTTTTTTTTTCCCCATTGCCACATGAGATATCCCTAGATGATAATCTAGTAAAGTAGATTTCTCTTTCCTGTCCCTGTACTGAGATCTATAATTGTATTCAGACAGAGCAGATCACAGGAAGGCATCTGGATGTGATCTGGAGATGGCAGGAGAAGGAGGACCACCCACTCTTCAACCACATTTTCTAAATTCCAGTTCAGCACTGAAAGAGGATGTGCTTTAATTCTACCTGGATTTGGACTTGACCTCCAGGCATTAGTTTTTGTTCTGGTAGGTTAATGAGCTCTTCAGTCACTCAGATTTTCTTCTCCCCAAAGTGCTCATTGGTAATTTTTAAACTGTCTTGGCAAGTTTGATTAGCTTGACAGCCTTTTATAGTGTCTACCAGTACAACATCTTATGTACCACAACCTTTTAATATTTAACATATAGACTTAATTATCAGGGAACATAGAATCATAGAATCATTTAGGTTGGAAAGGACCTTTAAGATAATTGAGTCCAACTGTAAATAATAGATGAGAATGCAAGTATGGTGTATAGTTTAAAGCATCTTTGATTGTGTTCAGTCTCAAAAGCCTCAGGATTAGTGTGAAACTCAACTTTTAAATACCTCTCTCTGTGCCATTCATCTAAGCCACCTGTTGAGCTTGTCTCCCACACCAAGAGCCATCATTGTGTTTCTTTAGATGGGGTTAGTTCCCAGCACCCCCTCTTGCAGGTGCCCACACTAAGTTGCAGGGCAGGACAGCAAGTCCTGTGTTAGCAGAGACTGAGCAAACACCAGAGGTGTGTAGTGCTGGCTCTTCACTCCAAACCATCACCTTCACCAGCAAGAACGACCGGCTGGTGTGGACGTAGCTTTCTGATTGCAGAGTGCCACATGGATGTGGATGTGCTGAGCTGGAGTGGTGCTGGCTGGGGTGTCTCTGAATAGATGCTCCTGGGTTTAGGAGATGGTCCAACAAGGAGCAGCTGTGCTCAGTCAAGAGTGTTCTTGACAAGTGGAAGTGTAAGTTGCTACAAGTAATCCATTATCATCCTTGACTTGTTTGGCTTCTTCCTGTATCTTCCTTTTGAGTACTGCAAAAGCTAAAGTTCCATTTACATAGCTCTGTTCCTTGGCAATCTCCTTATCCTCTTGGAAACAAACTGAGGCACAAAAACTGCAGGCTGCAGGCAAATTTCAAGTAAGCCTAACTGCCTATCCATAAAACAAGCAGTAACAAGTGGCAGTTTTGCCTTCAGCCTTTCTTTTTTGAAAATGGCACCAGAAAGGCACACACATCCTGTATCCTTTAAACATCATACAGATGCCACGAATCAACCCAGAAAAAAGACAGCACTTTACTGAGACCTGTGCCAGCATCAGAAAAATCTACAGCCAGTTCTACTCAGGGCTTATTGTGCAGTGCCCGGAAAAGAAGAGATGGGACAGACAGGGTTGGTAGGGAGCCACAGGAACAATAGAAAAGACTGAGTTTTCCCCTCTGAATCCCTCTCCTTCATTCGAAGGTTTGAATTTGTGACCCTGAGCCTCTTTCAGATCCAGATGCCTATGGCACGAGACATACCAAAGTCAAACACACAGTCTTTCAATGGCTGAAGCAGCTTAACAAGGAGCAGAGAAGTTGTTCAATTCTTTTCTTTGGCCTGGGAGGCAGAAATGGAAAGTCATGCCTCATACTTCCCAGGCCAATGTCCTAGTTGTTGTCTAACTAATCTCTCCTTCTTTCATTTAATGAAGCTATAATTAGTATTTGAAATGGGATGCAGTTAGCAAAAGAAGGTAGGAACCTGAGGTTCAACAAGAGCAAGTGCAGGATTCTGCACCTGGGTCAGAACAATCCCCACTATCAATACAGACTAGGGGATGAGGTATTAGAAAGCAGCCCTGAGGAAAGGGACTTGGGGGTGCTGATGAATGAGAAGCTGGACATGAGCAGGCAGTGTGCATTTGCAGCCCAGAAGGCCAATCTGGGCTGCATCAAAAGATGTGTTGCCAGCAGATCCAGAGAGGTGATTCTGCCACTTTGCTCTGGCGAGACCTCACCTGGAGTACTGTGTGCAAGTCTGGAGCCCTCAATATAGAAAGGACATGGACCTGATGGAGTGGGTCCAGAGGGTTGGAGTACCTTTGCTGTGAGGACAGGCTGGGGAAGGACTGTTTACAAAGGCCTGCAGGGGCAGGATGAGGAGCAATGGCTTCAGGCTGGAGAAGAGCAGATTTAGATTGAATATTAGGAATAGGTTCTTTACTCTGAGGGTGGTGGACCACTGGAACAGGTTGCCCAGGGAGGTGGTTGAGGCCCCTTCCCTGGAGGTATTCAAGGTGAGGTTTAATGAGGCCCTGGGCAACCTGATCTACTTGTGAGTGTCCCTGCTGATTGAGGGGAGGTCAGACAAGATGACCTTAGAGGTCCCTTCTGGCCTGGATCATTCTATGGTTCTTTCTCATCCTGGTTTGGCAGCCTTGCTCATAGTTTAGTGATCAAGAGGGATGTGGAGACTGACTTTTCCTCAGATAAAAGAGGGAGTAGTCTAGAGATTTCATGTGCTGGGTGGCTCCTCTCATTGCAGAACTACCAAAATAAAAAAAAAACAAAAACATAAACTGCATTTTTGTGTAGTTCCCAACTTGGTTGGAACACTTCTCCAGTCAGATGTTCCACTACACTCTGACCAGATATGAACACTGAATACATTCGCTCAAGACTTCACAAGAGCAAACTTCTGACCAAGACATCTCAATATGGTCAGTGCTATAATATAGTAACGAACAAAGAATCTCACTAAAGGAAAATAAATCATATGCGTATTTAAAAAAAATAAAAATCTTGCTGTCTTCATACTATTCTCAATTATTTTTGTCTGATGCTTGTGAGGAAGGCTGAGGGCTCTCTGCTTTCTGGCAGAACAGTTCTGCTTAATTAAAATAACATAATTTGGAACAACATACACTGTTCAAGCAATATATGACATAAAAATAAACCAGATCACAAAAAAAGAGAACAGACCAGTCTCATATTTGTCACCAAATCTGCTACTTACCTCTTTCCCTTCAACAATGACATCTAATTTACCCATTTTAAGTGGGTTTTTTTTGCTGTTTTATGTGATGTTATCTAGATCACTTAATGTGCAATTTTTACATGGCACAGTGGAATAAACAGCTCCCAAAACATATCAGAGAGACACCTCCCCTGTACAATATTTTCATGGAAAAATTAATTCTATCAAAAATACATTGTGAAGGGAACCTAACAAATTATTCTGAAATAGTGTGCTGTGAAAACTGAAACCTTGCTATATAATTCCTTAAACTGTCTGCAAGGTTTAAAAAAATCAGTATATTTTCTAGGTGGAGTATCTGCAACATTGGCCAAAAACACCTAAGCAATGCCTTTCTTTTACTTTGTAAAAGTTATTCTTATCCTTCTTATTTCAATTTCTTTAACCTATTATTGAAAGAATAAATGTCATTCCTGAGAGTTAATACCCACACCTCAGAATTTTTAATGGTCTCAGGGGGAACGGATTTGCTCTCAAGTAATGTATAGGTGTGCCAACACAAAGTATATTTGGATATCACTCTTGTAAAGTGTGAAAAATGAGACCAGAAAACTTTATATGTAATACCAAACTTCTTCCAGTCGGATCACCAGATCTGTCAAACTGCTAAACTCTTGGTTCAAAGGAAGGCAGACAACATTTGTGATACCTTTGTGACAATCAGTAATGACTTGATGGAAAACTTATTTCTAAAGGACTTCAGATAATGATGGGAGGCTTGAATTTGTCCAGAGGTTGTTAGACTAAGTTGTCTTATACCAGAAGCATTTCATCATACACAAAGCAGCTCCTGAACCTCTTCAGCCCGCAGTATAACATGTTCATACAGTCCAGAAGAAGCTTTGATTTTGTTGTGTGGGCTGGCAGCCAGAAGCTATACAGACAGTTCACTTGTTGCCGTGGAGGGGGTGGCACAACTGTGAGATGGGGGAAGTGGGTAAACAGGCACAGTATGCAACCATCTCTGCTTGTGTGTGCGCAAATCACCACCCACAACCACACAGTGAAAGGCAAAAAAAAGAAGAATTGCACTTTTAGAGTGAGATCCTTAGTTATTTCCGATCTGGCAGGACAAGCCTAGGACCGTGCAAGAGCTGATGGCACAGAGGAGGAGGAAGCCCTTCATCACTCCTCTGCAACTTGCTGGTTGCTCTTTCAGTAAGTTATATCAGTATGCAGGCTGGATTGCATCTATTCTGATTTGTTATGACCTGAACGCACTGAAAGAAACCAATCAAGAGCCATTATCTAATAGACAGATTGATCTAATGGAATACTTTTTGCCTAAAAATATGGTTATTCATTCCTCTACTCCTACTATGTGTATCAGTCTTCATTCAAATCCCAGCTCTGCCCATCCTGGGATGCGCTCATCTCTTCTGTTGTGATTTATTTTTACTGCTTTATGTCAATACTAAACAAGCTCCTTAACACTTCTGGAGCAAGCAAAGATGTGATAAAGAGAATGGCAGTTTTTCCCTAATAAGCTGTCATTACCTAAATAGCTGTAAATGTTGTGCCTTTGCTTTCATACAATTAAAGATACTGTAACATAGACATTATTTCACTATGTGATTTTAAAATCTTCTTTTATAAGCTTTTATAAGGGCATTTGAAATCTTTAAATTAATGGAGTCACTTGTCTGAAACTTTGCTAATTTACAAGTTATTTGCCTTTATTCATGAAGTCTGTGGATACCCAGGTAATTTTATTTTTTGAATCCTCAGACTCTGAAAATGAGTCATTTCATACATTCTCTTCTGTCTCATGTAGCATCTATTAGCTTCTTAAGAGAATCATCCTGATAAGAATATCTCATTATAATGCCAGGATATATTTCCTACACTTTATTGCCAATGCTGGAGGAATAAAATTTTTAGCATATGAGTATGTGTCTAGTCTAAACATGACTAAGAAATGTCACACATTTACATTGCCACAAAATATATAAGGTGTATATATCTCTCTTTGACATGAGAAATATGCCTAAGAATGTCATGAAATACTAAATACAAATTTACAGACTTGGAAATTAGATGGCAACATTACTGTTTTGAAATAGTAAATTAGACAGCAATGAAAAGTTAGTTACCGTTGTACTGACAGCCACAGTGCAAAACTAACATGATTTTCCTTATTATTTTTTCTTTATTTTAAGAAAAGAGACAAGGCTAAGCTCTCTCTTTTGCTTTTGGACACTTAGAAATAGCAGCTGTTATATGAACTGCCTTCACAATATGGCCTCTGTTATTAGTACTTCCATCAGGGACTTCGAGCATTCCATGGAAAAGTAACCCACCTTCCATCTACCTTCCTGCACATCCAGGGAGAATAATCATGGACAGCATTTTTGAAGTTGAGGGTTTCTTTTCCTTTACAGATTTTGCTTTGTGCTGGAGAAGTGGATACCACTTCAAGTGAAAATAAAACAAAAGTCACTTTACTGTGCCTGAGGGACAATGCAATATAGGAAAAATCTGTTTATGTTGGATAGGGTTCAAAAGCCTGAACAGGAGAGGGGTGGAGCCTATTGATTTAAAACTCCAGGCACATGACAGAGATGAAAGTTACAGCCCTGTTTCTATATAATATGGGCTGGAGACTGTTCTCTGCAATGCAGCCAGATCATACTGGAAAATGGCAACTAAATTCCCTTCCTCTCCCCAGTAGCCTGGCTACATGCAGGCTGTCTTTGCCAGCTCTATTTGGTGCTGTCTTGGGACAACATAAATTGTATGTAAGTCACCAAGTCTGCACCAAAACCATGCCAGGACCAATGCTTGCTGTCTAACGGCATCTAATCCTTGCTGCTATTTTCCTAAAGCAGATTTATAGATGTAGCTCTAACAGACTCAAGCTGCAGGACAGACCCTAAACTCTACTTATGGTAATGTAAATCCCACTGCTATAACTGAACATAACATCTCTCTGGGAATTTTAGTATGTGATAGAATCAGTAAATGTCAAGTTACCGGGGTGGTTGTCAGACCTCTTTTTTTCTCTTTTCTTTTCTTTTTTTCTTTTCTTTTCTTTTCTTTTCTTTTCTTTTCTTTTCTTTTCTTTTCTTTTCTTTTCTTTTCTTTTCTTTTCTTTTCTTTTCTTTTCTTTTCTTTTCTTTTCTTTTCTTTTCTTTTCTTTTCTTTTCTTTTCTTTATTTCTCTTTTCTTTATTTCTCTTTTAACTAATATTCTTATCTCTTAA
>VZTM01012608.1:2280-23245 GCA_013400555.1 Jacana jacana | reverse complement strand
AGACGAAACAGTCTCTGAACAATGTGCTGTTAATTTCAGACTTTAGTTAGTTAGAAGAGACCCAGCTAAAAAAGTAAAACTACTGAACAGAAAATTGGTTTGTTTTACCTCAAACCGGGACAGGATGGTATGCAGATTACATTGGTGATACCTCTGCGATAAAATATTTAAGAAAGTGTAAAAATGATATGTAGTAGCTCTGAGAGAGAGGAGTGAGGAAACGTGAGAGAAACAACCCTGCAGACAAGGTTAGAGAAGAAGGAGGGGGAAGAGATGCTCCAGTCACCAGAGCAGAGATTCCCCTGCAGTCCATTGAGATTATGATGAAGGTTGTCCCCCTGCAGCTCATGAAAGATCCTACACTGCAGCAGGTGGATATGCCCTGAAGGAAGCTGCAGCCTGTGGAGATGAGCCCAGAAAGGACCAGGCTCCTGGCAGCAGCTGTGGCTTGTGAGAGACCCAAGCTGGAGCAGTCCATTCCTGGAGGACCTTACTCTATGTAAAGGACCCATACTGAAGCAAGTCTCGAAGAACTGCAGCTTGGAAGATGAATCCACATTGGAACAGTTCATGAAGGACTGTATCCTGTAGGAGAGACCCTGTGATGGAGCAGGGAAAGAATGTGAAGAGGAAGGAGCAGCAGAGACAAAATACTGTGAACTGACTGCAATCCCAATTCCTGGTCCTTCTACCCACACACCCCCTCCCATCCACTCCCCACCTTGAGAACAAGGTGGAAGAGTTGGGAGAGAAGGAATGAAGTTGAGACGGGGAAGAAGGGGAGGTGAGGGGAAGGTGCTTTTAATTTTCTTGTAAGTAAGTAATGACTTACTCTCCTACTCTGTTTTTAATTAGCAATTAATTTAATTAACCTTACCTATAACAAATTTATTTTGCCTGTGACAATAACTGATGAGCAATCTCCCTGCTCTTATCTTGACCCATGAGCATTTTAATCTCATTTTCTCCCTCTGTCATCTTGACAAGAGAGCAGGTTGGTGAGCACCTACCAGGTAGCCAAGCTTAACACACCACTGAAGACCATTTAAGGTATTTGTAAAAATTATAGAGAATAACGGCATTTGTCTTCTGAAGTGCTATACATACTGAATCCCTGCTTCCTAGGAACATCACCTGCTGATGGGAAGTAGAAAATATATCTCATTTTTTCCTTTGCTTCTGTGCGCCACCATTGCTTTTGCTTGATTAAACTGCCTTTATATTGATCCATGAGTTGTTTTCCATCTAATTTTCTTCCCCTTCCCTGCTCTGCTGAAGAGAGGAGTGAGAGAGTGTTTCAGTGGGCACTTGGCATCCAGGCAAGGTCAATCCCCCATCCTATCATATATACTTTTAAGGATTTTGGCAGGTAGTATTAAATTACAGGGAATTAATAAAATAGTTGTATAAATCAAGTAAACAATATATTCAGTTCATGCACTGTATTCTTTCTGATATTAATGGGAATTACTCATACATATAAAAAGAAACAAAAAGTGCAACCAACCTTTTTAATTTTGATAACTAAAGTTCAAATCCCACCAAAGGTATCTCTAGCCCTTATTCATTCTACCATCCCAAATGGGGTTAAACATTATAAGGAAGGCCTCAGACACTGAAAGCTGTCTAGACAACAAGCGTAAGATAGGTACCAAACTTTACGAGGAACAAAGATAGCTGTGTTGAACACTGAACTTAGCCTTAAATCTTGAAGCACTTCTTACCCTACCGCTAAAAGCAATATAAGTGAAATGTGAGAAGTTTTTGTGCCTTCAAATTGCCATTGTCTGCTATGTATGCTCTGGTTTAACTTAGCCCTTTGAGTACAAAGCAGAATAACTGGTGTTTTGCTAAAACTGGCCAGAGAAGAAACAAATTAGTACTCAAAAAAAAAAATTTTTTTTAAATGGGTATTAAATCCTACTGAAATTACTAAATCACTTCTGTTCCCTTCATTTATCTCTGAGTGCAGATGGCAACAGAAAGTAACAGGAATCTTGCAGGCAGAGAAGAAAAATAACCACCTTTTGAAAAACCTCAGCCAAAAATATAATTTGAGAAAGATGTAGTTTTCACAGGAAAACAATGGAAGCAAGTGTATATTAAAGATAAGTAGATTCTAAAGGACAGATTTAATGTATTACCACTTCCTGAACAGGAATAGGCTTAGATGCATTTTTTTTCTCAAACTTGACTAAACTTCTTTTAGAGAACTCTGTCTTGGGTGTTAAAAAATGGCAATGAATCATGTCCATTTGTTTCCAAGCAACTCTGGTGCCTAGGAATACTCTGATATAGATTTATAACTTTCTGTATAAATGGGAACACTGCTCTTTAAAATGCTCATTCTGGCTTTTTTCTAGAAGAGAAAGTTAATGATACTAGTATAAACAACTAATTAAAAGGTTTCAGTAATCCTAAATCTATTTTACTATTGAACATCTTTCATCTTTCTGAAAAATAAACACAGGCTTTTAGTGCAGAATAATAGAAAGGAAAAAGTAGGTTCCTTCATCTGAGTTGTCTGTATAATTTTACTTAGTTGCCGAGTTTAGGTGGATGTTTCCTGGAACACACACTTCCAAAAGGTAAGCATTCACATAAGAATACCTTTTTATTCATTTTGGCTTTGGCAAGAAAAATAAAGCCATTTTAAAAATAAAAAAATGGAAGAATGGCAGAACTGAAACGAACTCTTTCTAACAATTGCCAAAAAGAAAATCAAGCTTTCATTAATCACTGAATTTATATCACTGAAACTGAAATAATTGTTCTCAAGAAATGGTCACCTGTTTGAGTGCATCCAAAGGCACAAAGATTATCAGGGTGCTGGAACACCTCCCATATGAGGACAGGCTGAAATGGTTAGGGATGTTTAGCCTTGAGAAGAGAAGGCTCCAGGGAGAGAGAGCAGCCTTCTAGTACTTAAAGGAGGCCTACAGGAGAAATGGGGATGGACTCTTTATCAGGGAGGGATAGGATGAGGGAAAAAGGTTTTTAACTGAAAGAGCACAGAATTGGATAAGACATGAGGTAGAAATTATTTCCTGTGAGGGTGGTGAGACTCTGGAACAGTTTGCCCAGAGAAGTTGAGGATGTCCCCTCCCTGGAAGTGTTGGAGGCACCCAGGCTGGTTGGGGCTTTGATATAGTGGAAGGTGCCCCTCCACCTCCCCATTGAACCAATTGACTGGAGCAGGAAAATCCGAAACACCATAATCCCTACAATTCTCCTCAGTCTTCATGCCAAAAAGATTCCCATTACCTGTGATGGTCTTGCAATGAGACCAGCTGCACAGAAAAGACCTGACTCCCCACCCTTCCTGGTTTATAGCCTGAAAATTATAACTGTATGAAATTTTTCTTCAGCATCAAGATGGAGAAAAGTAGAGCTGGAGAGAGAGGTGCTTGCTCCAATCCAACCTGGCATAATCCCCTGTGCAGGGATTTTAGCACTAGGTATCACAGTTAGCTTTCCTGTGAAGATATAACCCAGCCATAAAGCTGTTTTGCTGATGGCTTCTGTGGCAAGAATGTCATGGCTCCTGCTCTAACAATAGCCAACATAGAGAGTCCATTTTAACCTAATTTTCATTACATGTTTCTAAGAAACACTGAGACCATCAATCTTTACCTTAACTCATTTTTCACTAAACTCTCAATTTAAAAGTAGGTTATTTCTAATACTTTTCCCTCTGGAGTCTTAGGTGTTTGTAAACACATGCATATTCAAAAAGTGGTTATCAATGAATTAAATAATGAGGAAGATTACTTAGATATTTCTGCATTCTGAGTAAACAAATGCTTTTTTCTATCAGGCTAGGAAATACTGCAATTACCTGTATCTGCCACAGGAGTATTTAAACCTTGTGATAAAACAATTTATTATTTTTCAAGTGGTAAGACAAGCACCATTATTATTTTGAGAACCGACCAAAGAAAAAACAAAAACTGTGTGAAATTTGCAATATTTTGAGACATTTTTTCTACTTCAAAAAGCTCACACTTAATGAATAACTAAATCAGTACTTTCCAACTTTTTTGCTGCTTGTAATTGTTCTTTCAGATGTGTAAAATCACCTGTTATTCTGATACCATGGGCTGATTTGGGGAAACCAGTTACCTATAATGCATGAATGTTTGTTCTATTAAATTGCAATATCATTGGTGAACGTAATATGCAGTAAGTCAGCTGCAGGCTGCAAAAAGAATTGAGAAAAAAGAAAAGAAATCATTATCATTGACAGCGGAGCTGTGCCAGGCTTTTTGGAATATCAAACAGGAATGCTTGATTTAACAAAAAATAAAGGAAAACAATTTCACCAACTTCATCTGCGAAGACAAGTCAATATAAACTAAGAAAAATACAAAATGGATAATTTCTGGATCAAGATGACAGTAAAAAATGGAACTCAAGAGAAAAGTAGGAAACAAGCGTCAAACTTTTTGAAACAGGGAAACTGTTGGATTATGGGACAAAGGTCAAAGAAAGCTGGATGAAAGATAAGGTGATAACGTCTCAAGTTTCAGAGCATTTTTTATGAGGGAAGAGACACAAAAGAAATAGTTTAGAAACCTGATTGGACACTAACACCTGTCAGGAGGAGCAATCCACAGCCATAGAGAAAGAAGTAGGGGCTGCTGTGAATTGGCTTGTATCTCTATTTAATGAAGTATACTCCATAACACTGAAGCTCTGAGAAAATATGGATTTATGCTACTAGGAAGATTGAAGGAACCAGTGTGAAGTTTAGTGTCTCAACAGTTTTGGTGGTCCTCTTTTCAATCTTTTGACTTTCACACAAATCATGGATCTGGAAACAAGTAGGATTAACCTGCATAATGTTATACCTCTCAAATTAACTGTTCTAGGATAAAATAGTCATATAAGTTCTGGGCAGTCAGAGCATCTCTTGCATGAAATTTAGCCCCTATACATTGGGTTAGGATGTGATGTGTTGCCTTCTTGAATTGTCCGCATCTCCCCATTAACTACAGAAGGTAAGCAATTAGCTAATGTTAGACACCTACCCATTAAATAAGTTAATTTAGGTGAGGTGGATCCTAGCTTGAAAGGAAATATTTGGAATTGCTGAGACTTGGAAAACTTGAAAGAGCAGGGATTCCCCATGTGTGACCCAAAGCAGTTTGTAACCAACAGTCTAGTGATCACCCCATGCTGCAGTCCAGCATTATTAAAACCCTAAACGATAAAACTTTATCACAATGGTAGTGATTCCTTCTTACTTGTGTTCTGATTATATTTCTCACACAAGATTCTCCTTGTCTCCTTCTTCCCATTATTGAAAAATGTGTTTGAACACAGGCAGTTTCTTCCCTCTTTCAGAAGTGATTTCACATGAAGGGACTCCCTACACAAGAATGGGCAAAATTACCTGAAGTATCTATACGGATTTCGAGTGGCAGAAAAAGAGGAGAGTCCCAGCATAGTTCCATCACATAATTAAGTAATGGTCCTGCCAAAACCAAACAGAAAGTAACATGAACATCAGAGACACAGACACTTTTTACATGTTTGTATATCACATTTTATAGATGTCTGCATTATCAGCCCTAAAGGACACACTAAATCATTCTTTCACACAATCGTCACTTTTAAAGAATACAGAATTACTAAATCTTCTACAGTGTGGACTCAGATTACTATTATTCCATGAAACTTTGGATCATGAATGACACATTATATTTTAAAAGGCTGCTTTCTGATTGTCATAGAGTGAATCAGATGTCAAAGTGGTTTAAATTTGACTCAGATTCAGAAGAACTAAGTCAGTAGGCATGTGGAAATATTATTGCTTCCAATGTGCACACATGCAGTAGGTACCTGTAAGTCCCTGAAACTGAATTTCTCTCATCTGCTATTTTTTTTCAAACTCTCAAGAATGTTTATGGAGCTGAACCTATTTGATCTTTACAGTTCTTCTCTTTCCTTAAAGTTGTTTCAGAAGGCCATTGTCCCCCATTTATAATTGGTCTCTGGTGTACTGAAGTCTAAATTATCCTGTTCCAGCTCAAGGGAAAGAAAATGTAGGAGCAAAATACCCTAGTTGTTAAATAGTCTGTATGTAAGAAAGTCAGCAAGTTGCCCTTGATGTTTCTTTCTGGACTGCTGCCTTTTCCCTAAAGAGACATGAAGCAGGACATTGACTTAAACAGATGGTTGTTGTCTCTGAATTATTTAACAGCTAAATGAATGAAAAGCTTCTGCTGTCATGAGAGAAAAGAGTGTGCTGGAAGCATTTCTCCTCCTCCTCCTTCCCCACCTCCTTCTACTGTTAGAATTGGCCAGGAACAAAGTCTGCTATTGGCAGCGTCAAAGCCTGCAGGGGAGGAAGTGGAGGATGAAAAAGTGAAACCTGTATTCTAGAGCTACCAGAGAAGAGCCACCATTACATAAGAAATATGTTTATGCCCTTCGAACGCTATTGCATCCAATTTGGTACACATCTGTGATTACTAGATATAGTCAATGGAATAGGAGGATAAAAAAACCTAAGCAACCAACCAGTGAACAAGCAACACAACACCCACCCCAAATTAAAAACAAACAAACAAACAAACACAAATAAACAAAACCCCCAACATATATAACTTGTAACTACATAAGATATGCTCAGGTCTCATTTTTCAAATGCTCTGAGACCACAGGTTAATTACTTTGAGCCATGAACTCTGTTCTGGAATAGTTTACAGGCAGTATCTGAGGACAAACACCAGAAAGATTAATTTCTCCATGTGCTCCCTGTTATTTTCCTATTGTTCAGCCTAGAGAAAAAGAGGTTGAGGGGAGACCTTATCACTCTCTACAAATACCTGAAAGGAGATTGTAGAGAGGAGGGGGTTGACCTCTTCTCTGAAGTAATAAGTGATAGGACAAGAGGAAATGGTCTCAAGTTGTGCCAGGGGAGGTTCAGATTGGATATCAGGAAAAATTTTTACACTAAGGGTTACTAAGCATGGGAATGGCCTGCCCAAGGTAGTAGTTGAGGCACCATCCCCAGAAGTATTAAAAAGATGGGTTGAGATAGAGCTTAGTGACATGAATTAGTGATAGGATTTGGCTTTTGGGTTTGGATTTTTTTTGTTTGGTTGGTTGGTTTGGGTTTTTTTTGCTTGTTTTTTAATCAGAGTTAGATGGATGGATGGTTGGACTAGTTGATCCTAAAGGCCCCTTCCAACCTAGAAAATTCTATGACTATGATTTTGAGATGCAAGTGTAGAACCCATTGCAATGGCTGAGCATAGCCCTACTGTCACAAGAAGTAAAACTCCTTGCTGTCAGTGCCATCAGATTTGTAAAACCTTTTGACAAGCAGAACCTTTATGCAGACTACACGCACAACAGATCAAATTGCTCCTCAACCTGAAATTTCCAGTCTTCTAATTTTGAAAACAACCTGAAACCTTGATGAGAGTAAGGGAGACGGAACCTTCTCCTCAGTCCCCCAAATGTGTTTTATGGGTCGAAACCCTGGAGGAAAAAAAGATCCCCTTTTTTGGACCAGTTGCAGCCCGGCTGGGCTGGGCTGGGTGGGGTGGCGGGTGCTGTCCATGGTGCCGAAGGACCTAGGCCCTCCCAACGGGAGTCTCTCCACCTTCTCCACTAAGAAAAACTCAGCCTGTATTTGTATTGCTATAATTATTTTAACTATCTGGAGGTATTTAAAAGATGTGTAGAAGTGGCATGGGGCTTCAGGACACGATTTAGTGGTGGACTTGGCAGTGTTAGGTTAATAGTTGGACTCGGCAGTTGGCCTTGATGATCTTAAGGGTATTTTTCCAACCTAAAACATTTTATGAGGCTGTGATTTCATACAGTTGAAGAATTTGAATTGTTATGCAAAACTCATCTTTTGAATCAATCGTGTATGGTGTAACTATCTAGTTAGTTCCCAGTTATAATGAAACAAAGGTAAAAACATTTACCTTGCTAGACAGTGGTAACTTTTCCTTGTAGAATTCATTGCATTCATGTCAAACAGCAATCTTCTTATTTGCTGACATTCTGCATTCTTTTGGACGTTAAATCCTAACACAAAATCTAACTTTAAAGTTGTGGGAAGAGCTTTTGTCAAATACTAGCATGAGTGTTGCTTGGAAGTAGAAATGAGCAGACTACAGGCACTGTCAGAGATCCCTCAGTTTCTGAGTATGGAAAACATAAAAATGGAAATCTATCATTCTATTTTTAATTCAGATGCCTGCAAATTAAGCCAGGCTACACAGTTATTCTTTTCTAATTGTAGAAAAATGAGGATGTTTGCCTTCTCACAGTAATTATTTATTATTCATAATTAACACATCAGTAACAATAAAATTCCAGTGTTAAGCAAAGGAAGCACTATAAACAAAGATGGCCTTTTGATGTCCAGTTCCTTAATGCAATCAAAATTTGCATAACTTTAAACATTTCACAAAGGTACAACCCTTGCTATGCACTAAAGTGATTAAGTACATTGTGAATCTCACTAAACTGGCACACACTTAAATTGTTTGGAGAATAAGGAGGTATCTTATAGCAGTCAAGCTTACACTGAGCAAAAGTGTAAATCAGTAAATGGCAGAGAACTCATAGATTCACTGAAAAAAACAAAAACAAAAAAAAACCAAATTCAGTTAGACAACACAAGAAAAAAAATGCATGTGCAAATAAACAATTTTCTTACTTATACATTTCCTTGTTAATTTGTTTTTGTGGTATTTGTTAAAACAAGCTGACCATAAATCCAGATATTCTGCCTTTGCAATTGACTCTAAAATTTGTCATCAACGAAAGCACTTTGGTTCTCTCTATTTTTCTTCCATTATTGTAATGGTATGTAAACCATATTCATTAGTTTGTAATGCTTTTCCCTGCAAATCTGCCTGGGGCAGAGAATTCTTTGCCTCATTTTGCTCTAGATTATTCCATCAGCTTTGCAGGACTTCAGCACACTTTGTTGTACTTGAAACAATGAAACATAGTAGTATAAGTCTGTCTAACTTCTTTCCATATTATGTGAGCAAAGATAAACCAAGCTGCTCTTGAAGTACAGACTGCAACCCACTAGATATGTGGAAAGTCTTGAGAATACCTAGATATTGCAAACAGAAGACAAAGAGCCATGGTCCTGGTAAGCAGCATTCTGCAGGAACAGGATGATTCGAGTTCTTTTGGGGGTATTGACACTTATAAACATAACTACTAGACAGGAGGTGCTAACTTCTTCTTGTAGAGGCACTAGGAAAACTACTTACTTCATTCCTCAGTTTTGTTTAAGATTCACTAACAACCTCAAATTTAATTGTGTAGCTTTAGGCCTCAGTTGTGCAAGACTGTAGGCAGCTTTACTGCTGTCTAGCTGGAATCTCCACCAACTAGGAAAGAGCGAGTCTTGCATATATCTTTGGGTGCAGGTGTATGCACATGCATCTGATGATGGGTTAAAAGTTCTTGCAAATAGGAAGTTTTCCCTTAGAAATAAAAAAACTCAAGGCAAATAAAAACCAATGTGCTGTTTCTTCCCTGCTCCCCCTCTTCACAGTATAACATTTTTAAAGTCTAATCCATGATTTTTGAACAGGGATAGTCTCTACAGATTAGTAGAGAATAAACAGACCAAGAAACAGGCACTTTTCATATTCCAAACACTCTCAAAAAAGCAAGGTCTGCAGTTACTGGAAGAAGCGATAATTTCAATTTGAGGGTGTCTTTTTCAAGTAGAAGAATGGCAAACACAAGCCCAGGAGTATGGATGGCCAAGAATGATGTAATTCCCTCTAAGGATCTGACATGAATCATTCTGTTGAACCACTGATGGATTGAGAGCCATACTCCTTCACAGCCTTCATTCTGTTTTAAATCACTAAATACAGAAGCAAAATTGCAGAGTTCATTGAGAGCAATGTAGTTTTTGTGGTAGTATAGTAAATATCCTTAAATTTGTTGGAAAATAGAACTATTTGCCTAGTAACATCTGTGAAAATGAAAAAATAGCAGACTGCTAATTGTTCACCCCGTCAAAGAAAATATGTTTAACAGCCTGCAAAACTGTGGCAGTTATATGATACGTGTACAAGCTTGGTGTGGCTGGGACTGTTGCAAAAAGAAGTAGGACAATTACATATAGAGAAAACTAATTTTAGACTATGTTCTGCCAGATTTACTCAAAACTCCACTAGGACAGCTGCCAATACTTTGACATTGTGACAAACATAATCATGGAAAAAGCTCATATACATTTCACCATCTTTTCTCCCACAGGCATGGGTGGATACAGTCAGGCTAAGGGCTTAGGAGGTGAACATCTCGGCTATGTTCACATGCACACATATATGAATGAATCTGATGATGATTATTTTGTATATTGCAAACACACAGGAAAAACCAGACTAATATTGTTATTTAAGATATATATACTGACTCTTTTCCTAAGAGGAAATGGATCAAAACAAACCCAGATCAGGGCTTCTACATTTCCAGTTTATTCTCCAAATATTCACATCACCTTCACATACATAGACACATATGCACATCATATATTTATATATATACATATATATATTTATGTAAAGTGATTGAAGTTATAAGAGGAAAGACATGAATACACTTGATTCTGAATGTAGTATCACTGTCCAGCAGCAAACTATTTCATGACTGTAAGGAAAAAGGTAACCTGCTGTCAGTTAATATTGCCACCCTCATAGTCTAATATGAAATAAGAAGCTTTTGCCACCATTGTCTTTTAAAAACAAACAAACAAACAAACAAACAAACAAAAACAACAAAAAAACCCTAACATTTTAAACATTCTCATTCTGTCAAATACATTTCTTTCAGGTATAGTTGAAGCCAGTTTTCATGAGAATAGCCAGGTACCTTTCACTATTTCATGTGACAGCACCAGCTCATCATGTTCCATTTCATTTTCTTAGCTAGGTGACTGTGGCAGAGAAGGGCATTGTCCCCAGGAGGTGTCCACAGGAGCCTCTTTCTCATCCTTGCTACTGCAATTTGCAGAGCCTTGGGGAGGACAGCCACTCTGCCACCCTTTGAAAGGTTTTCAGTGTGCTCTCCCACCTGTAGAGAGAGAGTTCTTTGCAGTGCTTGAAGCCTAGGTCACCTGAGGGAGGCCACTCTTCCTCCTGGAAGCTCCTAATAGATGCTTGTCACTCAAATACAGGAGAACAATCTGTAACAGAGGCACAAAGGAGAGAAATGGTTCTTTGTACCATCTGCTTTTGTTATACAACTAGAGCACAAGCCTTAATTTTTAAGTGGCTTTTATTAGAATTCCAACTAATAAAAAGGGAGATTTCATAACAATGTTTCTAAGCTGTCAGAAAAAAAATGCATTGCTCTCTAAAACACTGCAATATTCTGTTTTTGTGCAATACTGAGAGTTTGACATTCAGAGATTGATGGTATGACACTCAGACAATATAACATTTGTCTGTCTGAGTCAGGCAATGACATCTGAGCAGAAGGCTTGGTTCATGTTTATCATCTGGGTTTATTCTTGAGTCCCTTTTGTATCACTTAGCCAGCGACCACGTTAACAGTAGGTTGTCCTCACACACACACACAAAAAAAATAATAATAGGGAATTATTATTATCATTCCTTTTATGGATAGGAAACAAAAGTAAATAAAATTGTAAGTGATATGCCTAAACTAGCATAGAAAATTGAGTCAGGGTTATATAGAAAAATTAGAGGAGCTGAGTCCTTACCCGAGCATCTCACCTACCAGTCAATCCATTCTCCATCTTAGAGTGATGTCCTAATCTTTGGAAAGCTGAATATCCTAGCTTCCAAGGGTCTGTAACCAGTTGCTGCAACCCACAGCCAAGGGAAAGAAAAAGTCCACAAATGAAAAAGGCAAAGCGGGACCTGCACAACAACACTGCTCACACCCAGAAAATAATTCTTCAATTCACTGTCCCATGTTATATCATCCTTTGGGCAATAAAATTGAAGTAATATTGTTAAGCTTGCCAATTATCACTGATAAAAGTTGGTTCCCTCAGTTCCAACATTGAGATGAAAGAATCATTTGCAGTTCTAGCTTAATTATTAATTTGGAAGGGGCGCTAGTAATGGCCCTTTTTCTTCTTATGAAATGCATGTGGTAAGTCATACTCTTGGACCCATCCTAAGTATAATAAAGAAAAAATTGCTCACATTTCTGAAGTAAGACACATACAGATGCAAACATTTCATTTCTTTGAAAAACACTGAGCACATAGTTCTGGCAGAGGAAAATAAAAGCTGGCTTCTAGTCTTATTACACAGAAAAGGATTCCAAAAATTCCCTAGTTTCTCTCTAATTATTTCAAGCTGAGATGATATAGGGGAAAAGAAATCTTTCTCTAAATATTTGCTCACATTTTGCTTTGGCATGATTGCTATCAGCTTATATTTCATTTCTTCAAATATTTATATGATCAAATCATACTGGCACAAGTGTTCATAGAAAACAGATTTCAAAGTCACACACACAAACATTCACAGAAACTGAATATTCCATCCTCTTGCATGACAATTTTTATTTTAGAAACATTCATTTATCAATGAAATCAGAGCAAGGAAATAGCATCACATGATTTATCTGACCTATCGCTACCAGGCAATGCTACCAGAATATTAAATATTCTAAGAGCCAGTCAGAGACAAGGCACAGATTAAAAGTTCTAATCACAAATGTATTGATTTAGTAATTTTAAATAACAAAGAAATCCAAAAAAGCATTATTTGCTTGCAAATATCCTTTCAGTAGCAAAGAACTACATTGGTTCTCTGAATTATTCATCCACACCTCATAAATATGTATTTTATAACAGCAGGGTATACTAATCCATAACTTCTCCTAATAACCTGAATTAAATGTGAACTGTAAATAAAAAATTTAAGAGTTTTTGAGCCCTTTTATGCCTTTGTGATCAGTAAAATTTCAAAAGGCCGCCTTCCGCATTTTAAATTTAGAAGTACCATCAAGTCTAGTCTTGATTTCAATCAAAGGCTTGATGAGGTTCTCAAGAGTGCGGTCGAAATGTTTCTTTACATCGATTGAAAGGGAACAAAAAAATATGCTAAATCTTTAAACACTTTCTTTTGAGTATTTGTTTGCTGGAGTTCAGTAAGAGAAATACTAAAGCAAGATATGTGACAGCAAAACTATGTGTTGTATGAGACAGCGTATTGCCTACCTCCTTTTCCCGTCTCTTCACTGACTGCAAACCAACTACACGAACATTATGAACCGAACAGTGGCACGTGACCTGAAATGCATGCACTCCCTGGATGGGGTACATGTGTTTCTCAAGCTGAGTCACCCAATGGCTATGTGTTTTCCACCCAAAGCTGCATATATGTGCACATGCTGGATGGAGCCTTGGTTGTGATGCCTCCTTGTATGACCTGTTGTGTGCACACGTGCATGCCTGTGTATGTGCATAAATGTGTGCAGGACCAGGATGGTGCACCCATATAGAGAATGCTTATATTTTGCTGGTGTTGTCCACTCATGTCTGGTAAGGTTGCAGCAACTGTGAGCTCCTTGGGAAAAACGCACCAGGAATTGGTCAGACAGGCTTGTAGGGTTTGTAGCCTGACTGTCCCTGGGAGATCCCCGAGAAATAAGTTACAGAATGAGTTGAATTTGGGGTTTCTGTTGGCAGTCTCCAGTTTGCAGACTGTGCTTGATGACCTTGGACAAGGAGGAGCCAGTTATAGTTTTGGCAGGTAACCACATCATATTCTTCACCATAAAATTTTTTGGCTCCACAATACTTACTAGAAATTGTTCTGAAAAAAAATAATTGCCTGTGTGTTATAGACCTCCCCGTCTCAGTACCTTTCTGCACAGTTTATTCTGATCTTTTCTGTAAAACCTTGTACTTTAGCTTAGTTGTTTCTTTCCCTTTTCTAGGGAAAATGAACCCACACATGTTCATTTCAGAGATCAATCAACTTTTCTCTCAGCCAGGAAACTCCACAACCAAGAGAGAGTCTAAGTTTTTGGATCAACATGAAACTCTGGCAATGTGGGACACTTACACATTATGTTTAACCTTTAGAAGGTTACTATGGTGACAGAGTAATTTCAAGGTAGGGTTTGAGAACTACCTAGAAGATATGCAGTTTTGGCTTATTTTTTCATGTAAGAACCTGCTGACAGCTGTTCATTCTGATTGTTCTTAAAAACATAAAAAAATCTAATCCTTATTGGTAAAGTCCCAAGCTTAATTATGTTAGATTCTAAATTGCTACAGAAGACTCTGTAAAATTACCATATCCTTTCTTTTTGCAATCTTCTTTTAAAAGCAAACAAGTAATTTTTAATCCCCCCCATCCCCTCACCCAGAGAAAGCACTTGCACATGAGAACTGAAATATTTATGCTTAGCTTATGTTTTAATCCATCACAGTTTTCAGATACTTTTGGATCTTTTTCAAAATGAAGTGTTTGTTAATGCAAAAAAGAAAAAAATATTATAAAATTATAAAATTATAAAATCAAATCTGAAATTGCAGGTGATCATGATAATATTGCTGTAAAAAGAATCAAGAATCTGTCAGGAAATTAATACAATATTCTTTGCCTGTGAGGAGGAAAAGATTGTACTTCATGTCAAAACATCGTATTCAAATGTTTTTCATAGACAGAACACAAAATAAAAATACTCAGAGCTAGTCTAAATTTCATATGCTTAGCTGTATGCATATGCATGATAATAAAAATTTTAATGTATAAGGAGAACCACTATTTATTTATGACATATTTGGTTTCATTTTCAAGACACACCGTATGCCAGCCAGAGGAAGGAGTGCAGTTTATCAGCCCTGAAGTTCAGTGCCATGCTGACAATCTTGAGAGCACTGGTGATAAATGGAGGCAAAGGAGACGTCTCCAAATTAGATCCATATTAGAATTTTTCCTTCATGAAGAGGAGGAGAAACCCTGTTTTTAATGAGAGGGGGAAAAAAAAGTATTCATGCAGCAAGGGGATAAATTTTACTCTGGATTTAAATTGATTATCACTAACAATGGAGGCTACTAAACCTCAGCATTTTGGAATCCCCTTAATATACTGCATTGCTAGTTTGACATACCTTTTCATTGTAAGTGGTGTACCTCTGGAGTCAATTAAAAAGATGTTCTTCTTTTGAGGATCTGTCATTAAAATTAATGGGAAAGAGCAGTGAAACATAAGGCTGTTGGCTGAAATGCACATTACCTGCAGAAAAGCAGAACGCAGCACTTCTGTAACTCCTTGAGTCATTGATATTCCAAGATCCTAGAAGAAAGCAAGTGGTTTATTGTGCATACTAAAATAGCTGGGACTCTATTGCATCTTTCTTAGGGTTAATATTTTTTTGTGTATTTTGGGTCACAATGACATTTCTAATAGTTCAGCCAGGGAAAGTGAAAAGGAGAAGAGAGGTTTTGTTACACACAATGAATCCCATTCCATCAGCCACTTGGGTACAGAAGAAGTGCTATATTTTGTCAGGTAAAAGAACCATATAGGCCCACATCTTTTACCTGACATCAGTTAAGCACAGATACTTAAGAAAAGACAAGAAGAGAAAAGGGATTTTCCCCAGTGGGTCCTTATTGTTTTTAGAAACCAGGCTCTTAATGATAAAATAATTTGGACTAATTTTTAATGTCCTAAAACATATCTGTCCTTCAGAAATATGATTAAAGCTTTTTCTAACTCTTCACAATATCACATGATAATGAGCTCTAGGAAACTCTTTCCCCAGCTCCACAAAGTGAAATATGAAATAGTGTTGGTTTTCTTAACCTCCATTTACTTCTGACTCTCTCTAGTCAGCTCTTACAAGTAAAGGAGGCTTCAAGCAGATCACAGAATCATAGAGTACCAGCTGGAAGAGACCTCAAGGATCATCTGGTCCAACATTTCTTGGCAAAAATATGGTCTAGACAGTATCACGTCCAGCTGGATATTAAAAGTGTACAATAGTGGGGAATCCACTACTCCCCTGAGGAGAATACTCTAATGGCTGATTGTTCTCATTGTGAAAAATTTTCCTTTTGTGTCCAATTGGAATATCCCCAGCAGTAACTTGTACGCATCACCCTGCATCTTTTCCATGTGACTCCTTGTAAAAAAGCAAGCCCCCATCTTCTTTGTAGCCACCCTTTAAATATTAGAATGGGATGATAAGGTCTACCCTAAGCCTTCTTTTCTCAAGGCTGAAAAAACCCAATTCTCTCAGCCTTTCCTGATATGGCAGGCTTCCCAGTCATTTGATCATCTTGGTCGCCCCTCTCTGGACCCTCTCCAGCCTGTCCACATCTTTTTTGTAGAGTGGGGTTCAAACTGAACATGGTATTCCAGGTGTGGCCTGACAAGTGCTCAGTAGGTTGGGAACACTGACAGATAAACACTGTGAATTCATACCTTTCAGCTGAGTAAGACCTTGATGTATGAAACTCACTTGCCATGAAGCCATTTGACTTCTGCTGGGTAGATGTTTTCTACCTTGTTCTGTTTAAAACACAGACCTATTCAATCACTGTCATTTGAGACTCTCAGGACCAGGGTCTGGCAGACAGGGATGTGCTGATTATGCACGTCTGGTCTGTAGGGCCCTGAGGAAGGACAGAGACTGGGGTTGTGCAAGGAAAACATGCTTGATCTATGCACTGCTATGGGGGACTGTGAAAAGAGGGTAAATCATGCTGTCTCTCACTTAGCATGCAAGGATTGACAGCTCTGGAAATATGCTGACAGAAGTGCTCAGTAAGAACACAGATGGGGTATAACCCTAACAGCTGCATGAAACAAAGGGTAGTTGTCAAAATATTACTGGTCGTAGAGAAAAAAATTATGGTTGCTAAGCAAAAATGTTTCTATTTACTTTTGAAATGAAGGAGGGTTTCTGAACAAAGTTGCGCTCTATTCAGTTTGTTCTCTTCTGTCAGATCACCTACAAAATCCCAGTGCCTAGGCTTTCTCTAGAATGTCCTTTTCTCAAACTATTTCTGTATATAGAGCTTTTGAATAGATACATATTATAGTGATAATGTAACTAAATATATCATCCACCCATACACTTGCAATTGACTTTCCTCTAAAGATGGTCTTTTCTCCATCGTTCCCTGCATCTAATTATCATCAATTTCAGCTCAGGAAGGAAATGATATAACAATGAAGAGATCAATTATCTTAGCAGCAAAAGAAAAAAAAATCTAATTAGTAAACTGGGAATTTTAGATGGCAATTTGATCTTTGGGACATGGTGCCAATGCACAAATCAGAACTTACCCTGTGGAAAGCCAGTTGAATTCAGTAGAACA
Source organism: Jacana jacana (assembly GCA_013400555.1). Classification (NCBI taxonomy): domain Eukaryota; kingdom Metazoa; phylum Chordata; class Aves; order Charadriiformes; family Jacanidae; genus Jacana; species Jacana jacana. Next base: position 5,915 of record VZTM01012608.1, on the reverse strand, counting down.
GTGTCAGTGGCTCCTGTCACTGAACTGTCAGAGTAATTAATTTCCATCCAATACCTGTCAATATCAGTGTCCTATATAAAATATGTTTAAGAGAAAACAAAGAAACTGATAATACACTGATCTGAAAGAGAATGATGTCATTCTCTGAGGATATAGTCTATTTTGTTCTACAGCAATACTTCACCAGAGTCAAACATAATGATTTATTAACACACAAGAAGTACCCCTGGCAGGCATAGTTAATATTTTAGTACCGCAAGCGATGGAATGTGACAGTTTCACTTGTTGCTCTGACCTTTATTTTTCTTTGTACCATAATTTCCTAGAACTTCCATTTATCTGGAGAACATGCAATTAGAGAGATCCTTTTAGATAAGCCACAATAATTTCTCACATAACTTTAGCACTCATTTTTTCTAAATGAAGTTTGTTCTTCATAGTGCACACTTCAAAACAGTTTAGAGTGGTTCAATGAGAACAATAAAGACCTTAGACAAGATACATTAAAAGATGCCATTTAGTAAGCAGAGAGTTTTAGACTAGAATTTTATTTTTGAACAGTTCAGTATGCCAGGAAAGACTGCATACCAAAAAGCTCAGATATAGCCATGGTGAGAGCAAATATTTATTTATATCTTTAGGTGAAAGAAGAAGAAGCACCTGAGTGGCAACTTCATTAAATTTGAATACATTGTCTCTAACTTCTGCTGTAAAAGCTTCAGGAGCAATTAATTTCCTTTCTACCGAAAGTGATAATATATCATGGAACAAGAAACAAGAGAACTAAAAACAAAACAGGCAGGGCATGCTAATTAAGGAATCTGAAAAACTAAATCCTATTTTGATAATGTATAGATTTGTTTTCACCTTCGTTCTCTAATACCATTTTATCATCTTCCTTCAAAATTGTAAATGATTGGAAAACATGGGTATTTTTTCTTGTCAGGTCTGGATAATATTTTAGTTTCTCATGCAGCTGGGTATGACAGTTTCATTGCCTCCACACAGTGATCTTCACTTTTTCCCTCATGTCCCTAAGTCTGAGAGGTGACTGCTGAGTTTTCTTTATTTTCTGGTGACCTTAACTGGAGTAGTCCAGCATGTTCAGGTTCACTGCTGAATAATCCAACAAGACGTGTGTTTACCTATGTGCTGGGACACAGAGCAGGCAGTTTGGAGTATGATCTGCCTAAGCTTTAGCATTNTTTGCCTGCCTAGAGAACCTCCAATCTGAAGTGGTGACAAACCCTATTTATGAAAACTGCATTCCAAAAATCTCAACTGCAAAACTCAGTTTGACTGACAAAAACCTGGCAGAGGGGGGCAGTGATGAAATTATCTCATCAGTATTAAATATTTTATGAAGCCAGAATAACTGAACTCAACGAAAAAATAAGCAGGTAAGATCCACAGAGGCTAAGTTTAGACTGGGAGGCAGGTCAGTAAATTTCACCTGGAGTCACTGGAGAGAGATGCACTCCTCTCGTGGATGAATCAGAACACTTACAGTTAGGCTGCATCTCTGAATCACTCTCTGCAAGTATTTTTCTTTATTAATAGAGAAGAGGAGCCTCAGAAATCCACCTCACCTCAACAATGTTAAAACAAGTGCCAGTGTATTGAACAGTCTGTTCAGGTCTTTTAAATATGACAAATGGTCTGCATAAATACAGAATTAAGGTAAAATTTCTCAAATCACTAAAATTAACTAGAAACTTCACTCATTTTCAGAAATGCATTTAAAGGCAGTGTGGGTTTAATTCCTAAATATCAGCTAACCCATTTAAAATTGTTGTTATATTAATGTTCCTCTGAAAAAATATCACTTTGAAAAAAGAAGCGTTTTGATTTAACTTCACATCAATGAACATGTACATGTAGCTAAAGTGAGTGTAAGGTCTGGAGCAAAAACCTGAGTGAAGTACTTTTAGAACAAATATTTGCTACGTTAAAGAGGGTGAATATTAACTCAGGTTCTGGCATTGCCAAGAGTTTACTTGGCATCACACAAAAGCAAACACAGCAAGATCCCAGAAATTAGCAGCTAGCCATAAAAATTTATAGGTTGCAACTGAAATCGTGAATTGTTTCTTGAAATGAACTAAATAAGCCATTATATTTTGCACGTGCATAGTATTCTGAATATTTTAAAGTTACAACATCATGCACAGCAGATGGTAGGATCATTTTCCAGAGACAGAAAGGAATACTTGAAAAAAAAGACATTTGCACTGTGTTTACATGGTTCAGATTTAGAGATGAATTAATGGACATACTTAGGATCTGAGCTGCCCAATGTCCCCAAAGACCCAAAACGTTCTCCAACAGCAGAGCAAACAGTAACAGTGAGTGTGGAAGTAGCCAGTAAGCAATTTTACCCAGATGATGTGCTTCTTTGCTTCTTCCATTAATTCATGACTAGCCAACTGGTTAGTCAGACTTGAATTCCAACCTGTGTTAAATCTTTACTCCATTACGCAAACCAATTTGAAAGAAAGTTGAGTAACTTCATTATAGACTAAAATCATAACAGGTGTGTTTCCACTGGCCTTTCTAAGTGTCTAGTATTCACATTAAAAAAGATGTACCTGGTAAAACAGTGAAGAGCTCTAGTCAATGTTGCATATTTTAAAAATAAAGTATCAACACTGTTCACTGGGAAGTAAAATAAGGTCATTAGGTGCTGCAAGGAGTTCTCTGCCAATAATACTCAAGACTTGCAGTGCTCACTCATCTGATTTTCTATTAAAACTAATGATCTCTGTTCTCAGAAGTGTGTTTAACGGCATATATGGAGAAGTAAGTAAAACTACTGTGTTAATTTCTAATCCTGCTGCACAACATGCAGGCAAACTTGGCTTGCAGACCACACCATGCTGTAATGTAATTCTCTCCTGCACTTGTGTAATTTGGGCACTGCACCAGTTGCCAACACAGGAACAGGGGGAACGAGGAGTAAGATCTGGCAGAGAAAGCTGTCAGAATGGTGCTAAAAGAACCCCTGACGTGTCAGTCTGGAAAATAAGGTACCACTACCTCATTGTTAAGATTCAGGTTGAATCCCTTTAACAAGATCTGACTTATTTCCCAGCTTCATTTACTACATATGCTCATATACCTCTAGTCTGATTTTACACACCTAAACCTAAGCTGTGGCATCAGTCTCCAGCTGTGACCCAGACGTCATTGACCACAAGAGTCTCTCAGGCTTTTTGAGAGGAGCTAATTCATTCCAGGAGGTACAGAGCCTGGTCCACAGTGAAAAGGTACAGTCCTCTGGGAGCACAGGAAAACATGGGGTTTGGGGGTCTGTGTGTTGTTTTTTACTAAAACTAATCATAGTAGATTTTATGGGGATGTGTTAGCAGATCTCAAGGTAGTCAGGTGCCTGCTCATCACCATCACATGGGCTTTCCCTGCCTCCAGGCCTCAGCTGCAGTTTTGTGGGAGCAGCTGTTGACATGTTCCAGTGTAATCTCTATTTCAAAGGTATTTTCAAACTAAAAGGGTCTTGAGAGAAAAAGAATGGATTATAGAGACAAGGAAACCCCATAAATTTTAGGATATCCATCTAGAGTCACCACCTCATTCCTGGCAAAAAAAGAGAAATTTTGTTTCCTTTAAGTAAATCCCTC
>VZTM01012606.1:73269-83463 GCA_013400555.1 Jacana jacana | reverse complement strand
AGCGGAGCCGGCTGCGCCTGTGGGGCGGGGACCGGAGGACATCCATGGGGGGTGGGCAGCGCGGAGCCCCCCGCCCCTAAGCTGCCCGCCGGCTGCAGCATGCCAGCAGCCCTGCTCTTGCTGTGGTTTGGCTGCCTCTGCAGCCTCTGCCGGGCTTACTTTGAGGGCCCGCTGTACCCCGAGATGTCCAACGGGACCTTACACCACTACTTCGTCCCCGACGGGGACTACGAGGAGAACGACGACCCGGAGCGCTGCCAGTTGCTCTTCAGGGTGAGCGAGCAGCGGCGGTGCGGCGGTGCGGCGGCGGCAGGCGACGGGCTGAGCCTGCGGGAGGAGCTGACGGTACTGGGCCGGCAGGTGGAGGACGCGGGCCGGGTGCTGGAGGGCATCGGCAAGAGCATCTCCTACGACCTGGACGGGGAGGAGAGCTACAGCACCTACCTGCGCCGGGAGTCTGCCCAGATCAGCGACGCCTACTCCAGCTCGGACCGGTCCCTGAGCGAACTGGAGGGCAAGTTCCGTCAGGGGCAGGAGCAAGGGGGCCGGGAGGAAGCCCGCCTGGGCGACAGCTTCTTGGGGTTGCTGCTCCATGCCCGAGCCCTGCTCCGGGAGACCCGCCACATCTCCAGCGGGCTGCGGGACAAGCATGACCTCCTTGCCCTCACCGTCCGCAGCCACGGCGCCCGCCTCAGCCGCCTCAAGAACGACTATCTCCGCGGCTGAGACGGGACCCCACCGGCACCTCCACACTGCCAGGTGCGACGGTCTTTGGACGGGGCCCATAGCTCTGCTGCCAGCGTACCAGGTCTGGCTGGAAGGAGCACCTCCTCACGCAAATGCCTCCTTCACCCTGGAAAAACTTATTTATTACATTTGACTTCCTAAACAAATAGTGCGCTTCTATAAACCAGGAGGTTAGAGGTATGTTTAAGTTAATATCCCATATTTAAAGAATTACCCTGTGTTATATCATTCATCTGGTTACAAAGCTAAGTATGCTTTCTTGTCTCTGATTCCCTGTTGTTGGCCTGTATATTGACTGCTCCACTACAGCTCACCTGCTGCAAAAGTGGATAAAGCGTGGTGCTCACTGGGCTCGGGTGTAGCAGATGCTTACATTGCTTTTGTTGTTACTCTCCGTCAAAGTGAAACCTCTGGCCCTCTATTAACTTTCTTAACCTTTTGTAATGGGATGTATTCTATGCACGTTAAACATTGTTCTACTACATAACTTAAAGCTGTGATTTCCATTTGTGTTTTGAAAGATGGGAACTATTCTGGTGGGATTTGTACTCTTCCAGGCTTGCTTATCTGTGACTCTAAGCTATCATAACCCCAAAAGCCAGCCAAAAAGGCTTATGTCAGATCCTGAGAATGCTGATGCAAGTTTTTATAGTAAGAAGGAGCCCTAGTGGTGGTTGTAGTTTCAGATCCACAGTTTGAGAGCCAGGTTTCTTACAGCAAGTTTCGAAAGCAGACAAAAAGGTTTTGCCTATGCCAGAACAGTGACATGTCTTGTTGGTGCTTTTGTACTTTTGCTAGCTAAGCCATTAATAAAATTATTTGTACTTCTAGACAATAGCAAAAGTGTCTAGTGGGAAGGAGGGGAGGATTGTTTGGGTTTTTAGAGTCATTGCTATTTAATTGTCAATTTGGGGTAATATAGCTACTAAGTTGCAGATACTGCAGGAAGAATCACTGTTCAGATGAAAAAAGATGATACGTTGTTTTAATAAATATTTGAAAACAATGTTAAAGCACTTCTTTCTTCTGTTGCTCTGCTTGAGACTATTGATTTAAAACATGCTGTAATATGTCTTTTCAGCAAAAATTTGTGAGTGTGATGGTCCTGCCAAATGAAATAACTTGTTTTTTACTAAAAACAAATAAAAATCTACCGACCCAAGAGGTAAGCAAGTTTCATTAAGTGACGCAGAGGGTGCATAGGGGGGATTTTTTGGTATTTGTAAACCTTTTTAAGAAACTCGCAACCTCATGGCACTGAAAGAGAAGCTGTTTGATGCACATCTGGGGTCTGATCTCGTTAACCCTACTTGCATTCAGTTATACTTTGGTCTGCAGCCCATCCAGTTGGTAATTTACTCAGAAGTGCAGTGGGTCAACATAAGTCAACTGGGACCAGAGCGCTGAAGACACCAGGACATGTTTGAAGAAGGTGAGTTCTTACAGAACCTCTGGACTTAGCTTGCTTTGGCTAAAGGCAGTGACATGTGGCTCTTCGCAGGATACTTTAGATGTCAATCTGCACCTTTAGGTCCCCAGGATCTTTGAATATCTGGACAGAAAAGAAGAAATATTTTATTGATTGACTTGAGTAGAACTATTCAGTGGTATTTTCAATTATGTTGTCAAGTTAGAGGACATGACAAGTTCTAATTCTTAAAAATTAATTTCCTTGTGATGCTTTCCTGGCCACTAGGGTTAGATTTAATAACAGAGGAGCAAACCATACAGCATTTCTGGTATGGACCATGCTCTAAAAGTGCCTGAGGGTTTCATTCACATCCAGTCTCTTGTTTTTCTCTGAATCTTACCCCTCTAGAATTAAGTGCCAACAAAGTCCTGCGGTTCCATTTGTGCCCAGATGCTTCTTGAAAGTAATTTTAGTCTCTGCTTACACACTTTCTGAGTCATAGGGTAAAATACAAACTGTAAACACCAGTAAAGAAACGGAAGTGCCAGGCCATGCTAGCTCTTCTAGCCATATAACAGTAGTATTCTGTCCTGGTTTGAGGCAAAACAAACCAATTTTCTGTTCAGTAGTTTTACTTTTTTAGCTGGGCCTCTTCTAACTAACTAAAGTCTGAAACTAACAGCACATTGTTCAGAGAGTGTTTCGTCTCACAGTGATAAGACCTGATTATACCAAGGGATGGTATGCAGAGAGGCCCTTGCTTATACTTACTGCTAGAACAACCAAGGTCAGGTAATTTTGTCAGGTGACCTAAAACTGGCCAATTAGGGTATTCCATCCCATCCGCATCATGCTCAGTAAAAAAAGCTGAGGGATCAAGGGGTTGTTAGTTTCTTCTTCCTTCGACGTCTGGGGAGGACCCTGTCTGTTGATCTGCCTTTGATCCTGATCCGGAATCCAGCTCCTGCCGGTCACCAAGTCCAGCCTGGGACATTCACTGGTGCTGCTGGTGACGTGATCATTGTTCTGGGAGCCTGATACGGTTTTGTATAGACTGTATACTTTTTTCTTTATCCTTCCTTTTATATTCTTTTTAATTTTTCTTTTTATTGTTTATTATATTATTGTTATTGATATTTCATTAAAGTAGTTTAGTTTTTATCTAAACTCCTGAATCTCTTAATCCTTTCCTCTCCTCTCTTTTCCTTAGTGGGGGGGGGGAGGAGGGGTCATCATCTGTCCAATTGGTCAAAACCACGACATATTCAAATCCTAATACAAAAATAATAGTAGTAGTAATAGTAGCATAAAACACAGCTTCTTGGATATGCTTGGAGCACCTTAGCTATTCTAGTTGCAGTTGCAAACTTTTAGTCAAGCTCAAACTGTCCTGACATAGGCAGCATACCAAGAGAGAAAATGTTTGCAGAGTGCTTACTTTTCAAAGCAGATTATGGGACCTGTGATTTACAGTGTAACTCATTCTGCTCAATGCCCCTGTCTGCAAGTTGTCGTTTAATGACACAAAACCTGGTTCTTTAAAATTCACACTAGTGTTTCATATGATATATATTAATTTTGGATAATTATCTCCATTGCTTTACATTTCAGAAAAATATGAACATTTTTACATTGGAAATTGAAACAAAATCGGAATTCTGTTGTGTAGCATTAATTATAAAAGGTTTAAAATGTTCTCTTTCAAAAAGAAAATGCATATATCTGAGTCTGATCTGTGCTTAAGTTCACATGGTGAGTAAAAAGGGTCAATCTTATATGGATTTGATCAAGCCAGTAGAAAACTCTTTTAGGACATATCAATTTATTAGAATTTGATGTACGGCATTTTGGCCAGTCCAAGCAAATATGTATATTAAATATCTATTAAATGTAACAATTTTGAGTCAGAGCTTATGTGTTAAATACCATTTATAAATCTACAGTTCCTGCAAGAAGCAGGTATTTAGTGATATCCAAGCTGTTTAAAGTTTCAAATTCAAAATAAATCTTTAAAAACTAGGAAAACTATATCGCAATCCTTTTTGCAATTGGGTTTTGGGTTTTTTTTCTGCTTTTGCTTTTTTTCTCTGATAAATCTTACTTAATTAGAAAAGATTAAGATCCTCTGGTTTTATACAGCCTATTTCAAATTGTTAAGGCCTTTTTATAATTAAAAACACAGTAGGGACTTGTAATCAGAGAGCTTTAAAAGCATGATTGTAGCAGTTATTTTGACCCAATAGCTCCTCCTGTTGTGTTTAAATATTGCATCAGTACTGGGTTCTTTCCTTTTTTTTTTTTTGATGTAGAAGTTTAAGCTAAGATTAAGCTGACTTGGTCTTTTTTTAATGTTCTGGAGGTTTTCAGAATATGTTTTCTAAACTTATTAAAGAGTTGATGGTACTGGATAGCAGATTACAAAGTTACAAAAAAAAAAAAAAAAAGGTAATGCAGCTGGACCAGTCATAGCTAGTTTACTTAATACTTAAGCTTTCTTTGGCACTCAGCCTGTGATTTAACACATTGAGAGTCAAAGCAAGGCCTGAGGAGACACAGCTTAGTTTTGAAGGCAGTGCTCTGCTGGGGACATTCTCACATCTACTGACATGCACATGGAGAGGAAGAAGCTCGGAGCGTCTCACATCAGCACTACCAAAAGCTTGGGAAAGAAAAGGCTGTGCTTGCCTTGCAACAAGTCCATGACTGGGAATTTAAGTGGGAATTTAAGTAGGGGTGTAGGGTGGTGGTGCAAATTGTGGCTTTCTAAATCACAGCTTCCAAAGTTTCACAGGTTGATCTCCCCAGGATGATCCTGAGAAACAGAGAAGTTGAGCAAAGCTGTCAAAACTATAGTAAGCCTCTTAAAAATCCTGCGTGCACCAAGCCGGGTGTATGAATTGCCTGAAGTTCAGCTGTTGCTCCTATGGGTTGACATCTGCTCAGATGCAGGTGGCCAAGATGCATACCTCTGAAGCAAAAAATATACTTGCCTTAGTCAATAGAAACAATATGGTGAGCTACAGAGAAAGCATCAGCTCTGGTTATAATCTTACCTTGAAAATGCGTATTTCGAGAAAAAATTCTATTGGGTGCATCTGTTGCTGCTGGTGTAGCTGATTATTTAGATAGGCTTCATGTTATTTTACCAGCTTCTTGCTCATTCTTCTCAGTTATTGCTTTTGTGATTGGTGAAGAACTTTTCAGCTAACACTGAAGTGTTGTTGAGTGAAATGTATTTGACAGCTATTATTCCTGAAGTAACGCTGTATGTTAAAAAGTTGGCATTTTTTCTATCTCTTAAAACATATTTTTACTTACAGCCCATTGGGGAGTTTATTTTCTATTACTTTGATTGTTGGTGAGCCATTAGCAAAAATTGAACAATTTGTGGGTCTATATTTCATTCCTGAAGTATGTGAAACTGGCAAAAATATTGAACACTCTACATTTTTTTTAAAAAAGCTTTTATTAGAATATATATGTATAAAAAGGCTGTAACTCTGTGCTTATTTTTATTTTCTTCATAAAGTTGTCATCCTGCCTACAAGATCAGTTTACAACTGTAAAAGGCAGAACTTAATGACTAATTCTGTAACACAAAAAACATATGGTTTCCATAATCATTACATTTTTAATGATGTGGCTTGGACAGAGTCATTCATGGCTTGTGCAGTCATTCGTCCTTGAAAACTGCCTTACCTCGGGGAGGTATCGCTGACAGTCTCCAACATGCCATTAACATTCTTTCATAAGGAAANTAGAGTAAATAATAAAGACTTTACTACAGACAGACTGTCCAACTGCAAGATGTTTTTTTTCTGTGTACTTGCCATCTCTTCTCAAAAATATCATGATCAAGATTTTCAGTTTAGTGCTAGGTACAAGACGATTGATTCAGTGGGCCTTTGGTCGTAGGTTCTCAGCTTTTTTACTTAACTGTCTAAGAGCTTTTTATGCCTTTACCTGGGTAATGATAATTATTTACTGTACATTTTCTGTGTTGACAACTCTGGTAAATGAAGAGCAGGCTTAATAGCAGGCTCTGTCCTTTTTAATAAATATGAATTTGTTTCTAATTTAATATGATTGAACTGAGATTTATCTTCAAATTCAGAGTAATATGGGTGCATATATTAAATATTTTGCAAATTATTTTTATAATTTTATGCTTTCTTAAGAAGTAATATTACCTCTGTATTCTGACAGAGGCACAACAGAACACACGCTAGTTCATAACTGGGTCACCACACAAATCAGGATGCTATTAGGTTTGTAATTTTAAATAATACCTTGCATATCCTCTCATTTCAGAAGAGTAAGCCTAGAAAAAAAGGAATGAACAAGAGGTGAACTACACTTAGGGTTTTTTTCCTGATATGAGTGCAGAGCAATAAATCTGTGTGCATCAAGAACAAACTGAGGTTCACCCTGTGCTCATTTACTCTAGAAGCAAATTTGCAATGAGGCCCGGTCTTTGTCTCTGACATTTATTTTTACATGGTAATTAAGGTTTTCAAAAAGCCAGGCATCCCCCTGTGCTACATATATATTGATTTATAGCTCCTATCCTAATGACCTTTCCATTGTGTCTGGTTTTACAAACATATTGCTTACTTATTTACTTACATAGTCTTACTGAATTTAATATTAATTCCTCTACATCTCTAAGCTACGCTTTAGTCTGCCCCATTGCACAGACATCTCAGGCCTGCTGTAAGTTGCTGTTTATATCTCCTCAGCACACATGCAGAGCTGAGGCTCACAGGACCATGCAAACACATTATTACTGTTGGTATGTCTAACTCCACTGGGAATACTGGTCTAGCAGCCTTTTACTATCATGTCAGGGTTGCAAATTTATTGGAAAAACATCACAGTTTGTTTCCTAAAGGTGTTCTGCTTCTTGTGCTCTTTGCATGTTAGCCTGTGACTTTAAATTTTGCAATGCCTTTTACCTACTAATTGCTGCCAACATTCAGTTTATTTGGCAGTAACTTACCGCACAGAATAGTAGTCACATGGAAACCTATGGCATAACCCCGTCCTGGAACCCTACTTCCCCATAAGAATGATAGTGACAGAGGAAAGCCCAAAGGGAATCAGTGAACTGAGCTTGCACTACAGGACTCAGCAAAACAACATTGTGACAGTAAAAGGTCACGTAAATGTATCGTAAAATAAATAAGGTCCAGATTTTCATTAAACAGCACTTCTGGCATACCTCTTTTAAAATTCTTTATTTTATAGCCACTCAGCAAATACAGGCACAACACTAATGATTCATATTTTGCTGAGTTATGTCATCTTGAAGGCAGTTTGTTTTTATTTCCACTTGGATAGGATACTTTTCCACTTGCGTATTATGTCACACTCCTTATAAAAATAGAGACCCAGTCTTGCAAACGCCTTGGAGTGCTCCTGGTACGGAATGAGACTTATGACCATTACAATTCTCACACCCTCCTTATTATGCTTATAATACTTCAAAATGTTCCCCTCTTGGCTTGAAAAATGTTTCCATTCTTGGTCTGTGTACAACGTTTCTTCCTAAACAAAATTTCTTCTGGTTCTTTTTTTTCCCAGGGATTTATATGTATGCTTATGTACTTAGTTTATGTTAATAAGAGATTCCAGTCATTAAAAACCTCTAAATATATTATTTAGACACACTTGATCTGTTTCTTCATACCTGAAACAAATTGATTCACTTAATTCTTCCTTTAATTAGTAAAAATAAGAAAGGAATTACAAACTTATACAATATAAAAAGTCTTCTTTCAGTCTGTGTGCATTTAAGAGGATGTGCACTGCTTCCAAAAGAAAACAAAGCAGCAAAAATACTCAAGAAACCTACTGGTAATGTAATAGCTTGCCAAACCAAGAGTGTAAGAGTCAGGAAATTAAAAATTGTGGCTTCTCAAGCAACAACCTACATTCAGCATAGGCAGAGTGGACACCCTGCCCTTTCCTAAGAGCTACTGTTTGCAGATAAGAGATTGACACAGGGAATAAGGTATGTACTCTTTATCTCTTTATAAAATATCTGCAGGTACAGAATTGTCTTGATTATTTTCCTTTTTTTCCCTTTTTTGTCTTTTCAGGAGGGTAACGAAGAGTAATTAAAACTTTGGAATAAATAAGTAAAGCAATTTGTAAACAGTATATATTTTGTAACCAATACATATTAAATGAACTCAATTATCTGCCAGACATCCCATCTATCAAACCTTGAAAATAATTTGGAATTTTCAAGCTCCTGGTTTCAAATAACATATTTAAATGGAGGATGGGGGAGAAATACTATATATATATATATGTATGTATATATATAACCAGTTACTTATTAAAAAATAAAAACCAGCAAGGCAGCCATGACAACTAAGAACATGTGCTTTCCAGAGAGAAAATGGTAAAAAACCAAGGTAAAAATGTGAAAGAAAGGTGGAAAATGGATTTGGGGCCTCATTTGAAAGCAACTAATTCCTACCACTCTTTCCTTAAAAGAAAGTACTGCATCCAACTCCATGCATTACAGCACTGCTTTGGCACGTGAAGGTTGTTTTTTACTGAAGATGTTGAATGATAACTACCAACAAAAATATTTAATTTCCTATAAGTCGCAGACTTAGTCTTGGCTCTTTATAACTGCCAAAATGCTTAGACAGTCTCTAAACAGTCATTGAATATTTTCACTTCTGCATGTATTCATTTCCATCTGACCAGCCAACTTCTCATCTTTGTGAATGCTTTACTGTCTGTGGAAAGTGCTGCTCAGGCAACATTTATGTTGAAGGTTTTCCCTTTACTGGTTACACTGAGGCACTGGACTTTTCTGGGTGCTTTGCAGGCCACAGTATGGCCACTGAATGTCCAATGGATCAGGTGCCTCTTGCAAAACTGGGAAAAAGCTTCCCATCAAGAGGAAAATAAAGGTTTCCCTTTTCCTTTTCAGTTCAGGTCTTCTTTTTCATGTCAGTCATGCCACCAGCTTATGCATACTCAAGAAGTTGGGGGTTTCAGTCCAGTACAAGCTGAAAACTTGAAGACCAATATGGGCCACTCCAGATGAAAATTGGTAGGTGTTACATCCCACCATTACTTTCAACTACACAAGATGTATTTCTGTCTGATAGAACCTCCCTTCCTTCAACCACCAGAAACAAACTGTTCAAATAAATGCAGCATTAATATATTTCCCAGCCAGAGGGTATCAGGCCGTAAATGATGAGGGTATGTTAATGCTGTTTTTAAACTTATTCCCAGAAAACTCATCTGCCTGAAGCTTATTTCTCACAAGATTTGTTTGACAGTAAAATCATCTCATAGAATCACAGAATCGTTTAGATTGGAAAAGTCCTTTAAGATCACCAAATCCAACCATTAGTCTAGCACTGCCAAGTCCACCACTAAACCATGTCCTTTAGAATCATGTCTACCCACCTTTTAAATACCTCCAGGGCTGGTGACTTGAACCACTGCTCTGGATAGCCTGTTCTAATACTTGACAACCCTTTCAGTGTAAAAATTTTTCCTAATATCCATTCTAAATCACCCCTGGTGCAACTTAAGGCCATTTCCTCTTATCCTATAGCTTGTTACTTGGGAAACCATACCCATCATCTCTACACCCTCCTTTCAGGAATTTTATAGACCAATAAGGTCTCCCCTCAGCCTCTTTTTCTCCAGGCTGAACAACCACAGTTCCCTCAGCCCCTCCTCATAAGACTTATGGTCCAGACTCCTCACCAGCTTTGTTGCTCTTCTCTGGGCATGCTCCAACACTTCAGTGTCCCCATAGTGAAGGGCCAAAAGCTGAACACAGTATTTGAGGTGTGGCCTCCTCAGTGCCAAGTACAAGGGGACAATCACTGCCCTGGTCCTGCTCACCACACTGTTCCTCATACAAATCCTCACCATTAACTCAGAGAATACACACAAGAGCTGCTCCATCTGAAACTGCAAGGACCCTTTATGCCACAGCATAGCTCTGTTTGGCCATAGCCCCACTAAATCTTGCCCATAAAGGCCATCTGTCC
>VZTM01012606.1:31902-69685 GCA_013400555.1 Jacana jacana | reverse complement strand
GTCTAGGGTTGGTCTTTTTCTCAAGTTTGCAGTAATTTTGGGCTCGAGGTGTAAAAACCTCTGTTCAAGTAGGGGCCAGTGTGGGCTCTTCCTGCAGTTGTCTACGTTTTTATGGATGGTTCCAGTGTGGCTGGCAGCAGTGTTAAGTTCTGTTACATCCCACAGAGAGCTGGTGGCATTGTCCACCTTCTAACATGGCAAAGTGGCTAAAACTTGGTTGTGACACAATAATTACACCCTTTGTTTCTCTGCAGCCTAACCTTGGGGGAGAAGAGCACCTGTTATCCAGTACCTTTAACCAGAACTAAATTTTAAGTATCTGTGCAGGTAAAGCTAATAAACATACTGCTGATGTCAGTGAAGAGTGGAAGGTGGGTGATGTCTAGTGGGGTGATGTTTAAGAAGACTGAAAGAGACAGATTTTTTGAGAAAGAGAATAGTGAGTATTACCTTTTAACTGGAGAGCTGGGGAAGGCTGAAAGCCTAGCCTCCAGGTGATTGACAGGCATCACCTTAAATTGCAGTTGCCTGTCAGCATCCAGGCTGACCCTCATCATGCTGCTGAGGATTATGAGAGAATAACAACAACATTGTTCCACAAGCCTTGGATGATGTTCACAATGGGACAGTGTGACTCATAGGACCTATTGGTAGCATTTGTTTTAAACTATGCCAATCTGAGGTCTAATAACTGAGAGCAGAGTTACATGTGGTGTCTTCCAGGCTCATGCAGATAACAGTAGTTCAGAGACAGAAATGTGGAGAGCTGCAGACAAATTGCTTTGCATTACCTTAGATTTGACCATGGTTATGAGAATGCTAACCTAGGCAAACCAGTGCATTCTGCTTGTAGTTTAGTTCAGAATGCAATTTCAGGTGTGAAGTAGCAGCACGGCAGTGTCTGCCTGAAGATTTTGAGGAGGCGATGTGATAAAAACTCTTGGAACTCTTGCTGGTAATTTAGACTCCATTAATTTGATATTAGCATCCCACTTTTATGTAAAAAATTAAAAAGAAAAAAAAATTAAAAGAATCAGGCAAACCTCTAAACTGTCAAGGGTTGAAAAACTAGACTGAACATGATAGGAAAATCCATGCTGTGTGATTGATTCTATTAGAGTTAGATGTATTTTCTTCAGTGGCCTGGCACCACCAGCACTAGGCATTTGGATTTGCTCAGCTGTCTTGGACTCTGGGTTTTTTGAAACATTAAGTTGTATTTCTCTAGCATTTGGAATCTTAATATAGGGGGTTTGGGAAAAGGGCAGTACCACCCAAATTATGGCTCAGGAATGGAAACAGTCATTTTGCCCAGTTACACTATTTATAGATACACCTACTAGTAAGGAGGGAAGAAGGTTTTCTTTCTCATCAAATGGGAAGATGTTAGTTGGCTTCTGTGCTGTATTTTTAAGAGTACACTTAGAGGATTTTCTGAAGATATCAATAAGAACAGTTCCAAGTTCTTCACTGCCATTTGCAGGCTAACCTTAATGTTCTATATGCTCTCAATGTAAAGAAAAAGCACTTAGCTAGAAATCGGGAATTGCACACAGTTTCCAGACAAATTCACCCAGTCTGTTTATGTCTTTCCTTACAATGCCCTCAGACTGGTTTCTTGTTCATGTGGTGGCTAGGGCCTTGCTAGTGCTACTTGAGGAATATTTGATCCCAGCTGTCTGTCATCTGTTGCTCCAGGAGAGAGAAATGCCAGCATTGACCTGCACTTTCAGGAGAAGTTGGTAGTTAGTTTCTTGCCCCTTTGCTGTTTTGGAGTGCTGGAGGCTGGTGATCCCTGGGCGGGTCAGAATGGTAAGTGCTGTGTCCTATGTCTGTGACCTGCAGCTGGATAGCCTGACCACCCAGATCTTGCAAGGTGCAGGTGGGAAAGAGGGAGCTTGATGTGCCTCTTGCTCACCTGGCATGGAGAGCCCAGCTGGGAAGGCTGAACAGGGCAGTAAGAGGTTGTGAAAAATCCCCATCTGGTGTGAAATGCCTTAGTGGAGTAGTCCAGTGCAGACATTCTGGGTAGCCTCTGTGGAGAGCTTGACCCAGAATACTCTAGCACTCCACTGATGCAAACTGGAAAAAATCCTTCTGAAGGGAGAAGTTTCTGCTGTGCTGCTGTGTGGGGGGGACAAAAAATAGATTTGTGGATCTATGTAAAGTTTGTATCTAAGAAGAAAAACATCTAGAGGGCATGCTGTACCAGATATTTTTAATCATTGTCATCTGTGTTTTCATTCTAATAATGACATCATGATGTGACGAACTCAGGGAAAACAATAAACAGCCTTATTACTGCTACAAGATTTCTCTCGATAGGTGGCTAACCCCAGCAATTGCTTTGCAGTGAATACAGAAACAGAAGTTTAATGCAAACACTGTGGTGTATTTAAAGAGCAAATGCATAACTTCACTACAAGGGAAATCTTTTTGCTATAATAATTTTCATGGCTTCCTCTTGCATAACCAGCAAAATGAATAATATTAGAGCTTGGGGGCCTGGTTCTTTCCTAATTAACAGTGGTATTTTGTAGGTGCAAGTTTATTGACTTAAATAAATAGACAGAAGTGATAGAGCTGAATATGTCTGGAGTCTCGAGGCAGAGTAACAGAGGACAAAGTAGATCTACATATTAAAAAACCTACATAAAAATAGTTTTATTATTATAAATGATTAATAAATTATTTTTATTATCATATTCCACTTATTTTATAGTGGAACGGTTTCTTACCCTAAACTTTTCAAAGATTCCTGCTGCAACCTGCGAAGGAGATCCTCTCTCTCTTTTTGGGATACAGTGCTGTTCCAGATTCTGGCTGTTAGGACTGGGAGTATTTCAAGGGAGCGCTTTGTGATGAGCAACAGGTTTGATTGATGACACCAAATCCTGAAATCTTGTGGAACAGGGGTACCACCAACAGCAGTGTAGGCTTTCTCTGAGTGGCAGTAACGTTTAGGACTGCCACTATCCACGATTCTTCCAGTGGTATCGTGTTTAGTGAATTGTATGTAGCAATGGTTGTCTCTAAACAGAAATACCAGTTAGTCATAAAATTAATGAAAAGTGGTCTTGCTAGATGCAGACACTGATGGTGTAACATCCATGTGTTTGCCATGTTTTGTGCTGGACAATTCAGCGTTGTCCAGATGACAGGAATTTTCTGATCTGGTTTACCGTATCATGCCTTACAATTTTTATGGTGTACAGCTACTTGATCGCCAATCTTAGGTGAACTGGATTAGGGGTGAGTGTGAGGATCCTCAATTCTGTCTGCACCCTGCTGATTTTCCATATGGGTCATATTAGCTTTTCAGGGATTCAGATAACTTCTTAAGTAGCAGCACAAGTATCAACAGTTTCTGAGTTGCCTAGGCAATTAGGCAATGGTTTAGTGACTTGCTATCATGGTTTAGGCTGAGCTGGCCGACGATGGATGACAGATGCTCCTGCATCTTACTTGTCCTTATTCCATCTAACATATTTTGGTTGCTTAAGTGTATTTGCCATCAGGTAATCCACTACCCTGAACAGAGAACTATCCTTAAACCAGTACAGATGTGACAAAAGTTTACAATATGTTAAAACGAATGGTTGATGGTTGTCCTGGTGGTTTGGGTTGTTGGTTTTTTTTTTTGGAAACCAGGTATTCTGAAGTTTTGATATAGTAGAAACCTTCATTTTGTTCCGGTACTTGTCTTTTGTTTCACAGAGATTAGAATAAATATCTGATTATCACATGTTAAAATCCCTAAATCATACCACATCTTTGCAGTCGTGCATAATAAAGCTTTGTCCAAGCAATCTCAGAAGGAGGCTGCAGTCCGTCTTGTGGTATAAATATTTGTACAATTCAGAGGAAAATTGAGTTACTTGAATAATCCTTTAGAATTAAGGTGGAGATGCCCATATATGTATGTATGTATTTATATATTTACATATATGTAGTAGGAAAGTTATTCAATCTAGATACAAAAGAGATTTCAGTCTGTACACACAAAATTAGCTGTGGCTTGGACTGCATTGCAAGTGATAATTACTGGGTTTCAATGGGACTACTGTGTGAAAGTAAGAGAAAGCAGAAATCCATATTCTGATTTTTTTAGAATCAATCAAATGAAAGAAAACCAAAAGGAGACCCAAGGGTCCTGTACAACCTAGCTTTAATATATGGCAAAGGAAAAAAATGAAAAACCTTCTGGCAACTTCAGTAGATCTTAGTGAGTCAAAATACTGAAACCGTTGAGGTTTTTGCTGTGCAAAGACAGCTGGGGGGACTTTGGTCCTGGCAGGGCATCAGTATATTGTCCTGTGAGCTTAAGAACAAAAACAACAGCAAAAGATACTGAATAAATATGCAATATTTGAAATGTTTAAACACTCTATTGAAATATATATGTACTGATTTATTGTTTCGGGGGGCGGGGGGGCATGTATGTTTCTGAATAAGAAAAATATTAGACCAGAACTTCTTTTCTAATTTAAGAAATTAAGATAATCTTTCTGCAGTACATAGCTTTAAATAAAAGGTTATAAAGGGTATATCTACAGAAAGCAGTTCAGCTGTGAAAGGAGAAAAGAGATCTTGCAGAACTCTGTTGTTGTAGCTAAAGTCAGGTTTACAAGAGATGTATTCTGTGTTCTCTTTTCCTTGATAGCTACCACAAGAATTAAGGTATGTGTACTTCAAGGCTTTAGCTTTTGAACGTGGCTGGTAGTAACTCCTGCTTTCGATTTGTTGAACTGATCCTGAAGAGTCTTTTTAAAAGAGGCTATTTGTGCAGTATGTAATGAACTGACTACAGAAACAGAAGAGAGCCGCAATGATGAAGTAAGTTGCTAAACTACAGGATTTTTGTATAGTTGGGTCTATACATCTTCTGCCCCTCAAAAAATAGAAGCAACAGATAATGAATGTTCCTAAAGGTCCAGGTAGCAGGAAGAGAGGTGAGAATCATCTTAAAATGTTTTTTCTGCTATACTGACTTCATCAGTAATAAACTGCTCTCCATGGTGTTTTAGGAACTCTACGAAGGCATTCTCCCTCTGAGGATTTCAGTAAAGAAGCCAAAATGTGGAGGGCTGTGGCAAACGTCCTGCCAAGGGGCAAAGTCCCCGGAGGCAGGGCGTGCTGCCTGCCACCAGTGCAGAAGGGCAGAACTCTGCTCACTGGGACTACTGGCCATCACCAGCAGGACATTGCTGCTGTGGGGCTCCACGCCACCCAGCCACTCAGCATGAATCCGGGGATCCAGAAGGTGGAAGCTTTGGATGCTGGTCATTTTGTCCGGGTAGAATGGGAGGATGGGAGCGAGAGCCGCTACCCCTGCGTCTGGCTGAGGGACAACTGCCAGTGTCCCCACTGCTTCCTGCACTCGGCCAGGGCACGCAGGCTGGTCTTTGAAGACCTGGATGTGGACATCGTGGTGAAGAAAGTTGCTCTGGCAGATAGAAAAAAGGTATTTGAAGCAAATTTCCATTCTGCATTTTGTGAGACCCGTCTAACAATCCATGTTAATCTGTAAATTGGAGGCAGTCACAGGTTACAGTTTAATCACAATTTGTTTATGCAACCCCTACACTGATTTGCAAAGCTTTTAGGAATAATTGCAATTTGGAGAATGCAGATCTTCCCACCTTTATGTGAAACTTCACTTTATAGATGTTACGCAGAGAGCACAGCAAGCCAGGGCTTCAGATTTTAGAATATAATTGTGCTTTTTAAAATTCTGCTGTATTCTTCTTCACCAAATGCTCAAAAGAAAATATAGACATTCCCCATACTTTTAATTACACTTTCATGTATGTCTGTTTTATTTTCTTCCTTCACTCTGTAAGTAAATGTCTTGAAAGTCAGAAAACAAATGGCAAAGTGATGATGACCTTAATCCGCAACAAAAATACCAGTTTATTAGCTAATATCCAATGTGCAAAAGACTTCATCTTAGAGCAAGCACTCAAACCAAAGTTGAACCCACTATTCAGAGCTGACCTAGTTTCTGTGTCTGTATCTGTATTTAACTATTCTCCATAAACATTTGTTCATGAAAATGAGGATGTTATTGGTTAAGAGGGGACAGAAACTGCCCTCCCTATGAATTTTAGTCTTTCTTGCTGCATAGGAACCTAACAGATTATTTAGATTTTATAGTTGTTTTTTTTTTAAACAGCACTTGGCTCCTTTGATATGCAAATTCATTTCCTTCATTTTACAGTTAAAGAAGTTTTAAACACATTAAAGATGCAGCAGCCAACCCTTTGGCAGCTGGGACAGCCCTGCTGCAGGGTGAGTTTGCAGAGGTTGACCTGTTCAGGAATGAAGCTCAGGGTCTGCATTCAGGAATTCTGGGCTCCCAAGTTGATTGTTTGTTGCCAAAATTAGTGGTGTGTCAATTTATGCTTTGAATAGGCATGTATTATGATAGTAGAAGGTTTAACTGCACCTACTTCTACTCAGGAACTGATGAAAGTGCAGCACTCATCCTAAAATGATACTGGTGTTTTACAATCATGTAAAAGAGCAGAATTATGTGAAATGGGGATTGATACCTACTTAACAGCTTTGAGAATTCAACTGAGGGTGTGTGCTGCACTGAATTCTTTTGGTTCATGACAAACAAAGCCATATGCTTTCTTTCTGTGTTTTTTTCAGGAATTAAAAAAAAAAAAAATATGCCTTTTTAATATTTGTTTGAAAGAGCGGAGACTTTTTCAAAACTGGGAGAGAGATTTCTTGCCTAGCATTTCTTTTTTGCCTGCCTTTCTTGTCCTTTTTTTTTTTTTAACAAGCTGTCATTGTTTTGGAAGATATTTTTGCTCTCTTTTGAGTTTTGGCGAAGTACTCTCCCCAGTGATATGTGCCAGCTTCTATGATTCTCCTTTTTCTGCTAAGCACAGCTTCTGCAGTGAAAGCAGCCCCCACAAAATAGCAAATTAGGTCATGGGTTGATATCAAAATGACCATTTATAAAAAGTCCCAGAATTTGGATGACATTCAGGTTGGGTTTTCATTACTTTTTTGCCATTGTGTTCCAGGGAAGGCCTATTGATCTAAATATTACAATTTCTGGACTTTCTAAGGATTTTTCTGTTGTTTTTCTGGGTGATGTTTTTTGAATTGTTTTGTTCTAAAGTTATCTTTCATTTTATGTTGGAAGATCTCTATTACATGGCCTGATGAACACGCAAGCGAATATGAAGCTGAGTGGCTGAAAAAACGATGCTTCTCAGAAGAAGCCAGAGCAGAAATGCGAGAAGATTTATTTTTACCAGGTAGGAATCAAAACCCCTTTCGTCATGCTTGTTTCAAATACTAGAGGTCCCTGTGTGGCAACCAAGTCAACCCAGCTGGAGCAGCCACTCTTGGTGCCCAGTGTTAGGCTGAAGCCATGGTTACTCTTTCCCTCTTCTCAGTCAGAAACCCATAGATACTCTTTCCCTGGACCTGACAGTAGTTCAACTGGTTTGGGCTGTGTTTCCTTTAATAAAAGCCTTTTCTTTCCAGAAAGGATTAGATGGTCTCAAAAATAAGCCTCGTGGACCAGCAGTGGTCTGCGTGACAATGCAATGGTGTGTGTGTGCTCTTTAAGTTATTTACAATTATTTTTTAGAAGATTTTTTAGAATTGTGAGGGAGTTACAGCTGAAATAAAAAATCTTCCCTTTCTATGGCCTCCTGTTAAAAAGTAAATGTGTAGCATAGCAGTGTCTGGTGCTGAAGTTCAGGTTGTGTTTGCTCTGCACCCCACACTTAGTGCAGTAGTTGACTGTCTTTTGGTCATGGAGCGTTTTGTGCAACCAGCAGTGTAATATTTACCCAGTATAAATCACTCACCCTTTTGAGCGAACAATTAAACCCACTAGGTTTGTCATGATGCACATCCTCGTGTCTCTGGCAGCCTTTCAGATTGTGAGCATGAAATGTGCGAAAACTTGCAAGATTTTTGCTATTGCTCTTGACAGTGTTCCTGTGAGATCTGCTGTTGCAGAAAGTTGTGGATCTGTGTTCTGAGTTTAGATCGTATCTGTTAAAACAGGATATTACTGTAGGAAAAAGAAAGGAGAGGCATGCTGATGGTGGGAAACTCAGATCCAGGTATCAGTTTCCTCAGAGCTCAGCAAAAGGCAAATCTGCAGTTGGTTTATGCTCCTTTTTTCAGGTTGTTTTTTACTCTAACAAAGAAAATCAAGTTTTTTGGGGTTGGGTTTTTTTGCCATGAAGAATGAGAAATGGGAAAACAGTACCCCTAGGTATATCCTGCATCTGAGCTTTGTTTGGTACTTCTGGGACAACTGAAGGGGCCAGTTTTCTTTCCCAGTTTCTGCAGGTCAAATATTCCTTAGCTCCTAGCATCCATTTTCCTAAACAAAAGTAATTTTTTTATGATTCAGCCTTTTATATCTGGCTTAAAACAAGTGATGAGTAACATCTCTATTCATTTAAGTGGATCAAATAACGGGCTTTCTCTAGTTCAGAATGGAACTGTTTTCTCCCAGTGATAAAAAAGTTCACATGTGCTTTAGTTTTTGCAAGAACAAACTACACTGTTTACAAACTACAATGTTTGGAACACTGGGCACGTTCCCAGAATGAAAGTGATGAAGATGCAAACCTCCTTCAGGGAAAGTAGACTTGATTTCTCAGGTAACAGGAATTCTTGTCTGGAGCAAAGGAAGATGCTGTGGAAGCCAGCAAGATGTGTTTTAGCCTTTGGGGGGATGTAAATGAATGTAAATTGAATATTGCCCTAGTTAATGCACAGATATATTAGTCTAGATATCTGTTTATGTTTATTAGCAAAAGTATCTATAACTGAGGTTTCAGTATTTCAGATATAATACTATCTTTTTCCCCCTTATGAAGCCTAACTGGTTGTGATTCACTTTCGTACTCAACATTTACACAAGGCCTACTCTCAGCATCTAAATAAGATGCTTGTTTTGGAGGCTGCTCCTGTCCAGTGAAACCATCTCAGTAAAATATACACCGAATATATGTTTTATTGTTTGGGCAATACTTTGAAAATTCTGTTTTCCACTGTAGATCTGAAGAAATACGTTTATAAAAGTGACACTAGATAAGGGCCTGCATTAACTTTGGCTTTGTTTATTGTTATTTTGCTCTTCCTCATATTCCCAGAGATCATCATTAATGGCTTTTCCCAGCTTTTCTCAGGTTCCAGTTGCAAAACCAGGCTTCAGTTACAAAGCACATGAGTTTGCTTGCTGGCTGTTTAAGACCTGTTTCTCATTGTGTATTGGGATAAGTTTAGAATTTGCTTCCTTCTGGTCAGGGGAGTTCCACACAGCAAATTAGATGCCCATAAGCAGCTAATGATATCCCAGTGGTATAGTATTACCGACTGTGATACAGAATGCCAGCCCTGCATGCTGGTTCAACAAATGCAAGAGCAAGCTCACCAGACTGCTGTAGTTAGAGGTTAACCTTCAGTGCTGACATTATCACAACTGTGGCTTTTTATTTTTCCCTTTTCTTTTTTTGGCAAGTGGTTTTTTTTGCTTTTAGTTTTGTTTTTATGCTGGTTTTTCATCATAATTTCTGATCTAAAAAATTAGATGTCAGGCATGTGTCAAACCCGAAAAGAAGAGCAGGTCAAATTTTCACTGCATGATGGAAGTGATTATAAATAGCTCTATGGTGATATGTCAACATTCCCCTTTTAAAAACACTGCCAGGTCCTATCCATGTAGTATTAAAAGTCCGCTATTTGTGTGTATTGAGGTTTGTCTCAATACACACAAAATTACAAAATACTTTGAAAAAAGCAGCAAAAGTGCCATCTTCTACTTCTCCAGCTCTGAAGTCTCAAAGACACTCTTATTTCCTCTCCTGTTTATTTGTGTTCTCCCCAGCAAACATCACAGGAGTGATTTACTACCTCGTGCAGACTCTCTGTAGCTCAGATTTTGTGTGAGGTAGAGGAAGCTTGTAGGAGACACTCGAGTACGCCAGGCACTTTCCGGTATCCAGCCTCTCACTGCATTGCGTTGCATTTGCTGAGGTTCATTTTCCAAGACACTGGCATCCCAACCACAGGATGTGGCGGGAAGAAAATAAATTGGAAGTTGTTTTTTGATAAAAGAGTTTGGTCAATTGGATTTATCCTGTAGTAATAATTAATAAGAGCTGCCCCCATGGGTTAAGCTGCCATATCCATACTTCACAATGCAGCAAAAAGACATTTGGCCTTCAGCAGATGGTGACAAAATAATTTTACATTAATTAAGTTAATCTATGATTCTAGACTTTCTTTCTCACATGACTCCTTATAGAAGGTTTTGACCAGCACTGTTCCAACCTGCATGGTAAATACTACATAATTTGTTGATGCCTGCATAGCATCTGCAGGAACTGGGAAAATGCCTTCTCATTTTGTACAAACTCTAGCGTAGGTGGCTTTTTATGATGAACCTGGTATGATCAAGAAATGGGATTCTTTTTTTCTCTTCCCTCTCCCCTTCTCCCCCTCCCCGCGCCATTATTGTTCTGAAATTGAAAGAGTGACTAATTAATTCTCAAAAGTATTTCATTCTTCCCATTATGAAAAACACATAGAAAACACATAGTTTTTAGTCATAATGTAAGTGGTCAATAAAGACAGAATATCTCTACACGACCTTTGTTTTATCCCTTATGAATTGTTCAGCTACATTTGTAAACATGAGGATTTTTTTATTGGGCAACTGTGCTGTGCAGCTGAGACTTAAGTCTGCCCAGACACAGCTGGCTCATTCCTATCTTTCTTACTCCAGCTTTCCAAGTGTAAGTTCTTACATTCCTGCTATAGTGCAATGGTAACTGTGGTTACATGGTGGGGAAAAGCGTGCTATGCTGACACAATAAAATAATGAAGAACCTGAGTGGGATCAACTACCACCAGGAAATACTGTCACTGTTCAATGCAGCTTTCTGATAAATTTTCAGGCTGAAGGGGTTTTGTGGATAAAAATGGGAATAAAGTTCCTGTTGGTCACTATATGGGAGAATAATGTGCCCTGTGGGGCAAACAGTTTTAAAGACTTTCGTATAGACATTTTAAAAAAATATTGTTAAGTGGAATATCTTAAATATCTTCACTTCACAGGATCTTTTTTTGGTTTTATGCTGTATGCTTCCTGTCCCATTTCCAAAGAATTATGGATGTGTTAATTTGTCAAATTTTAAATACTGGGACAACATATACATTTGAGGAGAGGAAGCCCTCACTGCTTTTCATACAAATATGAGTTGTTTAAAAGTTGTTCATGTGTATATCAGACATAGTGTTAGAAATTAGACCTTAGATCTATTGTAACTACTAGAAGGATTAAAACTGGTGCCAGTATATTTGAATTAAGCTCTAAGGTCTCACTGAAACACCACCACCACCACCATTACTAACATGTAATATCTAATAAAGATTTAAAAGGCTGTAGGAAATTCTGTGTGAAAATTATGAGGAAGTCACTGTGTAACCTTCTTTCTGCAACATACGTTATACTCCTGATGTAAGTAAGCATCCAATAGTCAGCTGCAAAAAGCCAGTATAATTGTCAGCCAATTTCCTCTGCTAATAGTAAAAACATTTATTATACTTACAGCCTTGAGCTGGTATGTAAATGCTGCAAGTTTCTCCCCATTTTGCATGGCTTTATTGCTGCAAATGAATCACTTTATTTTAGTCATGGCTCTAAATTTTTTTTCTGCTTCTTCCACTTCACGGAGATTCTGCCTTTCCAGTATTTGGAAAGGTTTATGCAGTGCTGTGGTCTGGCTTGTGCTCTGAGTATGCAAGTTTGTTCTTTGATTGTTTTTCATCATTTCCTTTGGCATATTTATTATTAAAAGAAGTGGCATCATTCATATTCTTAGCATAAAGCATTTTTGTCCCTGCACATGAAATTTTCATGAATGTGCTAAGAAAATGTGTCATCTTTAAAAAGTAGTCAAAGAGTAGTAGTTTACCATCAAGATAAAATGATGTATCAAGATGGCCTTTGTGAAGTCTGTGCTTTATTCAGTACTGTTCCTTATTTTTGTCCATGGCTATGATGTAAAGGAACAGACACGTTAAATTTGCAGATGACAGGGGGTTGACTGGAACCAGGGTTACAATTCTAAATAACCTTGGCAAATAAGAGAAATGGTAAAAACACTAAAAAATGCTTTAGCGGGTCGGCTGACTAGTTCATCTGGCCTACCACTCAGTCTCATAGAATCATAGAATCATTTAGGTTGGAAGAGACCCTTGGGATCATCAAGTCCAACCATCAGCCCTACTCTACAAGTTCTCCCCTACACCATATCCCTCAACACCACATCTAATCTACTCTTAAAAACAGTCAGGGAGGGTGACTCCACCCCCTCCCTGGGCAGCCCATTCCACTGACTGACCACTCTTTCTGTGAAAAACTTTTTCCTAATGTCCAGCCTAACCCTACCCTGCTGCAGCTTGCAGCCATTCCCTCTTGTTCTGTCGCTAATTGCCTGTGAGAAGAGACCAGCACCAACCTCTCTACAGTGTCCTTTCAAGCAGTTGTAGAGAGTGATGAGGTCTCCCCTCAGCCTCCTCTTCCTCAAACTAAACAATCCCAACTCCCTCAATCGATCCTCATAAGCCTTGTTCTCCAGGTCTCTCACCAGCTTTGTTGCCCTCCTCTGTACTCGCTCCAGCACCTCGATATCTCTCTTGTGCTGAGGTGCCCAGAACTGGACACAGTGCTCAAGGTGTGGCCTCACCAGTGCTGAGTACAGGGGGAATGTCTCCAGCAGCAATGTAGTAAAAGCATGTGAGGCAAGCCATCCTCTACAGTCTGTTTCCTTGACGTTTCTTCAGCATATATGGGTATCACGTCAGGGTTTCTTGTGGGATACTGCAGCTCAGCAGCTGTTCGAGTGCAAGGTAGGGAAATTCCAACCCGGGTCAGGTTGGAATTTCCTGATCACAGGCTGATCACAGGCTGAATGTGAGCATGTGCTGGCAGGGTGGCTTGGGGTCAAGGCAAACATTGCTTTCAACTTAGCCCAAAGTGTAACCTGCAGAAGAGACGAAGTAGTCCTTCTACTCCATTTGATGGATTAAGGCTTCCATAAAGTGTATCATATCAGCACCATAGAGTGGTGCTTTTCTTGAGCAGTATGCGTCAAGAAAATTCTCCAAAGTGCTCGTTGGAAAGCACTGTACATGATTAGCAGTCTAGAAGCATCTGAGTAATTGAGTGTTAGGATCAGAGTGGAGAGAGAGAAGGAAACTTTGTTTCCCATGTTCATGATAGGTACATCATTATGCAAATGCATGTATATATATGTGAACAGATTTTCTTAATGCTGTTCAGAATAAGTAAAAATTCAAGCTCAGAAAAAATATAAAAAGTTTCAAATGATAAGGAAGATTTTAACTTGTGAAGCAAGGGCATGCTTTTAATAGCAATAATATTACAAGCTGCACTGAATTTTTTCCCTCCCGGCTATCGACCACTGCTGTGTTCCATACGTTTCCCAAGATTAATAGTACTTGGAGCTGTGGGGAATGCATTTTCATTTTGGCATTGTGTCATTACAGAGTACACTGGCAAATGTCAGGAGGGAAAGGTTACTTCTGCCATAGCTCAAAGACTAAGCTCTTGGCTGCATCAAGATGCCACTTAAGGGCTGGGAACTTGGAGCCTTTGTTCTCTGAAACATGAGGGAGGATTTACAAGCCTTTGTGCACCAGCCCCGCACCTTTAGAAAGAAAAACAAACCTGAACCACTGAGGATGCTGGATGCACTTGTCACTGACACTGAATTCATGTGAGAAAACTGGAGCTTAAAGGACAGAGTTTATAGTCTTGCCAGGCAGGTTTTAATTATATTTACCACTTTCTGTCTTTGTACCATTTCTGTTTCAGTTGCTGCCTGGAGACTACCAGTGAACAGTTCAGTTTCTTGAAATTTTGCAACTTTCGCATCAAAGGGGCTCTTCAGACAGTAGGCAGTGTTGACTCCTGAAGACACTGCAGAGTCTGGGAAAGGATAAATTCCCAGTACCTTAGTGGGATTCACATTATGGATAGTTTTTACACAGAGAAAAGGTTGCTCTTGCAGGTTACTTACAAAGGCATTTTGAATTTAGCTTTTGTCTCCCCTGGCTTCATAGAGTTGGACATGTGAGCCCAGATGACTGCCTTCACTGCAGGGAGCCTGGCTGGGAGGAAGACTGAATGTACTGGTGTTCTTTGAATGTTCTCCACATCTGTTACATCAAAATCAAGGGCAATCCCAAAGAGGTATGCTGAGCCTGCACTGTTTTGTAGTGCTGTGGCAAAGCAGGTGTTTGCAACAAAAGAACCCGAAAACCCAACACCATAGTCCATGTCCACTGGCTGCAGAAAGGGCATCCCATATTAAGTGGAACTTAGACAAGCAAAGTAGGATTCAGGAATTCAAACAAGAAGACTTTACAGTACTCAGGTAAGCCTGGGTCTCCTGGGGCTGCAGTTAAATTCCACGTGCATATATTCATTTCCCGAAGTGGGGAAAAGTCCATTGGTATATTATTTGAAGTACTAATATTACTCTATGCCTTGCTTTATGCAAGGAAAATTTGGAAAAAATTATTAGCAAGAAAGACAAGGAAGGAGGAGTTGAAAAATATTTCACTAATTTTCACGTAGTTATTTACCTGCACCAACTCTGAAACTTAAATTTGTCTTTCAGGACATATTCTTGGCAGATCATGCAGCATACCTAAAGCTATTTTAATTTTATAACTTTTAATAGATAAAAAGGAAAACATTCATGTATTACTTTTTCCCCATCTTTCATATGTGTGAAAGGATGTGTATTGACTGAAACACACTGGAGCAGTGAGTAGCAGACCATGGAGTGGTCTCAGAAAAGGAACTTAATGAGGTGAGATTCTATCCCTCCTCAAGGATTGCACTTTTTTGATTTTATGAACATGTGAAATTCAACAGCTTGTCAATCATTCTACAGCGTCTTTGGAACACAGGATAGAGTATAAAAGATGCTCTATGTAGACAGCTTATATTTGGGTATGTTCGTTGTGTTTCTTGGACAGTCGTTAACCAGCCACAGCCAAAGGGGAGGGGAATATTAGTGGTTGGAAATTTGCAGGCTTTGCAACTGTTGAAAAAGTACTGTGGAGTGTCTGGGTACACTTTTTCATAAGCACATTGCATTTTGTATTTGCTATCTATATCAAGGGAGAGGGGGGAAGAAAAAAACAAACAAGCAAACAAACTCCAAAAGACAAAACCACAAACAAACAAACAACCCAAATAAATAAAGCAACCCAATCCTGGCCCTTTACATCTCTTGCAAGTGCACTATGTCCCTCAGTTGCCAGGTAAAATTCCCCAGAGCTCCCATTCTGAAAACTGCTTGGCATATATATTAGTTTTTATTGGTCCTTTCTATGGAAGGCATGTTGGAGTAAAGAGTTATAAGTGTTTTTAAAGTTATGCCATCTGCACTTTTCCAATGTTTATGGTCTCATTTCTAGCATGTAATCATCTCTGTGGTGATTGGCCAATCAATCACATTGGTGATTGAATATTAGTTAAAATACCAAGTAAGCTAGATCTGATCTAAAGAAATAATTTTACTATGGAATAGCTAAAATCTTTTCATGCTTTATTGTGGCCTCTCTAAAGAATAAGCAGCTTCAGATTTAAATACATCAAAGAAAGGGAAGCCAATTATGTCTTTACTGTACGAATAGGAGCTCTGATTCAATGCTTGACTTAAAACTAATGTTTAGAGTTTTGCAAAAGACTAGAAGCAATGGAAAAATTATGCAAGACAAAATGTAAGAAATAGCATTTTTGCCCTGTTTACCCATTACTGTGCATCGTCTTTGGTTTGAATGTGTGTGTTTGTTTATTTGTGCATAGTAATTGGTAAACTGGAAAATTTGTGAGAGACTACATGTAGAAATTAGTGAGATGAGAGCAAGGAGAAAGACAGTGTTGTATTCGGGGAGTATAAATCTGAAATAGGCCTTCTGTGCAGGAGAGAAAGAAATTACCCCGCACCTATTTCTGTGCATTCCAGTACTTTTGAAGGGCAGATGTATATGGTGGTCTTTTGCTTTTCAGATAGAGTGAGCAGATCACACCTTTCCTTGTTTTGCATGTTGTGTACCTTTACTAATGCCTCACAAGAAAGTCTGAAATATCTAAGACCCGAAATTGCTAACAAAGAGCATGGGGAATTGCAGTCGCTGGGGTTGTTTTGTTTCTGAAATCAGCTGAGCCATGGTAGTTGGCATCTCTGGTCACCCACTGCCACTTCATGGCACCACAGCCAGCCCAGCTGAAATTGGGGGAGGGGACAGAGTGCTGTCATAGTGGGGGTATAAAGACCTGGATGCTCTCTGGTCAATTATAAATTGATTTTTTTTTCCTGTGAATTAGACTTGAATACACTGTGGGAACGTTTCATGTGGGAGCAGGGGCTGTGAGAGGAGGTGGGAGCAGGGCAGAGGTCCACCCAGTGGCTGGAGGTATGGCTGTGCAGGGCCCAGGATCTTAGCAGCTTGTGGCTCTCTGGGCCTGGGCCATACCTCCCCTCAGCACCTTCTGCTCTGGTCACACCTCGGGAAAGAAATTACATGGTTGCCCAGGCGGAGTGTTGTCACCTCAGAGATTACATCGCAATGGGAGTGGCTGCTCATTGTGCCTCAGTGCAAGACACCTGGTGGCAGTTTCTGGACATTTATACAAAAGGGGAGAAAAATGTTTATGGCCTGAGTATTTAGTTAGAAGAGCCTCAGTGTTTTCTGGAGTTCTGTCACTTTGCTTTCAGCTCCCCAGCTGCCATGTTGAGGTATGCCAGTTCCCCTTGTTCGGCTCCAGCTTCCTCTGCAGCCCATAGCAGTTTTTACTCAGTCTCCAGAGTTGTCTTTTTTCTACCACTCAGTTCACACTTCAGTTTCCCTAAGATTTTCCCTGTGTAATGTATCCCTTTCTCCTCCCTGACAGCTGCTCACACCAGTCTGGAAGGGAGTCTCTAACAGAGAGCACAAGAATGGCTCACCTTATGGAATCAGAATAATTTGACTTGGAAGGAACCTTTAAAGGTGATCTAGTCCACCCCCCCCTGCAATGACCAGGGACATCTTCAGCTAGATCAGGTTCCTCAAAGCCCCATCCAACCTGACCTTGAATGTTTTCAGGGATGGGGCATCTACCACCTCTCTGGGCAACCCGTGCCAGTGCCTCACCATAGAATCATAGAATCATAGAATCATTTAGGTTGGAAGAGACCCCTGGGATCATCAAGTCCAACCATCAGCCCTACTCTACAAGTTCTCCCCTACACTAGATCCCTCAACACCACATCTAATCTGCTCTTAAACACAGTCAGGGAGGGTGACTCCACCACCTCCCTGGGCAGCTGATTCCACTGACTGACCACTCTCTCCGTGAAAAATTTTTTCCTAATGTCTAGCCTAACCCTACCCTGCTGCAGCTTGCAGCCATTCCCTCTTGTTCTGTCGCTAATTGCCCGTGAGAAGAGACCAGCACCAATATCTCTACAGTGCCCTTTCAAGCAGTTGTAGAGAGTGATGAGGTCTCCCCTCAGCCTCCTCTTCCTCAGACTAAACAACCCCAACTCCCTCAATCGATCCTTATAAGCCTAATTCTCCAGGCCTCTCACCAGCTTTGTTGCCCTCCTCTGTACTCGCTCCAGCACCTCGATATCTCTCTTGTGCTGAGGTGCCCAGAACTGGACACAATACTCAAGGTGTGGCCTCACCAGTGCTGAGTACAGGGGGACAATCACCTCCCTACTTCTGCTGGTCACACTATTCTTTATGCAAGCCAGGATGCCATTGGCCTTCTTGGCCACCTGGGCACACTGCTGGCTCATGTTTAGCCTCCTGTCGACCAGCACCCCCAGGTCCTTTTCTGCCAGGCAGCTCTCCAGCCAAAAGCATAACCACCCTCAGCATAAAAAATATCTCCCTTCTATCTAGTCTAAATCTGCCCCCTTTTAGTTTAAAACCATTACCCCTTTTCTTATCACTCCAGGCCTGCTAAAAATTACCTTCTCATCTTTCTTATAAGCCCCTTTTAAGTACTGAAAGGCCACAATAAGGTCTCCCTGGAGCATTCTGTTCTCCAGGATGAACAACCCCAGCTCTCAGTCTTCTTTACTTCTTGTCCCTCTCCACAGCTTGCTGCATCCATGGGAGACCTCCTACAGTGGGTGCAGTGGGTGGTTGGCTGCCTGGGCAGCACAGTGGTGGGGACGCTTTCAGCTGAGAAGCTGTAGGAAAGGCTGTTACCAAGTCTCCTCATGGACTTTTACCTCAACAAGCTTGGGAAGGTGAGGGGTTTACCAAATTATATTTCTGACATTGCTCCAGTTACCAAAATTAGAGCCTTTGCTGGATTTTTTTTTAAACATGAGCAAAAAATATACTCCCATGCTCAATTTTATTCTGAGATGATCCCCTTGACCCCTTGACTGGTGGTTCTTGTCATAAATTCAATATAAGGGAAAATTTTGCTGAAGTTACAAGCAATTAAAACTAGAGTTTTACAACAGAAAAAATATTTCTGAGGAAATGTTAGTACCACTTATTATTGACAACTCTGTTATAGCTACTGGTATGTGTAGTGTGTGTATGCGCTATCATAAATATACAGAGATAAGGGGATTACTGATGATGCTTTCTAGCAAAGCAGCTTAATAAAAGGCACATTTTTAACTAAGATTCATCTACACTAGTAAACTTGTAGTTGTTTCCGTTTTAATGTGCTAACAATGCTTACAAATGAAGCATAAAATCTCTACTAAGCCCCCATAGCAACTTGTTTTCAGGTACAATTGTTCCACTTGTCTTTCTTTAAACCCTGTACTATTTTAAAATCCCCCTCAATAAACAGATAAGCAAAAGGCCAGGATGGATTCAGTGGCCCAGGAACACCATGTGTTCTTACATGGTGCGAATTCATGAGATGTTCTTCTCAGGAATTCTTTCAGCCGCAGAAGAAAATCAGTATTAGTTGGGAAGTACCAAATGTGACTCACAATTGTGGATTCAAGTGGCCTCTACCAGTAGCACAGACAAATTAAATTAAGCTGCATTAACAACTGGCAGACTCCAGAAAGTGCCAGAGTGAGAAGCTGTGCTCCATAATTAACTTCCTGCCTTTTCGCTTTCTGTCTGCTTTACCATTCCCCTGAGTTCTTGGCTGAATGCAGTGGAGCCATTACAACTTATGTGCTATCTGTTTTAGTGTTGGCTAGCAAAATAGGTCCTGGCAGGATAAGTCAGGGTGGAAGAAATGGAGGGGGAGTGAAAAAAAAAAAACATAAATTTTTTAACAAAATAATCTTGGCATGTGAATATTGCAGCCACAATAAAAGATCACGGGGTTTAGTTGTTTTTTTCCTGTACTACTGAACAGCTACAGCACTGCCTTTTATTGAAGGAAATTAATTTGATTTTTGCAAGTCTCTCTGAAAAAAAATCTTAAAATATACCTGACTGTAGTAGTTTTAAATAATTAGTTAACAAAGTGGTTCTTCCTGAAGTGTCCTGATTTGTCCTAGGTTCTCCACATGGACAACAGACTCCATCAGTAGGTTTTTTTCTAAATTTCTTATATCTCTGATATGATACGAACATGATTTGAGTTTGTGCAAAATTATGTGTGAAATAATGGAACATATGAATATTGACCTGATGCTCAGTTATACATCAGTTGAGGGAAGTCAATGCCATATCCCATCACTTGAGGAAGAACAATCATATTATTATATCTCTTCAAACTGCAGAATATTTTGAAATCAAGAGGTGAGAGAAGTCCAAGGAGAATGGATGGTTATGATTAGAATTACACAATTTTTGAAGGACATAGATGGTGCTATATTTGGCTTTTTTTCCTGTGAGTCTGCTAATTTTACATGGAAATTGCTTTCCTCATATGGGTTTAACAATGGTCCTGCGATATCCCTCATCCAAGCTCTGGAGCTTATTCCATGTGAAAGGAATAGTTGGACAAGTTTGCTGCCAAAAATGAAAAAAAAATGGCTGTGGAGCATCTGCAAAGTGATATGTTTCCAAAGCATAGGCCAAACTTGAGTAGTTTCGCAGGAATGGCAAATAGACATTCCTAACACACGAGCAACTTATTTGCAAAACTTGACACTTGGAAGAATGAAAGCCCTAAAACTTCTCTGCTAAGCTGTTTAGAAATTTTGACTTGGCAACACTACTCATTTTTCTTTCACTGTTCTAGGTTTTGATCCATTTTTGTTGTTGAAATTCTCAAAAAATTATTTTCAGCAGATACTACCATGGAAAAAAAAAAACCTCAGCCCAAATGGTTAAAGTTTACCAAAGTTACAAGTAGAGCACTCCTGGAGAAGTGTGGGACAGCTCCAGTGGTAGAGAGCTCCACAATCTCTCTGATGAAAAATGTTTTGTGGCCATGGGCAAGAGAAACTGAAACCATTGGCCTCAGGTTATTGAGTGATTTTCTTCACAGACCTTTGTCAGAAGTTTTAATTGTCTAACATATTCTGTTTGATGCACATTTTTTAAACCATAGGGGTAAGACTCAGCATTATGATATGGAAAAATGATGGAGGAAAAATCCATATTTATCCACTGAAGATGTTCTGGATCTCTCCAGCTACAGTTTGGCACTCAGCCATGCCAAGATCCATAACCTTCATTTCATCCATAACCTTCATACATATTTGGCCATTAAAATAAGACGGTCTTGATTTCAGAAGGCACAACCTTTTGATAAGAGTGAAAAATAAATTTTAGCAGGGAAAAAGGTTCACATCATTCACCGGTCTAATGAAATTTTTTTTAAACCTGACTCTTTTATTCTTCATATGAGTACACAGAAAAGTTATTAGCCTTCTGGGCCCTGGTCTTCTTTCCACCAAAATGGATGGGTTTTCATGGGATGATGCTGATTACGTTCCACAATCTAGTTCTAGGAGCTGAGAGTGAAAGGCCATCAGAATATGTCATAAATCTTACAGCTTATAGCTGAAAGGCTAACAGTTTGGAATGGTTGGATGAAAGACCCATACAGAGAAAAAAATATTATTTACTTGCATTAAAGAGAATCAAAATATTAAATCATTTAAAAAAAATACAAATAATAACAGCATTCTTAGAGAGAAGGAATCAGAAAATCAACTACAGAGAGAAGCATCGGCAGCACTGGATTGTCCTGGTGAAGGAAAACAAAAAGAAACAACAACTTCAAATCATACACATTGATACTGGATGTGTTTGAAAAGACCATGTCTGATAAACACACTTGGGCACAAGCGGGACTATACTGCACCTCCCATTGTAAACAGTTATGAAAACTTTAATGAATTACACAATTGGGTGACCATAAATAACCCCAGTGTGGCCCCCAGAGAAGGCACTTGCCCTCAAGTAACCCCATGGCTAATTGGTTGATTGGTCAGATGATCCCAAATAAGTTCCCCACACATGAATTTGACCTCAAGCAATCCCTCGAGCTAATTAGTTGACCTGAGATGACCCCATCATGGTCTCCAGAGAGGGCTTTGATCTAAAGTAACCCTGGGGGCTAATTGGGTGACCTGAGATGACCTCAGTCCTCAGGGTTACTTGAGGTCAAATTCATGCTTGGGGGAACCACACTGGGGTCATCTGAGGTCACCCAACTAGCTTCCAAGGGTTACTTGTGGTCAAATTCTTACTTGAGTGGGGACCACACTGGGGTCATCTCAGGTCAACCAATTAGCTCCCAGGGGTTACTTGAGGTCAAATGTTTACGAGGTGGAGCACGGCGGCACACTGGGGTCATCTGAGGTCACCCAATCAGCCAGCAGGGTTACTTGGCGGTCAAACTTGTGTGGGGATTTATTTGGGATCATCTGAGGTCAATCAATTAGCCATGGTATTTCTTGAGGTGAAAGTCCCTCTCTGAGGGGAGGTGTGGTTGCACAATTATGACTTTGACCTTAAGTAACCCTGGTGGCTAATTACTTGACCTAAGATGACTTCAATGTCCCCAAGCATGAATCTGACATCAAGTAACCCAAGGGGCTGATTGACTGACTTCAGATAACACCAGCATGGTCCACAGAGAGGGCTTCAAGTAACTGTGGAGGCTAATTGGTCAACCCCAGTGTGGTTCCCAGAGCCTGATCCTGAGCTTGTTTACCTATAATAATGTAGTCTTTTGAGGGTTTTTGTTTTGGGAGGTGACATCTTAAGGTCATAGATTAATTTGTTCTGTCACTGGTCTGGCTGCTGTGTCCCTGTGGTGGCTGTACTGTGGTTCCCATACTCACCCCTGGATGCCTGGTCGGTTTAGTTTCCTATCTCCACCATCAGTTGTTCGTAAAGAGCTTCCTCTGTGAGGCCATCCCCACATCCTGACCTGCACTGGGCTAAGCCTCTTGGCTTATCTACACACGAGTTCTGCTCTCCTGCCCACCCTGTAGCACCTCACTCAATCAGGTTTATTTG
The DNA here is from genome assembly GCA_013400555.1 of Jacana jacana. Lineage (NCBI taxonomy): Eukaryota > Metazoa > Chordata > Aves > Charadriiformes > Jacanidae > Jacana > Jacana jacana. The sequence goes on along the minus strand of VZTM01012606.1, from coordinate 47,188 downwards.
GGGAATAGAAGGGTTCTGCTGTGTTTGGATCAGAAACATAGATCTCAAGCTCTGTCAGGTTCCACTGAACCTGTGTACATCAGGCCATACAGACCATTGTGGTGTTTTACACGTAGCAGTTACAGATTTGGTGATATACTTAAAAGGCATCAGTACAATTTGACACTTAAAAATGACACTCTACTGGATTGACATTCATTAACAGCACACTTCACTGAGGATTAGTCCTTTAACATCATCAACACAGAGGTAACCAATTAGTCCTTAACAAGCTTGTCCTAAATTAGCCACAACTATAAACTAGTAGAGAGGTAGTGGGCTTGATTGAGCAGGTCTGCCTTGGAGTTGGTGCAGTGCTTTTTATAGCTTTCCAGGTGAGGGGGAGAATATTTTTGGTGAAGAAAACCAGACTGGAGTAGAATATCTTCGTTTTTCCTTTTTTTATTTTTTTCTTATTGCTTGTTGGTGTTTCACTATTCCCTTCCTTCTTGTGAAAAGATGCAGAGCAACAGATCTCCTTGACTAAGTTGCTTCATTTTTTTTCTACCAGCATTCGTTTTGTAGGTGTTTTTTTCAGCATGTTCCCATTGTCCTGTAAGGTTAGTTTGATTTCAGTAATTAAGTTCTCTACCTCCTTTTCTGTCTTCTACACTTTACTTCTACTTGTTCACTATTTGACTTCTGCATTTGTCTTTCTCTTTGTGCGTACTTACCCTGTGTATGTTTTTTCTTAGCTATTTCAGAAAATGCCAGCTGCTGATTTTTGCTATTACAATTTACGCGGTGCTATAAGATGCTTCCACACAGTTGCTGGTTCTATTAGTTTGGTGTGTCCATGCTTGTGTTTAAAGGGAAGCCTTATATCCTGTTTAATTTGCTTCTACTTCTTGTGTGCAACAGGCACTGCCAGTTTGGCTACCACACTCTGCAGCAGGTGATCATTCAATCCCAGTGGTGAACGGCCCTACTGGAGTCCTCTTGAAGGACTATGTATTTACTTGAGGGGGAAAAGGTCAAGAAAAAAACATCCTGGGGAGGTTCCCAAGACTTCTTCTAGATATGCATGTCCTCAGATATGAGTAACTAGAGAGGCTTTCCCTCAGCACATTCCCAAGATTTACTTCAACTATGTATGTCCTCAGTCATGAGTAATTGGACAGACTTTCCCCCATTTTTTTGCCATCTGCTGTTATGGATCACAAAAACTGCATAGCAGCTATTGGCTTTTTCTGAGCTCTCCCTGAAAAGAGAGTTCCAACACCACTGTGGGCCTGAAGGGCTGCTCTCCTCCTTAATGCTTCTGCCTGGGCCAGAGCCCAAACACCTCTGCAAGTTTTGCAGGAGCCATGAGGTGAGGCCTGGACTGGAAGAAGAGGTTGACTGCTCTTCTCTCCTGGCTGCACTTGTGAGCTCCTAAAGCAGTTTGAGACTTGTCTTGCCCTTGGGTGAGCATGGGCATATTCTCTCCCACCATTTGCCATGAGCCATTCAAAGTCCTGAAAATGAAGAGCAATGAGAGACAAGGACTAAATTCCTCATCTCTATGTGTCCCACCTGGAGAAAGGTGAAGGTTGCCTGAAATTTGGAGGAATAAAGTAGAAGGTGTGGGACTTGTGTCTTGGGACAGGAAGGGGGCAGGAACGGAAAAGAATGTGCATGTGAAGGGACTCCCTAGCTTTATAAACATTTAGAATCATAGAATCATTCAGGTTAGAAGAAACCCTTGGGATCATCGAGTCCAACTATCAGCCCTACTCTACAAAGTTCTCTCCTACACCATATCTCTCAACACCACATCAATCTACTCTTAAACACAGTCAAGGATGGGGACTCCACCACTTCCCTGGGCAGCCAATTCCACTGACTGACCACTCTTTCTGTGAAGAATTTTTTCCTAATGTTAAGCCTAACCCTACCCTGCTGCAGCTTGCAGCCATTCCCTCTTGTTCTATTGCTAATTGCCCTTGAGAAGAGACCAGCACCAACCTCTCTACAATGTCCTTTCAAGCAGTTGTAGAGAGTGATGAGGTCTCCCCTCAGCCTCCTCTTCCTCAAACTAATCAGTCCCAACTCCCTCAATTGTTCGTTTTAAGATTTATTCTCCAGGCAATCTATTTGTGTCGTTCCTATTGCTCTACACTGGAATGGAGTGCCTCCAACAAAGACTAGGAACACGAAAAGACTCTTCATTAGATCCACTGATTGTAATTCCTTCTAACTTTTTTGTATCAAAATCTTATGAGAGAAAGGAAAAGTCCCAGTGTTAACATCTCCACTTGAATCAAGCTCTCAAAACCCAAGTTTGCCTCAGAGAAGGAAAGAAATGAGGAAGGAAAGAAAGAGGACACAAAAAACCACGATGCAAAATAAATGCAAGAAATAATAAATGACTTCACAGCCCAGAATCTGAGTAGGGGTAGCCAGAACCCAGGTGCACTCACACCTTAATGCCCAGACACAGGGTTTTCAGCAAAGCAGAGCAAAAATACCTGTTTCTGGGAAGACAAGTCTAGCTATCTAGCTATGAGTTCCTCTCCCTCTGCCTGGTGGGAGCTGTCCTCTTTGCGTCTCGTGCAGCAGTTTGGAGGATGCTGGTTTTGGTTGCCAGCACACACCCAAGTGATCTGTAGTGAGACACCAGGAGTTACAGGCAGCATGTCCATCTGCCTGGCAACATGTAACAGGCCTTTTCTTTTCCAGGTGCAGCATCCAGCACTGTAATCCAGATCAAAAGTTAAAGTGTGTACAGTTTTGTTGAAACCAGAATACTGTAAGAATAATTTTTAGAACTTGTGTAAGATGAGATTTGGATTGTGTAACCCTTCATAAAGTGAAAAATCTGCCTAGATTTCATGATCATATCTTATTATTGCTTTGTCAGTGTAGTTTGTGTTTACCTCTTCTGTAGAGTACCTTTACAAATGGATATAAGGCTGTGTTGTCTGACACCAGAGTACATTCTTCCTCAGAAAATAACATAGTTAAGAGAAAATAACTGGTTTTCTTTATAGTTATGACCCAGTGTTTTAGTTTTAGTTCTTCTCTCTGTATTAGGTGACTTATCTATTTGAGAACTCTCCAACTCCAGAATATGATTGCTTTAGGATAAGTTATGATATTTTTTTAAAGCATTAATAAATCAAATCAAATCAAATAACCATTATAGATACTAGAAAATAGTAGTAAGGGTTGGTCATGCATTAATAATCCCCATCTGTAGATACAGGTATAGCTAAGCTGTTAGTGAAAGGTTCAGATTTAGCAGTATTTGGGCAGCTGTAAATACATAAAAGGATGAGGCTAAGCAGCATTTAATTTTAAATCTGCACGGATTTTCACTGCTTCTAAAGCTCTGGATGATGTGCTGTGCAGCTGCTGGTGGTTTGAGGGGACAAAAAGAAAGGAGAGCGGCAAAACATCTTAAGAAAAAGCCCTTTCCATTCTTCCAGCAAGCCTATACCTGCCTCTAGCAAGTGGCTGTGGGTTTCCACTTTTCATATCACAAGGTCTATTCATCAAGCAAACACCCAATTCTGGTGTAACAGTTCTAACACTCTTCTACTGTCATGTGCTCTTATAATCAATTTTGCTTGAGAATGGGCATGACATAGCTACATAGCTTCTTACTCATCAATCCTTCCATCATTTTCTTCATCTTAGATTTGTTCAGATCTTGGGCTCTCCTTTATGTCTTCCTGAAATAAGATAAATGCTTACAAAACAGTCTGCAGAGGAAAAGACAAGGAATTGCACCATCCTGCAGAATGTAACACAACTGGATATAGTTTCCTGAAGATAAATCTACAAAAGAAAATCTCTCATTTATGCAACTGAGGTAGTTACTCTGCCTCTAAGCTGTTATATTGATGTGTGTTTTTTCCTGTTCCTTCATCAGGAATATAACCCTTTCGTTATGATATATCCATACGATAATACCTCTGAGAGAGATCTTGGGGTGCTTCATGGTATTTTACATGGACAAGCAAGTTTCAAAGCAGTCTTAGCTTCAAATTTTCACTTTTGTGGTTCACCAGTAGAGACAGAAAAATGAATATACACAGTTCAGATCTACTGTTCACAAAAAAAAAAAAACAAACTTTCAAAAGGTCTTTCATTCAACTTCTGAGTTAAAATTTCTTTACTACAATGTCTTGTTGAATTTCATCATAAAGAATGCTTGTTACACATGCAACTCAGGGGCCCAGTTTCAGGTGACTGACTGCAGGACTGAGGGCATATTTACAAATGCACAGACATCCCATTAACTTCATACTTCAACTATGTCCTGAGCTTTGATGCTAAAACAGCTAAGTGCTTGTTTCTATATTTCTTCCCCTTCAGAACGCCAGTACTGGGGCTCAGACCTGCAACTTCCCAAAATACCTTTTGAAGAAGTCATGTACGATGATGAAAGTGCTTATAAGTGGCTGTGCACCCTCAAGAAAGTAGGAATTGTGCTACTCACAGGAGCTGCTGCGAGGCAGGGAGAGTTGGTTAAACTTGGCCACCGGATTGGATTCCTGCGTCTCACTTTTTATGGGTGAGTTTCATTTTTAATATCCTTGCTTTGCTGGGTGTGTAATCACCTCTAATGTATTTCACTTCAGCTTGCTGGACCTTTTATGGATTAACTCATTAAAACAAGGTGATGTATTTTCTTCTCTGCATGTTAGAAATCACAGAATCACAGAAAATCAGGGATTGGAAGGGACCTTGAAAGATCATCTAGTCCAATCCCACTGCTGGAGCAGGAACACCTAGATCAGATCACTCAGGAACACGTCCAGGCGAGTTTTGAATGTCTCCAGAGAAGGAGACTCCACAACCTCCCTGGGAAGCCTGTTCCAGTGTTCAGTCACTCTCACTGTGAAAGAAAATGTGGTGTCAATTAATACCGTGTATGGGAGAATTGCTTTGCTATCACAGGTAAGGTATGTAAAGACCAGCAGCTATAACATGAACTGCTGAGAGAAGGAAAACAGATGATGATCAGATAAAAGAATCCCAAGACAGCTGTTCTGAACTATACCACAGATACCAAAATCAAAAATCCCTAATCCAGTCCTCTTCTGAATAGAGGAAGTTATCTGTACTGAATCTTTTTCTTAGGCTGATTTTGAGTCATGGAAATAGGTAAAGCATAGATGATGTTATTGTGTCTGACATCACCAAGAAGATGGCCAGACAACTTATTTCCCTGCTTTCATCTGTGTCTGCTCTGGAAAGCCACAACCAGCCCCAGCAAGCTTTTTTTAAAGACTGCTTTTTTGCAAAAGAGCTCGGCCTGCAGGAGTGCAAGCAGGAACTTGTAAATCATCTTTTTTGATGCCAAGAGGTGGTAAGTTGAACCTCTACTTCCTCAAACACCTACTAGGTGAGTAAACAAGTGATAGCAGTTGTGCAGTCAGTGACCTCCATCTAGCTAAGTAAAGGAGCAATGTTACTAGCTAACATACTGCCCCGTCCCTCACCCCGAGCTGTTGATATAACTTTTTACAGTGTATATAAAAAACCCCTATTCCTTGTGTGTGTGCTTATTCTTTAAAAAAGCAATTCACAGAAATAGATAGTAACATTTAAATATAGTTGTGACTTCTTGGTGCTTGAATAACCACCAAAACCAGAAACATTCAGGGTTTCCCATCTGAAAAGGTCCCTTCTCCCCCATAATAGAATAAAAGATTTGGCTAGACTGCTCCTTCTTTTGGATTTACCTGTAGTTCAGAGAATAATCAAACCAACCATGTGGACCATGTCTCCATGTGTACTTTCCTTTTTCTAAAAAAATGTAAAATAAATAGAAGTGGAGGAAAAAATCCAGCCTTGGCCAGAAAGACCACATTCCCTTAAAACTACAAATCAGAGGAAATATTTTCTGCTCCTTAACACTCCTGTGTGAAGGCACATATGAACCCTGCTGGAATATGTAATGTGGGTAAAGTTGGTAGGAGCAGCACTGTGATATCAGGAGAAATACATTAACTCAATGTTAAGGGGACAAGGAGCAGGGAGCGTAAGTGAAAGTTCTCTTCTTCAAACTATAATGCTTATTAAGACTTTTTTTAACTTCTTCATTTTGCAAGTGTGGTTCCATAATTAGCTATGGAAAAAATGTTATTGGTGGTGTGGCTTTTAGATTTAGTGAATAATTTCTAAGAGGCAGAGAAATAGCTGTTATGATATACTAGCAACTTCTAGCAGTGTATAAGTTGCTTCTTACCCAATCTCCATCCTTCAGTTTTGTTTCATTTATGTTGAAGACCAACATGTTTGTGCAGAATTCTTTCTCATGCTTCAAATCAGGAAAGCTGGCTCAAGAAACAGGCAGAAACTGAAGTGAATTCATAGCATGCAGAACAGCTTATGAGAATGGCATTTTAATTTTCTTCTATTGTCTTCCCAAAAGAGGGGATGGATAGAATAACTGCTTTAAAATACTGTAATATCATGAAGCTTTTTTGTCAATTCTAGCAGCCACAATAAGTAATTGTAAAGATTTAAAAGGAGTAACATAAATATACTTGGGTAGTTAAGATAATGTACTTTCATTAAGGTGTGGTTTCCCCTTTCTGCTTACTGTGCCAGAAGGAAAAGTGGTTTCCAGAATTAACTGGGGTTCAGTCAGGTTAATTCTACTGAAATAAACAGGTGCAGAACCCCCTACTTGACTTGGAAACCTCATCCAGTGTTACAAAACATTTTCTACCATTAAAAACATTCCTAATCATAGAACAGTTTGGGTTGGAATGGACCTTAAAGACCATTGAGTTCTGACCCACTGCCCTGAGCCGAGACACCTCCCACAAGACCAGGTTTCTCAAAGCCCCATCCAGCCTATTCTTGAACACTTGCAGGGATGGGGCATCCACATCTTCTCTGGGCAACCTGTTCCAATGCCTCACTACCCTCAACGTTAATGTTAAGCACTTCTATGTTTGGAAGTCTACAATGGTCTTGATTTAAAGTTTGCATCATAATGAAAATACTACTGTTTTGTACTTCTGTTTTAAATTGTTCCTAATAACAGATACTAGGAGATTCTTAGGTTTCATGCCCTTACCGAGCTTTCCTTGATGTCTGAAGACTGACTCGCTTATTCTGTTTGTATCCAGAGAGCTGAACAACCATCTTGAGTTAGGAATGAATATAGCAAACCCCATATAACAACAAAAGAAATTGATTCTTTGTTAAAGCATAGCACTAAAAGAAAATGTGTATTATCTCCAAAATACCTCTGAGGTTGGAGGGAGACACCAAAAAATAAACAACAAAAAAATCCAACCCATACAACCCCTTCAACAGATAGCACGGACTTGTGCATGGGCTACCACAGAACCTTTACTTGCTTTCCTAAATTTCAGAGATGAGGAACTCCATCCAGAGGTTCCTAGATCCTAAAACTGGAAATGACCTTTAAATCTTCTTGAATAATGTTCTTGGCATGGCAGCCCACTGTTTTTCACCTCTTGTCCATCTGCTGTGCCTTGTAACATTTTTGTCACTGAGGCGTTCAAAAGTTTTTTTGGCATTAAACTCAGCAGCATTGTAAGATAAAAGAATGTACCATTCTGCCTGGTGCTCTGCCTCGGCTCTTAATCATCCTTGTGGTTTAAAATTACTGCCAACTGTCTGCAACATCCAGTGTGTGATAATTCTCTTGTGTGTAAGAGACTGAAAAGTCCCTTACTGTATAAATGTGCATTACCTGTTGGCATACACTTTCCTTCAGTGAGCAAGAGATTCAGACTGCCCTAGGGCCAGTTTGTCAGTGGAATGGGATTTTTTTTTCCTAATTAAAAAAAAGTTAGTCTTGCCCATCACTGACTCTTTCTTAATATGATTATAAACAGTAATGATTATTGAATGCTTCAGCTTGTTTAAAGTCAGCTTAAATTAATGTTTACTATCTTTATAGATGGTTTCAATGAAACTAATTTGTTAAGATGAGTTCTGAGTCTTTTATATATGTATATACACACATACAAATGTATTTAAAAGCATTTTAATATATCCTACAAAGAACCTTAATCCATTAATCTTCTATGCAAGGTCAAGGTTGAAATGTCCACATCGTTTGAGCTCCCTTCCTGTTCAAATCAGATTTACTATTGATGTTGATTAAACCTTATTTTTTTGTTCTCTTAAGTATTGGGGTTCACAATAAAAGGCTGTAAAAGTCTCCTCGCTTTTCCAAAACCTATTTGCTAATTCATGTATGTATGAGGCTGCTGAACAAGGGTTTCAAATGTTCCAATAGACTACAAATTCTGCATTTAAAAGACAACATACTGAGTTAGAGTATTTAGTTTAGTTGAGTGTCGTTTTTTTTCTTTTTTGCTTTTTAAACACAGCTGTAGCATTTGAGAGTCTTGAAGTCTGGTTTACATCATGCCCATTGAACCACCATGGTTAGATTTAATCTAGGTCATTTGACAGTTGCTAGTTACGTTTCTGTGTATGATTGGGTTGATCTTGCAATATTAAATTAAAATCTGAAGAGCATAAAGTCAAAGAGAGTCTGACATCCAAAGACCAGTTCTGCAGATTAGTCTGGATTTCAAGTAACAAAAAGCAGCCCTGCCCCAGGGAGAAGTCCACAAGCTGCCTACAGGCCCAGGTCCAGTTCTGAGAAATAGCGTCTGCTCCAGTGCTGAAGGAAAGGCACAGTTCCAAAAAGGGTAGAGTGTGGATGGGACGATGTGTGTGTTAGCAGAGCCAAGGCTTCCAGGGGGAGAACCAAAGCCGTTGAACACATTTTGTTTTTCAGAATACGTTGCCAAGTTGCAAGGAGAGACAGTAACTGCGCACACAGAGGCAGCCTGCTCTGGGCTTCAGAGCTAGACTCAATGATCTGATGTGGGGCAAGTGTGCCACTCCTTATGTGTTGGCTTTGTGTTCTCCAGTTCAGGGATCAGACACTGTTTAGCTGTCTCCAAGATGCACTGCAAGAATGTTTGTTAAGGCTATAGAGTAAAGGTGTACCTGTTTATACCTCACACTCACAACAACAGGTAAGCTGCCAGAACCACACGGCCCTGTTATGCTGCAAGGAAGTGCACCAAATGAAGGATGCTGCCTGCCATCAAGGAGTTGTACCATTGGATGAAGTCTACAGGAAACATTTTACAAAACCATCGTCTGTTTGCACGTGTATGTTTTACAGAAAACTCTATAGTCTGAAATGATGCTTTTGAGCATCATAAGGAGGTCTTTTACCTTATCCCTCTCTTAAAGAGGAGCTTCTTTAATTGCGAAGGTTGTAAATAGAAAGTCAGGTTGCAAAATACTAAACCTGCTCAAAAGAGTTGCTCTCATTTTACTGAACTGCTGTCCCCCAAGTGTCCTCCCTCCCTGGGCATGAGAAGACTTGTAGAGCACACACCTTTAGCAATATTCAGCTGCTCTCATTGCCATACCAATGGTGTTTATGATTAGTGCTTTGAAAAAACAAATAAATTACTCTTTAGATCATGTTTTTTCCCTAAGAGCTCTGTTTAAAAAAAATAATAATAGGGAGGGAGGAATTCCTCAAGTGCTGGATAATACAAGCAGTATCCTACATAAACTTTCTATCATTATGTGATAATTATCTATAAACTATTTTTAAAAAATTAAGTCACAAAACTAGTTTTGTACATTTTAATAGAGATGTGCATGAAGTGGTAACAGGCAAAACATATCAGAAAAAAGTTAGAGAACTGTATTCAAAGAGCTTAATAACCCAGTGCTTGTTAAATGTGTAATTCATCACATGAAGTGTGAAGTCTTGAAAAGNGGGGGGGTGTTTATAAGGAACAAAAGTCTTATTTTTTTACCATGCATAGCAGAAACCCAGACTAAAAACATTATGGAGAAGAAAAGACTTCTTTCCCTACAGTATCTTTTCTCCTAATTTAACCTGTTGCATTTTCAGCTATAGTTTGTGTAGTGCCTGGTCTTGTTGCTTTTACATATTTCTTGTAGTAGCAGAAACTCCATTGAGTTTTCAGTCTTAACAGAGCAGCATTTTACAGTCATCTCCTCACCTCTAAAAAAGAATTTAATTTTTTACTGGCATCCAAGTCTGAGGTAGCTTTTACAACCATAATAAAATAAAAATTTGGGGTAGTTCCCTCGCTATTTCACTAGCAGCCAAATATAAGGCTTAACAAATATTATGAATAAAAGGATGAATTTGGAAGTGTCAGTCTTGCCAAATAAAACATTACCTCAACAGGGCCATGAATTTTAAACTAAAATGTAACAGCAATGAATATAACTCTGACACATGGGAAAATAAAACCCTTTTTTCTTGTCTAGATGTCTCTTTGGTACACGATACCTACAAACTCATTAATGTAAAAAGTGGAAACATTCTCTGTATGTAACAACATCAAGGGGTTCCACATTTTCAAATTAACCTTTTCCTTTATGTTGTAGAGGCATAACTTCATTAGCAAGGTCTCCAGTCATACCACAATTCATTTCTCCAGCTTCTCATGCCCTGGACCTTCTGCTCCTCCCTTGTTCTGAAGCCTTCTCCAGGGCTTGGGGTGGCATGAAGGGGTTCCTTCAGGGCCCCTGTGCTCCCACTGAAATAATCAAACCATCTGCACCTCCCACAGGGCTTCAGCTGCAAGAGGAGGATATGGGTCCCAAATCGCTTATGAATGAGATATAGATTTTTAATAAAGTGCAAGATCAGATGATTTGAGTGTGGCTTCAGTTCCTAGTGCAGCAGTTTTGCAAGACTAAGGATGTAACAGACAGACTAATTTTCTGCTCAGGGAGACTGAGCTCACATTGCCACCTAATGCAAAAAATTGCTACGCCTGACTGGTGCCAAATTTCCTCCTCTGTCAAACAGCCTGAATAACTGATGTTGAAATCTGACCCTAATTACTAAACCATAAACCCTTCCAACCCACTTCACACTCCCTAAGTCTTCTGACATTACCCACATTTTCTTTCTTTCATTCTCCTGTGCTCTCCCCATGAAGGAGTTGATACTTCAGCTCTGTTGAGACTTTGACAAAGTAAGGTTGATTTTTTCACATTCAGTGCTGAGCTCCCTGTTAACATCACTTTGTCTTTTTAATCATCGCTGACTTCAAGTTGGTAACGGGAGCTTTGACCAAAGCTCCTTGCACAGAAAGAATTCTCCCAGGGACCAGCTCCCCTCGCCAAGCCTAACAGCACGGAAGCACTGATTGCTTTTGCAAAATCTCACAATGATGTTAGAAGATACTACCATTCCAGCAATTGTATATATTGCATATGAGACAATTAAAACGTGTGACATTGTTTCAGAACCATCAAGTGACACCATAGCCTTTTAAATTAAAGGTGTAGTGAACCTAGCTACCTTCAACACTAATGACAAGGATGATACAACTATGGCTATTTTTGGGCTGTAGAATTGGGAACTAGGGAAGTGTGGCTGAAGTTATCATACATGAGTGCTGAAGTCATTTACAGATGAGTGTGTGCTGCACCAAATATTAAAAAATATTTTTCTCAGCCAAACACATTTGCAAATATTCAAGGGGATTTTCTCTCTAGCAATTTCAGAAATTTATTTTTAACATTTTGCAGAGTTTCTGTAATAAAAGTTACTTCTAGAACAAAAGTGTTTGTATATTATATATAAATCATTTGGGTCTGTACATTCTTTAGCCTACTTTACTTTTAAACTCTTATTAAGAAGTAATGCTAGGCACACATTGTTTGAAACGTAATATATTTGGTCTATAGTATTTCACAAGGGAAATGAGTTTCATATTTTCTTTTAAATGACTTACACTCCTGTGATTACATGGACTGCATATGGTGATTTACATTTTTCCAGACAAATGGCTGGATCTATGACATGCCTCTGCTGAGGACTGTCTTCAATCATGTGAACTCTCTACAAACAAAATCAGTGGTGCTTGGTCTTAAGTTTTCCTGCAGGGTGTGCCACTTTTGATTGTGCTGCGAGTCTTTGTAACCATTTCTTTTGCTGTTATCAGTAAACCTTCCTACCCAATTTTGTCAAATTTCAAGACAGAAAATATGTAACAAAATAAATGGGGTTAGTTCTCCAAAGAGAGTCAGACAAAGGGAAGAAGTTAAGTCTTTCATCAAGACGACTTCCTGGAAAAGTGAGCCTTCAAGTTACAGGGAAGATCTCCCTGCAAAAGATTCTCTGTATTTTTTAAGATGATAAAATTTTAAAAATAATTTTGGGGGAAATTTACGTCGCCTTTAACAATTTCATATTTCATTGATAATGTGCTCCACCTGGCGGAAAAATGGAAGGCTGATAAAAGGAAATAGGGGAACTTCACCTTTCTTGTCTCTGAAGTATTAAGATTATGCTTTTTCCTAACAGCTCCCTCTTGGCTAGTGTATTCAAACGATCTTTGCATTCAGCAAAGTGCTACCACTGGAAAGCCATCATTTCCATGTAGATACTACACTGGGTTCAGACATCCCTCTACACAATAAAGTTTCTAGCTTGAAATAAGCCTTTTCTGGTGTGCAGCAATACTTCTAAATCATTTCCTTATAATTTCACAATATTTTCATGTAGAGGTGGAACAACGCTTGTACTGCGATTTCAGTTTCAGACAGTCTGGCATGCTGGCTGGCTGGTTTAACGTGTTTTCTCTTTTCCCTTTCATTATAAAGTCCAACTTGGCAAGTGCAAGACAAAGCAGATGCTAACAATGTGGCTTACACAACTGGGAAACTGTGTTTTCACACCGATTACCCTGTTCTGCAGCATCCACCTGGGGTAAGGTGAGCCTTTTCCACAACACAAGAGGGGAAAGGGAAATATTCTTCTACTGTGAAATATGGTTAGCATTGTGACTCCGAACTTTGTCTTAAAAGAGCAATGTAAAAATAACAATATATTAATCTGCATAACAACCATACACACATGGGTATGCGATATATACATTATGATGTAAGTTCTGCATAACAAGCCCATTATCTATGCTGTAATTTTTAAGCGGAAAAAAAGTATTGAGACTGTTACCATATGAGAAAGCATTGGGGTCCTCTATCTGCTTTTGATACTGCTTTCATCACATGGAAAAATTTGGGCATCTAGCTGCTGTAGTCAAGTTTTGACATTTTAGGACATATCTGTTCACCTTAGGAGAATGTATTAGAAGAAATATAATTAAGATGTGGTTTTCTATGAATTAATTTAATTAGTTATTTGCACCTTCATAATAGACAAGAACAGGGACACCCTGTAAAGCTGAACAAGAACCATAGGAAATATATTTTCAACTAATCCCTGTTGTATCAAAGCCTAATCCATATAATTCACCAGAGAACTGGAAAATAGTAGGAATGGGTAAAAAGGAACAAAAATAATCCTGGAAAAGTTTGCATCTATAAACCTCATACCTACAACATCCCCTTCTAATATTCTAATACTTTGTATTAGTTGTTTCTATAATTAAACAAAAAGCCAATGTGATAGGAAGTACCAAATATTTCCCAGTAATATCTCCAATTAAATTCATTTAGATGCTGTTCATTAATGTGGAGTAAGAATGGAACAGGATTTCATTAATAGAGAGCAGATGTGAGTTAGCTCACTCTCTTGTCTGTGCCAAAGCTCACACTCTGCTATGAAACATTAGAAAAAGAGCATAGCCTTTCTCATTCAAAGGTGCTTGTAAGAAATAGAAGTACTAAAGCACATTGAATTATGTTTGAATATTGTCCTGTATGTGTACTTTTCTCTATTTATCTAGTTATTACACAGTATTTAAGCTCTTAAGACATACTTACTACAAATATTGAAGATATTTTTTAAGTGGATGATGATTACTTTCAGAGCCACCCTGTAAAAATACTTTTAGAATTTTCTAGGTTTTGGGGTTTTTTTGACCTATTTTTCCAGNAAAAAAAAAACAAAACCCAAACAAAACCCAAAACAACAATCCTCCCCCCCAAAAAAAAACCCAAAAAACTAAAACAAACAAAGAACCCACCATGAAACTGATTATATAAATCTAGTCCTCCCCATAGACTGGTGGCTGAAAGGAGAATGGCAGAAGGGAGAAAGCTGCTCATCTAATGAATAAACTAGTTCACATCCTTTCCACAGACCTGCACTTTCGGTTATTTCAGGTTCCTCCTTCGCCACCACCAAGGTCTGCAGGTCCAGCAGCTGAGGATATTCTGGGACAAACCCTGGTCTCTGTTCTGCTTTCTCCTCCTGTTTTGTATTGTGTTTTTCTCCTCGTGGTCTCAGAAATAATTCACCATCACAGAAAGGAAAGGTGGACACTGTTACCATTTATGTGACAGAAGTATTTTGTGTGGTCTGGCTGAGATGAGTGGTTTCACTTTGCGTGATGCTGTACTCTGTGATGCCACAGGGAGCTTTACGGCCGGAGTCAGCAGCTCAGATTTACCCTGGTGCAACCAAGAGCCCAGGTTAGGCTTTCTGCTCTGTTTTACATCCCAGCAACTTCGCTGTGAAATGAAATGAACCTCTTCATCCCACTTTGTGATAGAGATACTGTGCCTGTTGCCTACTAGGAGAGCCACTTTTCCCCTCTCTGAGCAGATAATTCACCATAAGTTTTGTTTCTGAAAAGAAAACTAATCCTCTTTGTAGAGATAAGACCACAAAACATTTAATATACATATGACTGCCACAAAGAGGGAATCAAAGGAAAGAAGCGAGAGCAGAGCTTTACAGTTCACTTGCATGTTGCAAGCATTAGAAGATATCACAAATAGGATGGAATTATGAACATGCTACTTTAATTTTCTGCCCGTGTGACAGTGGTGGCAGAGCACTGTCAGGCTGCAGTAGTAGGAACTCAGTCTTTTTCTGGGGGAGGAAAAAAAACCAAACCAACAAAAAAACCCAGAACCACAGATATGAGGGAACTGATACTAATGAACTTTTAAATAGGCAAGCTAATTCTTCTTGTAATGAGATGTTAATTCATTCCAGGTTCAGCTTCTCCACTGTATAAAGCAAACAGCTTCAGGAGGCGAAAGTGAAGTTGTAGATGGATTTAACGTATCCAACAAGCTGAAGAAACAGAATCCTCAGGCGTATCAGATCCTGTCCTCTACTGCTGTAGACTATACAGATGTTGGGGTGGACTACTGTGATTTTGCTGTGCAATGTAAACAAAATATTATAGAGTGAGTCGTTTTCAACAACATTGAAAACTAAAATCCCCGTTGTATGGTGGTTTACATGTTGGTAGGAGAAGGTCTGCTCCTGCCACCTTGTGGGGAAACACTGGTTTAACTCGGTCTGTAGTTTTTTGGGAGGTTG